>RQTK01000001.1:1005886-1013386 GCA_003991915.1 Elysia chlorotica | reverse complement strand
GCGTGCTGTTTTAAATGGTAGAGCGTTGGGTTTCTTTTCGGGAGGTGCCGGTTCGTTCTTAGATTTTATTGGATTTCACCCTCTACAAGTTGGATCGTTGTTACTTGTCAGTATAATGCGATCGTCTGAGACAAACTTCTTGTTATCCTCGTGCTGTGAAGAAGCACGTAAAAAAAACAACAAAAAACAACAACAACAACAACAACAACAACAACAACAACAACAACAACAACAACAACAACAACAATAATAACAGCAACAACCACCACCACCAGACGTTAGTCTTGAGACCCGTTTCGTATTATGATGCCCCTATGGAGTGATTGAGAGGTTAGACATGAAAAAAGAACAAAGAAATCCGGAAATACACTTTGCTTTAAGGGACATTACTACAGTTAAAGAAAAATATAGAGTCAAAATGAGTTACATCCCTTAATGTACTCCGAGCTCTCACATTAACGACACGAAAGATAAGAGGCGGATAGGGATACTAGATCTCGAAAAATGTAATAATTTAAAACGAACGGTAGTAAGGAATGGATGGTGATAGAGAGAGATAGAGAGAAGAACAGAGTGGCAATGAGTGAAACTATAGAAAAAACAAAAAAAAACAAAAACAAAAACGAAAAAAGAGCTTGAACGGGTAAAAGAGAGCAAAAGAGAGATTGAGAAAGAGAGAAATAGGCCTAGTGTAGTCCAACTCAAGGGACATGCAACGTAAAAAGATATTCAGATAACGATGTTCTTATGGTGTTCACATGAGGTACCCATGGTTGTTGAGAACACAAAAAAGAAATTGAAAACAGTCTTAGTAGAACTGAGAACAATAAATTATCCGATCATCAGAACTAAGGTTACATATTTCAAGGAAATAGAATAGTAAACATACTTCATTCTATGTCTCCAGATAGAAGAAGTAAAATCAAAGTCGAATCCAGTGCAAATCAATGCAGAATTTGTTAATATCGAAAGGTGGAAAATGTGATCTAAATAGCGCCATGGCGATATGAAGAAGAACACTGCCTTGGGTCGCCCATCATGTATAGGATACACGAAGCCTGTGCGGATGATGATTTGGAGTATTTTGAATGTGACCGTGTATTAACAATTGATAATTTGCCATTCTTGTACATAAGTGACACCCGCTGTTTTTTTTTCAAAATAAGTTTAAAAAAAATTATAGTTGCCTTTCAGATGTTTATGGAAAAAAAGAAGAAATTGGTTTTGGTACCTATACATGAGTCCCGGTGGTACTGTTTAAGAATCTAGTCCTCTAAATACAGTAGTACCTTTCTGCTAAAATATATTTCTGAGAATAGCACGCATGTTTTTAGGAATGTGCGTATATATATTGTAATTGCTAGGCACACATGAGGACATTACAAGCGAAAAAACACACATTCAAACATAAAGATGATGGATAACGAGTTGTTGTCTTCAGGGGTAGGCTACTATATGGGTTCCTTTCCCCTACTAGAAATGAACAAGTGTATTAGGCTACATGGATAGTTATTGAATAGGTTTCACAGGGAACCAAGATGGACACGTATACACATTTTTTTTATTTATTAAAAACATGGAGGGCATTGCAGAAGGAAAACATAAAATCTACGGCATCTTGCTTAAAAATAAAAAGTCAGGTATGAAAGCTATACAAAAGAAATGTTAGGGAGATCCTATTTGGGAAAAGAAGAAGCTGCTGCATCATGGAAGGTAATTAAAGCAACAAAGTTATGTTATTAGTAATACATGTAGCACCACAAGAACGCACTATCGGACTCTAAAAGGTAAATTTTTCCTAAGTGCAAATGATGATACATTTGGTTATACAATAACTGATCCCAGGACTATGCCTGACAATGTTAACTGTTGCCACACAAAGATAACAACAACAACAACAACAACAACAGCAACAACAACAACAACAACAACAACAGCAACAACAACAACAGAAAGTCACTGATTGGTTTTAACAATTAACTGCCTATGTTAAGAAACACAGGACCAGTGCGAGGTATTATTATTTTTTTAATAGGCCTACTTAAAAAAAAAAGGTTTCCTAGATTTCCAAAGGGGATATCGACGGATGAAGAAACAAGAAACATTCTAAACACATCATTTAATAATAATAATACAAACAAAACAAAAAACAAAATACAAAAACAAAACAAAACAAAACAAACAAACAACAAACATAAATACCACAAACATATTTATTGGAAAAAAATCTGGCATTGGCTTTGAAATTGAAACAAATTAATATGTTTTCCTTTCGATTTGGCACTGCTACTGCATCGTACTTTATATTATAAATCGTTACTAGATTCTAGATCTAGATCTAGATCTAGTCATTCTAAACACACCGTAGATTCTTGAGTTCATTATTTCTGACTCTATATAGATATATAGATTTAGATTTAGATTTAGATCTAGATCTACTTTAGAACCAGGGGTAATAACATACAACATCTAACTACAAAAAAAAAAAATATGCCAAGACAAGGGGTGCAATACGTGAACAATGAAGAGCCCTCATTTATTAGACAGTTCAAGCAACGGATTGGTCATAAGGATGAGCCTGATATAAATGCAAAGGTGATCACACTTTCTATAGATCTACATAATGTATTCAAGATCCCAGATATAGAGGAGGGTTGGTTGGGTTGGTTTAACGTCCAACAGCAGCACTATAAAGGCTATATTGTGGACAGGCCCCAAGACGGATGTCTGACAATTTTATGTGCTGCCACACACGAGACAGGGCGGAAATACCATGACTCCTGTCTCAGCCGGTCACATTATACTAACACCGACCCAACCAGTAGGGAACGCAACAGCCAGGATTCGAACTCGGGACCTTTTGCGTCGGAAGCCGATGTTCTACCCCTGGACCACCGCGCCCTCCCCTATAGAGGAGGGGATGGGATGAGTTGGCTTAAGAGGTTCTAACAGCGCTGTTCTTCTTTATAGGGAGATCTCTGGTTTGATGCCGCGATCATTAGGTTAACACGAACATTAATTTTATTTGTCTAATTCTTCTACCTCATACTGGTTGGTCTGTGTAAATTTAAGTGTGACTAACAAAGATTAACATCCTGAAACTCTTGCATGTACCTCAGCATGTAAATTGTCTGGCGACCTGTCCGCAATGTAGCCTAGATGCTGACGGCATTATCCACTGAGTGTTATGCGTCGCTACAGAAAACATTTTTCTGCCTTAATATGGTGCAACCGTTTTAGGCCCCGAAAACGAACTATGGTTTTTAGATGCACAATTGCAAGCTGTGTTCCTTTTGCTTTTGTGATTGCAAATGATCCACACTGTTCAGAGATCGTTGTTAAATTTGTCAAATTGAGCGAATCTGAGTAAACTATTACCATTTATCGATTTTGATGACGATTTTCGAGCCGATGAAACCATTGAAATCATAGATTCAAATGTAGTACTCAATATACCACAAACAATAGATCTTACACTTTTTAGAGTTGAAATTGCACTATATCTAGAGCTAGATCATGAAAAAATAGATATGGACAAAATGATGATTACCCAGATGTTTATCTACAAAAAACCCCCACCATGTTTATCAATACAACGTCATATTTAAACTCGGGAAAAGGACACTGGCGAAATTTCTTAGTGAGCACTATAGTGGTTAAGAAACTGGAGTATTCTAAAGCACGCTCAGATTTTTTAACCTATCACTGCTTAATTAATATAAGGATTTCACAATATTAAATCCTCAGTTGATACTTTATTTGAAATAAATCGTCATATGATGGCTTTATTACATGCTGACAAGTTGTATTGATCTGTACTGAGTGCAACTGTAATGAGGGTGGGTTCTCAGGTGTCTGTGCAGTCCTTTTTTTAAAATCTTTTAATGCAATGGTGTCCACAGTAAGGACAGGGGACATATAATTTAGATGTAACCATTGATAGCTTTCCAATTGAGACTTTTGAAGATATTACGGCTACTCAGCACTGCCTTTTCTGTTGATGATTATAAGCAAATATTTTTACTTAAATCCAAATTTATTGAATTAATTTAATATTTGATTTCAACTAATGGGAGCTTTTATCATTTTATGCCAATTCTATTTTTAGAACAGAATGGCCAAGATGAGTATTGCAACAAGTAAAATGAAAACGTTCATGAGATTTTCCTTTCCTTTGGGGAATTTAAATGAAATGCTAGTGCAGCAGACAGACACTTAATTCAGGTATCAATTTCCATAAATCTGCATATAGGATCCACCTTGATAACCTAAGAGAGAGATATCCGAGTATAATACTTTTGAGTTTTGGTTTCTCTGACAAAATATTATTTTGCTCAGATAATTGTTTAATTTTTGTTTTTAGATATCAGTTCTTAGGTAGGATAACCCTTAAAGTTACGTCCATTTTTAATGGCCTAGTTATGTTGATGAATTTACCAGTGCGGTGGCCCTGGGGTAGAACATCGGCTTCCGACGCAAAAGGTTTGCAAAAGGTTTCGCTCCCTACTGGTTGGGTCAGTGTCAGTTTATGTGACCTGCTGAGATAGGAGTCATGGCATCCCCACCCTGTCTCGTGTGTCGTAGTACAAAAAATTGTCAGACGCCAGGCTTGGGGCCCGTCCACAATAAAGATTATATAACATAGTGCTGATGTTGGACCTTAAACCAAATCAACAACAACAACCAGCTTTATTTACCCATTCTTTCAAAATAGGTTAAGATAATCACTTGGAAATTCATGAAACGGTGAAAACTCTCACAATTCATAGGCCATTTTGAATGTTAAGGAAACTTAAACTGTACTAGTAACTTATCCACTTATGGCAAATATAAAGATTCAATGTACCGCAGTCTATTGAATTGGACCAATACTTGATGACATGTTTACATTATTTTTTTTTTTTTCCTATTTGTAACCAGCGTAACATTCCTAACTTTGATGAAGACAGTGATGAAGATGATCGCGTAGAACTGGAGGATGAGAAACCTGTCGTGGTTGTTCTTAAGGAAGGTCATCTTTCAAAAGAAGAAGCTCAAGTTGAGCAAACAAAAATTGACCAAGGCAAGTTTCCAGATAACAAGCAAGCTTCTTTTCATAAATCAGTTTCAATTTTTAAGAGATCTTCCTGAACTTTTCAATCACTTTATTTGCTTATACCTATTTCTGCAAGCCCCCCCCCCCCCAAAATAAAAATTGAGGTTTACGTAGTGCAGCTATAAGAATTGCAAATCAATACAAAACATGTATGAAGTCTTGTGTAGATTCGTTTTTGGCATTGGTAGATAATAAGCGCAAGCAAGTCTAGTCGTCTTTGGATTTTTTTCCACTACGTATATATTAATTTCATATAATTATTTGGTTGGGATAAGTCAAATTTCATTGAATATTGAATTCTGGCACACCAATTACTCATTCCAAAAAAATACTAAAGTATGAATTTTAGTTTTCACTTTTAATTAGGTTCATACATTGTTTCTCAACTTTTGATTAAACTATTGGTCAAGGTACATTTTTACATTTTCTTTTATCACAGGTCCAGCTCGTCTTGATGAAAAGATAAAGTTCAAGAAGCCAACAAAACGCACAGCAGAGCAGCCACAGGAGGGGGTTGATGGCTCAGCAGCGTCAGATGATTCGAAAAAGAAAAAAGAAGAAACTAAGACGAAGAGTAAGAAGAGTAAAACCTCTGCTCCTCAAAATCTGCACACAACAAATCTTTGTTGTCATTTGGTGATGAAGAGGAGGAAGAAGAAGGATAACATTCATGAAATGGAAGATTGTAAAGTTGATAGTGATGAAAAGGAGGAAGAAGAAGGAAAACATTCATGAAATGGAAGGTAGAAAAGGTGTTGATGACTAGGACTAGGAGCAAGAAAAGCACATACTCATTAATAAACAAGATAAATTCAATGATCCCTTGAACCTTTTCAGATCACATGTTGTGCGCGTTAATACGCTCTTGTGCTAGCACCTTTTTTGTATTTATCTGCTCACCTTCCATTTCAAAATAGTCAATATCAAAGCTTTTACCTAGGCCCTCACCGCCATTAGACTGATCACAGTCAAGTTCATTTGATGCATTAATATCATCCTAAAACTCTTCTAGCTCCTCATGACTTGATTTTTTATCATGTCATCCGAATCATAGTCAAATTCGTCAACTGGGGTACCCTCATCATCAGTGTTGTGCTTTCGAGCTGTCAAACTTTGCATGAAATTAATGTCATATAAAAAAAAAAATCATATTTATTTTATTTATAGACCAATTTCTTTTCGGTAAAAAGTGAAAGGAAGTTAATTCATTCTAGTTTTATTGTAGTAATATATTGCGGGCTATGTGGCACATGGGCCTTAAGGGTGATTTAGGGAAATGTGCATCATTAATGGTTAAATTGATGGTGTGCTCTTTTATTTTACATCAGCGTATGATAAAAAAGTTAATGAAAGGAAGACAAGGCAAAAAATATCCAGCTTTTATGATTTAAATTTCAATAATAAAAAAAAAATGAATTAAAACCAGGCTGTCTGAAAGACATTGCTAGTGCAATGATCTGATGAGGACAAATATAAAAGACTTTAGTCATAATACTTAAAATATCAATAAACAACGGCAATTAGGTTTAAATTTCATTTGACATCCATATTGGCAGTCAACCTGCATTAGAATCAAGCTATGTGTACATGATGTACATTGAATAGGGATCAATTCAAAGAGTCACTTCCCTTGTATCATGTCCCAGCTTATTATTTTTAAAATACTCTAAATCATTTTACATTTTAAGAAATGAGGAAGGACATTGTGTGTACTGAGGCGACGAAGTATCTGAAGATATTCATCACTTCAACCTCATATTAAGCCTTGTTGTATGGGTAGTGTGATCAGTGAAAACACCATTTTATCATATCCTATCTATCATATCTAAAAATCTTTTGACCACACTCATAGGTCTGGAACCACAGCCTTTTTTTTATTTTAAAGATTTAAAAACATGGCGAGCCTTGTTAGAAGTTTCCATGAATGGAAAATACATTGTGCATAGAACTTAAAAAGGGGCATTGTGAAAAGAGATAGAGAGAATGAAAAAAAGAGAGAGAGAGAGAGAGATTCAGACAGAAAGAGATCAAGGTGGGTATATAGAGTGAGAAACAGATCGAGAAAGATAGATAGACAGACAGACAGACAGACTAACTGACTGTTGAGATGATGTTTTGAAGTGTTTTTGATATTGAGAAAATGTTAAATATGTAAAAATATTTCGTAATCATTATTGCTGAGTTTTCTCTGTTTATGTGTCTTCATCATGTAATTTTGATACAATGTAATAAAACTAAATGTGGAAGTAAAGTAAACAATACAATCTGTTTTGCTATAATGATTAACATTTATGATTGGTCACTTGAAGTTAAAGAGACAACTAGGAAAAAGAGTATAGAGAGTAGAGATAGATAGAGAGAGAGAGAGAGAGAGAGAGAGAGCGGGAGAGAGATGGAGAGGGAGA
>RQTK01000001.1:996030-1005858 GCA_003991915.1 Elysia chlorotica | reverse complement strand
TCTTCTTCTTCTTCTTCTTCTTCTTCTTCTTCTTCTTCTTCTTCTTCTTCTTCTTCTTCTTCTTCTTCTTCTTCTTCTTCTTCTTCTTCTTCTTCTTCTTCTTCTTCTTCTTCTATTCCCATCCTGACACATGTACCACATTTATGCGCCTCTTTAAATAATAAAAAAAACAAACAAACAAGCATAATATTTTTATTTTTAAATCAATCTACGCACACTTGATTTTGCACACGACAGTAAAAAAAAAAAAAAAATTAAGAAAGACCTTTTCCAACAATAGCGGCAGTAGCTTTTTTATTGTTCGCAATGCATATATATATATAATTACATATATAATTTTTTTCGTATTGTAAAGAGTATCAAAATTGAACCAAATACCCCCTGTACCAATAGATGGAAAACAAAACAATTGAAAAAAGGTACTAACGAACTACATTCACTATTTCATCCTTAAATGACAAAGGCGTTGTATTTGAGCAGACTTTGTTAAAAAAGTATTTCTTTTATTATGTAGCAAAACTTGAGAAAACAACAACGAACAATTCAGAGCATTTATACCTATCTGTTTGAAACAGGCTATAAAATGATTATGTACTTTGTTGAATACGGGCTGTGCCTCAGGAGTTTTGTTAGCTATGGTGTGAAAGTTTATATTGAAGTGTTTTGTAGGACATACTATTACGAACTCAGAATTCGCACACTTTGTTAGTAGCTATGTGTTATGGGGGTTCAAGACTAGTATTAGAAGAGGTGCTGGTCGGGTTAGCTCCAAGTTGTATTAGATTCTCATCAGCAGCACCGCGTCGATATTCGATATGGGGTACTCGTCCTCACTATACTCGGCAAAGTCAGTAGAGCATCAGCAGCACCGCGTCGATACGGGACACTCGTCCATGTTATACTCAGCAGGGTTGTACCTGCCCGGCTCACAGTTGCAGCAATCGGTGATTCTGGACACAGGTGGTTTGTCGCAAACTTCATCCTAGTTAAAACATTGAGGTAAATAAGATAAGATAAGATGACATATTATTATTATTATTATAAGTTACTCTAGTTTATTAGTGTAAGGGGTGCGACTTTGTTATGTCAATCTGGATAGTTGTAATAATAATAATAATAATAATAATAATAATAATAATAATAATAATAATAATAATAATAATAATAATAAACATTTATTTAGCTCTTTCCATTTTAAATTAAAAAATCTCAAAGCGCTTTGCATGGTATACACGAACGTATTTGAACAAATATACATTAAATAATATTGATCTTTAGGTGTGCAATTAAAAAAAAAAGAAAGCAACACAGCTAATGTATACATGTATTCACAGATTACACAAGTGTACACATATTCGTACATACACAAACACATACTTCGCACCGTACAATAGTGAGTGAAAAAATAAACAACGTAATTATGATAATATGTACCTAAAGCTGCATGACTCGGGTTGATGTTCATTGTAAAAAATAACTCCATACCCTTGGTACTGTACTGCAATACGTGGACACTGTAATTGACTTTCCATAAACTTCTGGTTCTTTCCATCCTCGGATCTCGTTTCATAAATACTCAAAACAATTATTATAATTAAATAACTTCCTTTGAGATCGACTAACGCAGTGTTGACTTTACTACGTTGCACGTTTCTTTAAAAAGCGGACTTACATGTACCATTATTTTCAAGTGCTATCAAGAAGTTTGTTGCTTGACTTAAAGTAACATGTTTTGAAACTATTACGAGGAAAAAGTAGTAAATCATTGTTTGATATGATGGCGGTTTTTTTGTGCGTATTCTTTCAAATTAATTTGTTGTTAAACCCTATAAATTTGGCCATTATAATTATAAAATATCTCACTTTTACACCCAGATTTAATTAACCTTTTGCCTTTTGTAAAAAATAACAATAACAACAAACCCCCCCAAAAAACAACAATGACAGCAGCAAAAAAAACAACAACAACAAAAAAACAACACTTTGAGCCTGTGGAATGCGTTAAAAAATCAGAGACAACACCACGTATCCTACTCACAGGTTTGAACCTAAAGTAGCCTATAGTTGGTCCGAACGGTAGACCGGCCTCTGTGTAGGCGAGTTGATTCGATCGGATGTTGACAAACGGTGGTATGTTGTCACCGTAGATGGAGGTAGTACAGCAATGGCTCAGACCTTTGCCAAACTGGTTATCTTTGAAGCCCATAGTCTGCAAATCACGGTTTACAAGTTAGTAATAAAAATATTGTATTGGCAATTTATGTACAAAGTATATTAAACCTAGTTGTAGTACTCACAATCACACAATGCAGACCTGGTTGATTTAAGTTGAGTTGGTTTCTTAACATTCAAATTCAGCACTATGTAGGCTATACGGGCCCCAAGACTAACGTGTTACAATTTTATGTGCTGCCACACACGAGACAGGGTTGTTTTTTGTATTGGGCAGGCAATATCAATACGATTGCACATATTATGATACGAACTTCGACATCTTATTGATCAATCAACTCTCAAACTCTAACTGTACAAACATTAAGGCCAGAAAGAACCCGTTTTGGTACTGATAACACGAATTTTTTAAAAGAAAAAAAAAATGCCACGCCACTCATATGTTTTGCACATTAAGAGAAAGGTAAAAAAAAATATGCTTGGACCAAGTATCTTATGTCATTGACTCATCTTTATGGTCTTTATGAACGCCCCCAAGGCTCTTTCGACGGAGTTGTATCCCAAAAAACAAAAGCAAAAAACAACAACAACAAAATCACCTGCTTGATCATTATTTGCAACTTACTATAGGTTTTTTATCTCTGTTTCTGTAGGGTCCATATATGCACGGAGAGTTGCCAGGGTTCTGTTAAGAGTTAGCAATGGAAAAACAACAACATATCAGCCCCTTGCTATTTCAAAAGAAAGTTCTATTTAGATATTATCAAAATGCCATGAAGACGAGGTATCTTTTTCTCTCCTTCAATTAATCTTAAGTTTATGAGTGCCAAACATTAATAATCTTAAGTTTATGAGTGCCAAACATTAAAAGAATGAAATCGTTATGAAAAATGGTTATATTTAAAACAAAAGACAAAACGCTATTTCATAACTATTTTCGACGTCATCATGCAGGGCTGTTATTATACAATGCCATTAACAAAATAGCATAAGTTATAGATCAACTCTTAATGAAACCACGAGTACAGAAAGTTAACCAATTAGAAATCTATAATTATTGTTGCTGTGTGTTAAAATCCAGATTTCTCAAAAATATATGCAAGTACTGCATAAGTTGCAGAAGGGGCGGGTGATGCACAAGAGCATTGCGATGTTTTGTAGCGCACACCAATGGGCGAAATTAAAAAAGTGAAATAAGAAAAAATATATTATATTAGTTATACTCTGCACTTACAAAAGGTGGGGTGAGTTTTCCCTCCATATACATTACATTACCAGGCCGGGTGATGAGACGAGCTTTTATCTACAACAGAACAAAAATAGTTGGTACATGTATTCTCAAATCGTTTTATGAATTCTTATCAAATGGGATAAGACAGTATAAATAGATCTCACTCATATAAACTTTATTTGATTGTGAACAATGTTAATGTTATATGTGTGTTCACAGACACAAACCAAAACAAAAAGAACCGGTTATGTATGGTATGAACAAATACCTCTTTTTGATGAAAATGGGTCTTTATCTGATAAAGCTAGGTTTAAAAAAAACAAAAAAACAAAAACAAAATGCAATCTCGATGTACAACTTTAAGCCTATTTTCACATTTTTAACACAGAGAATCGCTCAAAACTCACAAAGGGTTTTTGGTCATAGGCCTGTCCATTATAGAAGATGACATCAGATCTACAGAGGCACGGATTCTGCACACAACAACCATTTGTCTTCTTTGAAATAGGGACCCCGTTTATAACGTAGGGACCCCACCCTGCCCGGAGATCTTTCTGAAAACGAAAATGATAATGACGATTTAAAAATTTGAGTCCGCAGCATTTAGATGGTTTATACACAGCGTTTGTTGACACAATGTTTTTAAAGACTAAAAGTTATACCTCTTACCTTAGTGTTACAAACAATCTCTATTGAAGTGGTACGCTCTGTCTGTAATTGACATCTTGGTAATTAAAGTAAGGACCAACAATCCTTAGAAGATCGTCAAAACTGTCCTTGCTCATTCTATAAAATCCGAAATATAATTTTGAGGAAACACCTCATTGTCCTCTTAGGGTCTTAAAATTTTTATTTAAGCAACCCTTGACTGGTGAGGGAGTGAACGCACAATCTTTGCGTTTCTTTAAAAAAACAACAACAGAAAAGCATAAACAGCAGCAAATTCTGTCACATCCATCTTCCTTTAAAACACAGCTTATAGAATTCATAATAAATGATGATTAAGTGGACGCACCCCTCTAAAAACAACAACAACAAACAAAACAAAAGAAATACCACTTCCCATAAAAAACAACAACAACACACACACACACACAAACAAAAACTATAACAGAAACAACAAAAATAACAAACAAAGAAACTGCCACAAATAGGAGAAAACATTAATTAAAAGAATTATTTAATCAATTTAAAAGCCAGTTAAAACGGTTTCTTCAGATTTTTCTGGTTATAATCCACTAAGTGGAAACGCATTTTCTTTCTCTGTGACTATCACTATATGAGTCCTTTTGTTCTACGATTGTGACCTAAGAACTATCGATGTCAGATCGGACTTCTCTATTGGTTGCAATATGTAGCAATTTAACTTTGGTTGGTCGACCAAAGGAAGAAAGCTTAATAATATTTGGAGATCAAAAGCAGACTATTATTTATAAAAAAAAGTTATAAAATTTAACTTATAATCTTAAATGTCACCTCGTACCGAAATTGCCATGACATCAAACAAATTGGGTACTTCAGTATGTCTGTAGACTCGGCATATGATGTTTCACATGTTAACCAACTCACTTTCAATCATTAGATTTGTAGGCCCTATCTCGGAAAGATGGGATTCCAACTGAGATTTTTCCCTTTTTTCCTTTTTACTTCTTTAAACTCCAAGAAAACAAGAGAAATGCCATGGCATAGACGATTCTGAACTATTTTGATGAAATTGGGTCGATTTTAGTAAATGTAGCGACCAGTCATACGCCAACGCAGCCAACATGTCTGGCAAGTATAATGGAGTCCAAGGAAAACGAATTTTGGAGAAAAATCAAAATTGCAAAATACATTCCATGTGCCAGTCTTTTTCTGAACCTCGTAGGGCGTGCTTCTGTTGTTTCATGATTGGAGGCAGTCAATTGCTTTGGGATCAATAATGAATAATACTGCTCCCTCTATGCGTCAACAAAACAGTGGGCAACGTTAAACACTTCTTATCACTGGAGTCGAGACTCGACCAACATTGATCTGATACATGGCGGGAGGTGCATACAAAAGCTACGCTTGCAGTCAAGGATAGCTATTCTCATCTAATATTCTAAAGCTTCGCAAAGCATTCAAGAAGATACCAATGAGAAGGGTATTAAGACACCACATGCCGGAAATCTACAATAACAGATGAATTAACTGTAATTTGTCTTCATGATACACCTTTAGACAATTCTGCCAGAAAGGTTTCACAAAAGCAGTAAGACATTGTAGGACCCTCTGGTAATACCTAATACGTGCAAATCTTTATTCTTCGCTACAGCACTTTGTCTCAACAACTCGTGACAACTTTGACGAAATCTGGCAAACTGCACAGCAAGTATTACCAGGTGTTACTACAAAGTGGCCAATAGGAAGAGAAAAACACATCCAGGCCATGGCCCTTCTCTCGACGAAGGTGAAATGTCCAAGGTAAAATCTTTCTTCACAGCTATTGATGCTCTTTCAATTAATCTTCTGAAAAGAGCAACTGTATACATGTACAATGAAGTGTGGGGGCAATTTTTTTTTTCAAAAATAAGATACACGTAGGACGGCATTCAAGACAATGCTAAAAAAAGTGACTGCACAATACGCAACTGATGCAGATGAGCCCGTACACTTTCAGAGATATCTGAAAGAAATACACCCTGAAAAGGAAAAAACAAATCTTCATCTGTGGGACTCACAGTTTTTGCTTTATCTCGTCCTTTAAGCCCCGCGGACAGAGGTGGGCTGGCGCGACCCCACACCACTCATCTAACCAGCGCTCACTAGTGGAGGTCGGCATCACCAAGCTCAGGGTGTGCTTTGTTAGGTTCGCGCGCCGCTGCTTGAACAGCTCGTACTGCAAAGGGATACACAAAGACGGAGTCACGGTATTTTGCCAGCAATGCTGGTAAAATCGCACCCACTTTAGGGTTTTCCCAAAATGTAGCCTACTTCTTTTGAAGCCGTAAAGTTTTTACAAATATAATTTTTGTGTTTGCAGATTGTAAACTTCACCTTTTTATCTTTGAAATCGAATGTCTTTTTCACAGTTTACATGATTTTACACGGCGTAATTCCATTGAGTCAGATAAACCTTTTATGAGTAACTTGGAAGCGTTTACTATATCGCCACACAATGCCTCAAGACTGTTACCATATAAAAGTTAATTTCAGGGAGATTTTCACAGGAAGCCAAGTATTTTTAAACAAATATTTTATTGTCAATAATTTGAAGTTTTGTGTCGGACAAGACTTCTCGGTTTTATTTACAGGGTGGCTACCTGTTTTACTCTCCATCTCATATAAATAATATCATAATGAAATACACGTAGCAGCATTGTCTTGAGAAAAGCAAGAACCCCTGTTGAGACTTAACATGGGGTCATATAGTGATGTAAAACAACTCGCGCGATTTCGATCTGTTATAGATCCTGTGTGAGTTTTCTGCTACTGATTCTAGCAACTGGAACGTGAGTTGATTTATAAAAATGAAACGACGACGACGACAACAACAACAACAACAACAACAACAACAACAACAACAACAACAACAACAACAACAACAACCACAACAACAACAACAACAACAACAACAACAACAACAACAACAACAACAACAACACCATGAGCTCGAAAATGAATGAGCAGCGCTGGTTTTCAAAACATCGTTTGCAGAGAGACCCATATGCTCTGTAACATTTTCTTTTCGTCGCTGCAGTTTCAATGAGTGGAATCTCACCTCGCTATTAATATAAACCCGTGCCTGTAACGATGTACAGCTATATAGCCATTCCCCATCAATGTCAAAACATATAGAAACTACAAAGTAGACCTACATTTTGCTCTATGTCCTACTTTATCTTGACTAGGCAATCGTGGTTTCCTCAAAACTTTAGTCGTAACATAGCCACATGTGACCTTTACGCAAGCAAAATTTCGTGAGTGTAATAAATTTCCTCTGCAAAATATGTAAATTAATCGTCATTGCAACAAAGAATTGTCCCACTATGTTTAAACTGATTAATGAGAGTAGCATTACTGGATTATTAATAATCTCTAGACATTTATTATCTTCTTGGAATACGTTGTTCCTATACATATAGAAAAGCTACAGCAAAACCTGGCAACTCGTTTTTTGAAGCTTTCTTGCTTGAATCCTCACATTTCAAAGTCTAGGATTGATGACTTGATTATAAATACATATATCAAGAGCAAACAGAGTTACTTATATGCGTATGGGAAAAGGGATTAAACAGTATACTTCTTACCTAAGTTCACATTAAAGGTTACATAAAATAATGTTAACAATAGAAAATGAAAGTATCCGACACCAAGCGAGGCATAATCATAAACTTCTTACTTTTCTTTTGAACCTTACACCATAGACAATAACCCAGCAACATAACTATACTAGTCACATATCAATTAAAGCCAAGAGCATCGTTTGATAAGCTAACTGTAAAGGTTTCAGGAAAGCCTTGCACAAGGAATGTAGTGATAAACTGTTTACAATATTCACCTCTTTTTCAACCTACGGTGGCTTTACACAGTTGAATTAAATTGCATAGTAATGTATTATCCGGTAGTTCTATCAGGAAAGTAAAAAGATAGTTCATGTAAAATAAACCATAATGAACAACAATGCTTACGGCATTAGCATCATTGACCATCTGATCTTTCTGTGCTTGCGTTAAGGTGTAGCCTGACTGGGATGCCATGATGAATCTCTCCTCTCACCAGCAAGACACTAAACAGGCACGGGCAGGGCCTAGAGAAATATCAAACAATTTTTACTTAGATAAAGCAAAAGCAAAAGCAAGCAAAATATTTTAAAGATTTTGATATAAAATAATTTTTTTAAATTGAGTCCTAAACTATGAGCAATTAAAAAAATCAACTTAAATAAAGAGTAAAATGACGCTTTCCCGAAATGCAATTTCTTACTTTTTGGTGATTACACTAAGTCTTATTAAGATAAAAATATGAACAATCATGAACTTTAAATAATGAAAAAAAAGACAAAAAAACAACAACAACTAAAATAGTGATCCAGTCAATAATTACGAAAACATAATAAACTGAACGAAGTTCTCTCAATCAAGCGGACACAGAAAAATCAGCATTGTGGGTGAGACATGCTCCAAAACGTAACCAAGGAGACCCTGCAAAGAAACGCAAAACCCCCAGATCCACCCTTCTCTTAAAGATCCTTGACGGCAATGCCAATGAGAAGTGCAATGAACTACAGCCAGTTGCGATACGAACGAGACACAGACAAATCTCAAATCGACAATTGAAAAAAAATATCCTGAGAGAAAGAACTTCCAGTACAATCCTTTAATGAACAACAATGCTTACGGCATTAGCATCATTGACCATCTGATCTTTCTGTGCTTGCGTTAAGGTGTAGCCTGACTGGGATGCCATGATGAATCTCTCCTCTCACCAGCAAGACACTAAACAGGCACGGGCAGGGCCTAGAGAAATATCAATACACGTTTTATTTAGATAAAGCAAAAGCAAGCAAAATACGTTAAAGATTTTGATATAAAATACTTTTCTCCAAAATGGAACGACCTCCCCCATGAAACTGTGGCTGCCCCAAGTGCCGAGGTCTTCCACGAGAGGAAATCAAATATCCCGTGAACCAAACCTACCAACAATATTCCAAATGTTTAATTTGAGCATAAACACCAAAGGAGAAGAAGACGATGATGATCTTTCTTTCTTCTAGCATGCTGTTGAATATATTATGTTCCCCCCCCCCCTTTTTTTTTGTGAAATTCGGCTAAGCAAAGGCATATATGATAACGATAGAAGCTTAGCATTTTTTCCTCTTTGCAAGATTATGTTCGTTTTTACGACCATTTGCTCCGGTATTAATGCTTTATGAATATCAATTGAATAAATACTGATTTATGTTTTCTGAATCTTGATTTAATAAAATTAATACTGAAAATTTTAATTTTGACTTGCTTCAATTTATTTTGTGTTCAGAAGTATTTTAATAAATTATATATTATAACCATTAAGTTATATATCAACTTTATAAATATAACCATTAAGTAATATATCAACTTTATAAAGGAGTTTGAAAAATGTTGAGCATCAATAAGACCAAGCATGAGAAGCAATTCTACATAGTATCCCCCCTCCCCCCCTCACACACCTTTACTTTTCTCTTAATAATGTAAATCTTCGATGTTTAAGATGAGAAATTTGCACTTAAAATATCCTTCAACTTCAAATCTCTGAACGAGTTAGTGAAAAGAATATCTTCATTATTGACTCGCTAACATCTTATTTCAACAGCTTGTGAAAGCAAATTAATGTATATACTATGTCAACTTAAAAACAATTTTTCAGTATGGGAATAATACTAGATTCTAAATCTCTTTGTCTTTATTACCCAATTACCAAGG
>RQTK01000001.1:948530-993530 GCA_003991915.1 Elysia chlorotica | reverse complement strand
AACAAGTAAAAAGGAAAATAAAAAATGATAATGGCAGCCATGATAATTAATTTCACTGATAATAAGAAAGATTAATAGTGACATTGATTTGATGATCCTTCATATGGATCCGGTGTAACTATTATTACTATTAATGTACTACTACTGTTCCTCCTTTTCCTCCCCCGACCTTACACAATCACCATTATCATTATCCTTCTACACGTGTAATGCAGATAAAGATTATGTAGATGGAAAAAATCATATTCAAGTACTAGGTTCATAAATAAGTTTTGTTTACTCACCCAGGGAAACACGTTTTTGTAATACTTGCAAGGATCCCTCCGGAAAAGATTCACAGCCTGTCAGTTGTTAGAAACGGATCGTTGATCAACAACATCGTTATCCTTCATTTTACAAGCAGTATTATGTTATATGAGAACATTGATTACATTTTTACCATACAGAAGAAAAAAATCTTAAATATTCACTAACATTATTTTTTGTCAAAAAAAGAGAATCAATTAAAGGTAAACCTTATATATAAATTTAGACTTGCGAGAGCGATGCAGTAAGCTTTCGCAGGGCTTTCAATGAAAAGAGTAGAAAATTGAAATTTGGGAGACGAGAGAAATGTTTGCATTTTCACAATGTGCGGAATTACCATTCAACTAAGATATACCTAGAGCTTATAATGAACACAAGCTAAGCTATTTTCTACTCTCCTCCCCAAATGGGATTGAGATGTCCAAATGCACTGAAAACGATATCAATTGAAGAACTATTGATATACATACACCACGGTAATATAAATGAGTTCAGTGATCTAATTCTTTGACGCAAATCTCACCACCCTATAAGAAAAATGTCTTAAGACATTGAAAACTTCCATGTCAGTTTCAACAATGCCTATCTCAGTGCCGCATTTAACGCGGAACTGGCGGATCCCGGGCCCCCCGCTTTAAATCGCTAGCCACCTCACCTAATCTGGACCCAGGGCCCCCCATGCAACCTACATCTGGCACGGGCTTATCTAGGATTTGTATATCGAATTATCTGTATCAATCGGTTAAATAATTATTTAACCGATTGATACAGATAATTCGAATGATTGCGTTTGTAGTTTAGAGCAAGACGTTTCAACGCATCACTCTTCTAGAAAACTTCCATATGGAGAATAAGGATTTCCTTTGGATTCGAACTATGGAACTCCTGCTCTTCAGTCCAGAGAAATGCCGACTAAGGTATTAAGCGCTCCTGGTATCACTAGCCTATCGAGCGATCTACGTTATACTAATCGTAAAACTCAATCCGAAAAAAGTGTTATAAACTACACTTTGTCCAACAAAATGCTTTTCCTTTTATTATATGAAACATTCCGTGCCCCATAGGTGCATATTAAATGCTGTTTTAATTGTAAAAATGCCCTTCCTCTTATCCCAAACTGGCCCCGAGAATAGATTCTGATCACTTTGTGAGGTTACACAGCAAAGTAAAACAACAGAAACATTTAACTTACTAGGAGGTTGTACGGTCTCCCATCTTGGTAATAGGGTGTTGGTCTTGGAGTTGTCTGCCCCTCCCCATCCCAGGGTCCTTTTTCATCCCGAATACAGGGAAACTGGCGGGCCCTCAGTGATCCCAATCTCGAACACTGCAATGAGAAGCAGGAACGGCACGTTATGAAGGGGAATTCCTAGGTTCTCAAATAACGACCATTTACGGCGACTTGTTAAATATGAAAAAATTACATGCATGAGGTATAGACAGACAGAGACAGGCAGAGAGGCAAACAGAGAGACAGAGACAGAGAGACAAGGGGAGAGAGGGGGGGGGGGTATCAACACTGCTATCTCAGCCGGTAACATTATACTGACACCAAGGCATAGGATTTAAAAAAAAACGTTAATTAAATAATTTTGGGATCGCGGAAGTTCCACAATAAAAGTTAATCCAGTTCATCGCCTTTGTTTAACCTGATAACCCAATTCCGTTGCTGTTTTTTGTTTTGTTTTTTTTTTTGTTTTTTTAATAGAGTGTTCATTTTTTTTTAATAGTAAAACGTTCATGTGTTTTTAATGTCAAGCTCTCTCAGCCTAAATCTGTTTGGAGTCGGGCGCTGTAAAAGTGTGAAGTTTATTATTTTTGTTATAATTGTTGTTATTGATATTTTTATTGTTATAATTGTTATTATTATTATTGTTATAATTGTCTGTCTCTGTCTGTCTATACCTCATGCATGTAATTTTTTCATATTTAACAAGTCGCCGTAAATGGTCGTTATTTGAGAACCTAGGAAACGTTAAACAAAGAGAGCTCTGATTTCTACGTCCACAAAATCGACATGTGTAACAAAATACTTGAGTTATCTAGGAGAATGAAAATGACCATTCGATTTGAATAGATGGGGTGTTACATTTGAAGGAAGAAGCTTCAATAACAAGCATATGAATAATTTACATCTCTTAACACCCTGCAGGCGTAAAAACCTATATTGTAGCAGAAAACTAGTTAAAAGTAATACATGTACTAAAATAATTATGTAGTTTTGCTTGGTTCTATTTCCTATAAAACAACAACCAAGAAGCAGAGTAAAACAAAACAAAATACCCCCCCCAAAAAAAAAACAAACAAAAACAAACAAAAAAAACAACAACAAAAACAAAAACAAACAAACAACAACAACAAACAAACAAACAAAAACAATAACAACATCAACAAAACAACAACAGACAAAATAAAATAAACACAAGTAAAAACAAACAGCAGGCTTTGTACGAGTGCGTCTTTATTTGTAAAGTGACGAATTAATTATTGAAACCTGTGCCGTGGAAAATAGTTCCGATAACTCAACAAAAGTATGTAATATCAAAATCTATTTAAGAGTTTTCTCCCGTGCATACGCCACAAAATTAGAGCTATGCTGGCTGCAGATTCGTCTCCTGGTAGGGTCACCCAAGCCAGACAGACCGAAAGGTAGAGACCAGCCTAAGAACACTCACTGGTCCTCAAGGTTGGGGGTTGAGCATGGAGCAAACAACACTGTCTCGTAACTTCAACAACAACACTGTTACAGAAACCGCAACAGATATCCACAAAACCTGCTTGGTTAAGGAGGAGTCTTCTTCTGTAGAGTTCATGACGTGCATCAGTGATTGCCCTAGGAAGGCATGTGTGTCGACTAAGACCAAGACTAAGATGAAACATCAGAACACTGCATGAAACTGGAAGAACTACACAACTATGTCTGGATATTAATAGACAGACACGACTTAAAGAAAGCGCTGATGGGGCTGGATAGGCCACATGCTTCGAAAGGCTGTATCACAAGGCAAGCCCTGGAGTGGAACTCCCAAGGTAAACGCAATGTTGGCCATCCTAAGCAGACTTGGCGGTGAAGCACTGATGCCAAGATAAAAGCCGCATGGGCCGTGCTGAAGAGGACCAGTCAGAAACGAGTTTGGTGGAGGGGATTTGCTGCGGCCCTATGTTCCACAGGGAAACAAGAGGCTCAAACATAACTAAGCTAAACTAACTGCAAAACCAAACGGTAGTATAATATTGCGAATAAGACGATAGCAATAACAACAATGATTACTGTCATTACAGCAGCTGTAATGACAAAGGAAAAATTAAACCCAACGGGCATTGCTGATAACACACGTTATTATAACGAAGCATGGAAAAAACACCAATGATGCTGAATACACATTTACGTTGAATAGTGTTTACACAACAGATGGGAGTGGAGTAAGATACGATTTGATTTGATTTGCTCAGCCGTGCCTTCAAACATACATCTCTCTCCATTCTCTCTCTCCCTCCCCCCCTCTCTCTCTATCTCTCTCTCTCTTTCTCTCTCCCTCTCTCTATTTATCGCTCTCTCCATCTCTCTCACTCTTTCTGTCTGTCTGTCTTTCCTTTTGTCCGTCTTCCTTATTCCCTATCATTTTCATCTAAAAAATTAGACTTCAGTCAGATGTAACTTGATTAAGACAGAATCTGTTACATTAAGTAAACATACCATGCCACTAACTGCAGTTATAGTAGATAAGTTGTCTGCCTCAACAGGGTGAATGTCCGGTAACACTTCCAAAGAGTGTCCGCCATTAGGTCTGGTTCTAGTCCCTACCATGATTCTTGGGAATATGCCTTAAACTCTTCCAAACAGAATTAGGCGAAACTGATGATTCTACAATATAATGCTCGATTAAATATGGATTTATTTGAAGCTAAACAGCTAAGTTAAAGTGAACAAGATCTACAATTATCAAGAAAATGGCGCCTGTGCTAAAAGATGTCTGATGTGAGTCTGTCCTAGAGAAAATATACAAAGAAACAGATCTAGTTCCGTCTATTAATTGATCGAAAGCTAAACAACTATTTACCGTACCTTGAGAAAAAAATATTAAACCCGCCCTATTCTTATTTTTATTTTCTATTTATTACTTCAGGGAGGATTTTACACGTCGGGCCCAAAAATTTTAGTAGCTTAATGGGGCATGGTTTTTTTGGGGGGACGATATTTTAAATGTAATCGATTACTTTTCATATAACGATATTTCGAATATAAAAAAATTTATTTTCATTTTAACATCGTTCTTTATTGTTTGTTATGTTTCTGTTTCATTCTCATTTTCTCTCTTGAGAGTATCTGTGCTCGGCGGATGAATCGCTCCGCCGAGCACCCCTCCCCTTCTATCAGGGGAGAGCACCTACAAGAGTAGAGTTACCACTCTTAATGCCTCCGGCACTTAAGAGCGGACTCAACGCTTTGAGTCTACTCTCCAATAAAGAAGAGTAGAACTCGTAGGTGAGAAATATAGAGTGTTGTTAGCATGGGCTAACTATTACATAATCGGGGTCGAAATTTGGGTGTCAATACCTAATGGGGCATTGAAAATACAGTTTAGTTATTTTGCATATTGCATTTTGTTTCAAAATAATAAAAAAAGAATATACCTAAATACATGTTTTTGTTGCTGTATAATAATTGTTTGAATTATGATTGAAATAAAAAAAATGGTTATTAACAGTTTTGCGTGTTTTTACTGGAATTGTGACATTGGAGTGCCAAATAAATAGGCTAGTTTTAGAACAAGGTCTCTTAGTGCTGTATCAATACCTGTGGCTATCTTTAGGGTTCTAGGGTATGGTGCGACTACTAGATAAGGCTATGGTTTATGTGTGGGTTAGGGTTAGGGATAGGGTTAGGAATAGGTCTATGATTAGGGTTAGGTATATGGTTCGGTATAGATTTAGGAATAGGGATAGGGTTCGGGATAGGGCTATGATACCGTTAGGATTCGGCATAGGGTTATGGATATGGTTGGGGATAGGGGTATGGTGATGGATAGGGTTAGGGCTATGGTTAGGGTTGGGGATAGGGATGGGATTAGGGATAGGGCTATGATACCGTTAGGATTCGGGATAGGTTAGGGATAGGGTTGGGGATAGGGGTATGGTGATGGATAGGGTTAGGGATATGGTTAGGGTTGTGTCTAGACGTTCTAAGCTAGATCTATACCCTAGACTTCTAAATATTAATTAATGAAACAACTAATAAAACACAATAGCGCATTTCCGGCAATAATAATATTATGATACACTCAGTTCTAACTCTCACACCTTCGTTTGTCAAAGGAAAAATCATCTTACATTTTACAATTTATAATAAAAAAAAACTATTTCCTTGACATAAGTGCGAAACGGTATAAGGTACCAAATACAACCATTTTAACAATTACAGCGCATTTTGAAGCAGTAGGACTATAGCAACATTTTAAATTGTATACGGTCGTCATGTGAAATAAGGCATTAGGGATTTTGAGTGCATGAATTATTTTTGATACAATTAAGTGCATCTAATGCAGACAAAAAGAGGAGTCCTTCAATGCTATAGTAACCCATCTTTACGAATATAATTATGCAAGGCATGAACAATTTCAAAACACAGGATAAACTGGAGACTGCTGAAATGTGGTACCTTCGAAGGATGCTCATAATCTTGTGGATGGCAAAGAAGTTTAATGAAACAGATGTACAAGAACTATTTTAAACGGTAAGCAAAACAATTTATAAGAAAGAATATCTTAAGAAAAGAGAAAAGTTCACGTTTGAAGTATTTCATTTGAGAATTAATAATTTTATGAAGAAAAAAAACAACTGACACAAAATAAAAACAAAAACAACCCCCCCCAAAAAAAAAACAACAAAAAAAAAACAACAAAAAAAAACAACAACAAACAAACAAAAAACAAACAAACAGTTAATAACAATCGACCATCAACAAAAAAATACCAAACAAAATAAAAAAGCAACAATAAAATTTACAAAAAGACAGAATGAAACCATGAACAAAACAAAAACAAACAAACCCGCTCCAAACAAACAGCCCCTACAACACCGACGAAAACGAAAACAAAAACTATAAAGAAACAAACACAGCAGCAACAACAGACAACCCAAACAACCAACAACAGCAAGGAAAAAAAATGTTTGGAAACAAAATTTTAATATAGGCCTACAGTCACGCAGTGGGCCTAAATAACATATTTATTACCGTCTACAAATTATTTAAATTCGAAAGTAATAAGTTACGCCCAGAGTTTCCGGCCTTCTCGTTTCCAATGAAAACAACATGGCGGCCGCAACGGATGGAAACCGCCGAGAGCCTTATGTAGGAGAAAAACGAAAGTTTTTGCGAGACGGTCAGTAAATCTATCTTTTAACAAACTTAACAAAGGTAGATATAGATGTTGGGAGAATGTTTCTTATCTCCAAGTGCTGATTTAAATGATTCCAACGCTGGTACTTACCACTTGTTTTAAAAAAATAGAGCCTAGATCTACTTATTATCTAGATCTAGATCCTGCCTGAATTTCAATCTTTTTAAGATGGTCCCTTGATTTTAGGATCTATATCTAATTAGGAGGAGATGTAGATCTAGATACCTTGTCCTGTACTTTAGATGTTTAGAGTTGTCTAATACTTGTAAAATATCCCTAGAAAGCGTAGAAGGCAGCTGAGTAATAGTGTTTCTATCCAAAGTTTGTTATACGCACTTAAGAGCTAGGAAACATTAAATTAGCAGAGCTAACCTTTATTCCATGGTTAGATCAAAGAATTTGATTTGAACAAAAAAAAAACTTAAAAATAGTGTGTATAGCATTATTTGGACCAAAACCTGTATGTAGAATTATAAGATAAAGAGGCAGAAATACTATAGCCTAAATAGTCCGCATCAACACTCCCATAAAAGGCATACAGAGATCTAGTTTTCACCCATCTAGCTTATTCGGTTGTTTGCATTAGGCTATCCAATTGTTTTGTACTAGCTCTGTAATATTTTTGAATAGGCTCACACAAATATTCCTAAAGCTTTATGCCTATATTGAAGTGCTGCATCTATGTGCACTTCATGAAATTTTTGTCTGTTAAATTTTGCTATCTTTATAATCATCATATGCTGTGCTTTATAGCGTCGGCGATCATGTTCTTCGACACCGCTCAATCTCTTGTTGTCTTCAGCATCTCCATCACGTCTGCCGCATTCAGCCATAAAACCAGATTGTCTAGTAGCTTTTCTCTCTGTCTTACTCTGCTCCTTTTTTGCTAAAAGATTATTATTAACGTAGCGGCAGGGGCAAAACAGCAAAGACACAAACAGCCAAACGTTCAAACTCCTTTATATCAAAATCACTTACTTTTTTCAATGATAAACATATAAGGGCACTACAGGATTGATATCTTCTGCGGCTAAAGATTGAACACAATACTCATATTCTTATTGTAGAGTTCGTAGTGATAATGTCATATCAAAGACAAGAATCGAAACATGACAGATGACAGATAAACATGTTAAAGCACCATAATATGATCTGACAAAAACACATTTAACTAGGCCTGTAAGTATCCAAAAGTGGACCTAATAATAATAATAATAATAACAATAATAATAATAATAATAATAATAATAACAATAATAATAATATTAATAATAATGCAAGGCATATCACCACCCTTTCTTTATCTCTATGAGCTTTGCATAATGTCGTTTAAAAATTAGAACAAAGCATACACATACACACAGAAAAACGCATGTATTCATGTTGCAGCTCTAAAAGCTTTTATACAAGTGCGTTTTAAGCATTTTTTTAAATTGTGACAGTATGGCAGTTTTTGCACTTCTAGTGGGATACTTTTCCAAGCTTTGGGTCCTGCATGGCTAAAAGCTCTTTCACCAAACTTTTCAGGTTTATTACAGGAATTGTATAACTGTATAGATATATAAATAGAACTCTCTTTGTATGACTGTCATTGTCAGCAGATGATGTAAATGATCTTACAGGCTGATATAAATTTATGAGTTCGGACAGATACTTTGGTGACATATACAGATTTATAACAAAGCAGTGGCGATGTGTACTCTGTTTCCTGTTTGACGGGTGGCTACTGCATTTCCTTAAGAATGGGAGTTATGTGTTCTTTTCTTTTTCTTCTTGTGATAAGTCTTGCAGCATTGTTTTGGATTTACTGTAGTTTACAAGTTCTACTTTTTGGTTGAAAAAAATCTTGAAAACTTCTAGCCAGTTTTACTTATAGATTTTCAACCCTGGCTTGTTTGATAACTTAATTGTCTATGTCTGTTTTCTTTTGTCTTCCCAGGTTTTGGAACATATGTCTTTGAAAATTCATTCTTCCGGTATGAAGGAGAATGGATGAAAGGGAAAAAGCATGGTGAATATTGATTTGTTTTGATAGATTACATAATTATTCATATTTATGTTATTTCTTGTTGCATCTTATTTCTTCTTGCTGATCTCTATCTGTCTGTCAAGCTGCGTGCCTCTGTGTCTCTGTCTGTCTGCCTCTCTATGTGTCTGTTTTTGTCTGTGTACCTCTCTCTCCGTCCTTGTCTTTGTCTGTCTGTCTCTTTGTTTGTCTCCGTCGATCTGTCTGTTCTTGTCTGTGTTGGTCTGTCTGTCTGTCCTTGTCTGTATGTCTGTTTGTTTGCTTCTGTCTCTGCCCGTCTCCCCTCCCTCTCTTTCTCTCTCTCTCTCTCTCTCTCTCTCTCTCTCTCTCTCTCTCTGTTTCTTTCCTTTTCAATCCACGCATTTATTGATATCTATATGAGTCCGCCCGCATTGTAGACATTATAACGATTGGCATTTGCTGTCAATCACATCCTTTATTTACTATTCTTCATCTATTTCCCCTAAATTACATTTAAGACACAATTGCTTTCTCCCTCTTTAATGAAATTAGGTTACACATTAGCAGATGATTATAATCACCATCTTTTCAATACAGCCACACCTGACAGCTGCATTTCATCCTCAATTAAAAAAATAAAACTATTGGTGTTTCTTCTATTTTTTCTTCAAAAATTCATGATTCAATCACTCTAACACTCTTTGATCTTTTATAGATTTTTTTTTTAATAGAATATGCTTCCCTGTCCAGTTATACTTAATTTTTGCGGCTTCGTTTCTTCCCATTTTCCTAAGCTAGCCTCTTGTCTCGCGATTTATTCATATCACTTCCTTGTACCGTAATTTTCTTTACTTAATACTATGTTCGTCTTTACTTTGTATTTACTTTGTTAGTGATTTTTTTAAGTTCTGAAAGACAACAAAAATATCAAAGTCTGTGCGAATTGATTTCAAAACACAGCCTCATCTTATAGGTACCCCATAGTGTAATTTTTATATTGTATAGAGTCAGCAAATTTTTGGCCCATTTTCGAAGGGTAGTGATCACAAGCCCAGTTTCAAGCCTCGGACCTTTTGCTCGTCAGCTAAGAGCACTGCTGACTTAATTTTACGGTTTACTAAGTAGTTACCAACTGTATTATTTAAACATGTTTAAGGAAATAAAGCCCATTATTGTCTTTAACTTTCTTAATTTATTATTTGCCGCCATGAAGATCTAACCTGTCCCGCTTATGTTTTAAAATTTCATATAGGCTACACCTCATTTTTTAACTGCCCCGTTTTTTTCACCCCATTCTTTTTCTTTGTAGAATTCTTTTAAAATTGATGTTCTGTTTAAATTCCTTTAAGGAGCTGTAACATTTTGCATTAGTGAAAACTTTTGACGCTGGATACTTAAAAAGCTAGCAGCCTATTTTAACAACGAAAAAAATCTTTGAAGTAATGCTTAAACACTCGTTTTATCAGTTCCAGGCACTCTGCATCTATAAAAAATATTGAGGGAAATTGGGTCACACATACATCAAAATTGGGATATAAAACTGGAAGAAATGGATCTCCATATTAGTGACGCATGTGATAGATCCAAAAATACTCACGAAGTTCACAACTGTGATTAGGAGATATATTAAAAAAATAACAAACGATCTGGTGCATTTTTTTAATCAGAAGACTTGTAACAATGTTTCCTCACTTTGAGCAGCGCAAGGTCACAAATTGATGCTCGTGTTATGACAACACATGGACGACGGTTGACGACAGGAGTACGTGGGACATGGACTTTGTGTCCGTCCTGTCTGTCGATTCTCGTTTAGTCATCTAGCTGTAAAACTATCTACGCTAAAACTATTGACTACAACAGATGTCGGAACCATTTGAGGAAAACCTTTGGATTAACTCAATTATTGTTATTTCAGAGAAATATATTGTTATTGGAAGTTTCTATGTAGTATTTTGATTCACAGCATTTCTTCTAAAAGTTTAGTCCAAGATATATATTTTACAAAGCTAAAGAAAGAAAAAATATTAATAGTTCAAAAGATTATTTAATATTTTCCAGTTAACATGACTGTATACTTAGTCAACATTTCTAGCGACTACCTGACAGATTCACAACAAATTCGTCATATCGCCGCGCACGTTCCACCGTAGGAATTGAAAAAAAAAGGAAATCCACGAGCTGGCAAATCTGATACAATGGAAAACTGAACTTAAAAAGGGTCTTAAAGAAAACAAGAATGTCTGCAAGCTAATCCACACAGAACACGAAAGCCGCAGGCACAATTAAATAGCATGTCCGTTTCCCTCAGCGGTATGGCACAAAAAAAAAGAGTTATTAGAGTTGATTGGTCGATTTTTTTTCTATTTCGTGTGGTCTCACCCCTGCAGAGATGTAAGCAGTAATGGATATCGCGAAAGATTCTTTTTTGAGTTGCCTCCACCACTCATTGTCCTCTTTTCATGCCCGTTCTTGGTTAAAGTTAACCTATCAAGTTAACAAGATGACGAGACGTGATTACGTAAAATAAAATATCAACTGAAAGTCAATGCCTTGTAGCAATCCATAGCAAGTCAGACTTCGTAAAAGATTAAGAACATCACTAAACTAGAGATCTATAGAACGCTGCCAATGTGATTACAAGGAGAGTGATTTCAAATAACACTTTTCAATCACACTTTTTGGTAAGTTTACAAAATTACACTGAAATGCATTCAGTCACCAATGGATTGTAATGACCCATTTTACAACGAAAAGTAGACACGTATGAAACATTACTACGTTTTTATACTTTGTTTTTTTTTTTGCATCTCAGGTCATGGCAAGTTACTTATGAAAGATGGAACTTATTATGAAGGGCAGTTCATCAATGGGGAAATTAACGGGAACGGCTACAAATACTTCGCCTCTTCAATGGCCAAATATACCGGCCAGTTCCTTAATGGCGAGATGCACGGCCATGGTATTATGACTTACCTCAATGGGAACGTCTATGAGGGCCAGTGGTACAAAAACAAAAAGCAAGGTAAACTTTTCTATTAGCCGCTTCATTGCTGTTGCCTTATCAATCCTATCATTAATTACTGCCATGTACTGTCTTCTTATTATGATTGAATAGTTACTTCCAGCAGAACACACTGAAGATGAAAGGCTTATTATTTTGTATTCACTATATTCACTGAACATAAACCTCAATTTGCTATTTTCAACTATGTTCTATTTTTTCATCCGAGCTCATAAATGTGAAATAAATTATCAATTATGCTGGGAGCTCACTCTGCTCCATCAAGCGAGGCTTGCGATTACCCTCACGCACTTCATTCCTTCGTCTATCTACATCCATTCGCTTAAAAAAAAGGAAACAAGCTTTTAGGTATTTAAAATCAAAGAGTAACGGAGTCAAAGCTTAAGTATCGATGATAGCCAAAATGTTTTGATGTGAGACTCTGATGCTCGTTGCATATCAGCCTGAATCTATTGCAGCAGATATCAAACATGCTTCCGGTTGACACAGGGAGGCCCAGAAATTTTTTTTATCCATGCTGAGGATCGAACTCAGTACTTTCACAATGGTGGCCAAATGCCCTAACCATAGAGCCGAGCCATTGGCATCCCCAAAGCTATGAACATAGTTGAAATAGGAAGATATAAATATTTTTGGAAACTTCTACTGAACCTTATCAACACAAGCCACTATTGAACTATCTATGACAGTAAATGACTGCGAATTATATTTTTTTTGTCAGCTCACAATAAAATATTTATGAAATGAGTCGATTTGCCGTACCTGGTATGCTTCAAATTCCTCTTCGCCTCTGGCTAACATTTGGTTGATAGTTTCATCATCTGGAAACTCATCCTCCTCCTAAATAAATACAAAAGTAAAAAAAATGTTTTTAAGAAGACATTTTCATCAAATAATAATATAAATAAAAAGGTTTATCCTAAATAAACCTCATAAATTAGCCTTCCACTATTTGCAGCTAACAAAATTTACTACAGAATCTCCAGTAAAATTACTTAGTTCATAAGGATGGAATTTGGCTTCCTAAGTAAATAAAGAAGTGTTTCCTACCTATTGCATACCTACACTTTATATGTACCAAATCTCACTTACACTACTTAAGTGCAGTTTTCCTCTAATATTTGATAGGTGCACTTACAAAGAGATAGCAGAAACTCTTGAAACTCTCTCCAAGTAGTTTACATAATGCTAATTCATTGATTTGTCAGATTTACTTCCACTAAACACATAGACCAACCTCATCCTCATCAGCTTCTTGAGTAAGCAGGGCCTGCAGAAATTGCTTTCGCTCTGTGTTAGTAGATTTATTGTCAAACATTCCAGCTTGGATGACTTTACTGTCTACATTCAACTTGTATCTTGCAGCTGCTTGGATACGCTCCTCCACAGAGTTGACTGTCATCAGCCTAAGCACACGCACCTCGTTCTTTTGACCAATGCGGTGAGCACGATCTTGGGCTTGAAGATCCTAAGAGAAACAAGAGAACAGAGCAAGATTTTTGTGAATTTAGAAAAAGTATATTTTAAAGGCACCCCTTTCACGATATAGTTTAGTTGCAGAAGACGGCGATTAAGATGCCAACATCTCATAAATGTGAAATAAATTATCAATTTTGCTTGAATTTATAGTCATTAAAGCGGGTACATTTTTCACTTAAGCTCGTAAAAGACCATTCGCCACAAACTATGAACGCTATTTATGGTGTATGTGTCGGGTTACTTTATATGATTTTAATATTATTTTGGGTATAAGATATATCGTCAACCCCAATAATGAGCATGTTTGATAGCATTTATTCTTATGAAACGTGGTCCTCATTGCTGTTTTTTAAATTTTATATTCACTTCAAAAGTTTTTTTCACCCCATTTATCACCATCACTATCTGCTTAATTATATGAATTGTGTATAATTGTGTACATTGTCGGGTCTTGAAGGATTCGGCATTTTGAAAACCAGCGATAAGGCAGTTTATGAGGGAACCTTCCACGGTCACGTAAGGGATGGAGAAGGCACCCAGACCTACGAGTAAGTCAGGTTGAAATTCCTAACCTAACAGTAGAACTTACTTCAGACCTTATGGTGCACGAGATTCACTAAAGATTAATATAGAAAAATAAAACACTTTGGTTTACTCACGAATTAGAATAGTAAGAAATATTAGCAAAAAACAACATCTAACTCCAACCAAAAGCTATACAAGATAAACTTAGATGGAGGAAAACATATAAAGATTACATACATCAATTCTACCTAGTAATTAGTCCGTGCAATTAACTTTAAAGTTTAGCTAGAAACCTTTTGAAGAAATTAACTTGAAAATTAATATTTGTGATTTTTTAAAACGGTTTATAAGACATGGCGCAAATACTTCAATTTTGCATTTCGTACAAACTAATGATTATTTTCTAATCATTTAACTGTAAGATGTTATACTGTTAACTGAGGAAAAAAAATTAAAGCCACAAACTACCCACACACACGCATAACAAAATATGAAAAAAACAACAAACAAAAAACAACAATTAATTTAATTCTAGAGTACAGCGAATGATACTCTGCCAGTAAACCTGTATAAAATGCATAACTTTAATGCAATATATTTTTCTAATGGTGGTGGACTCTAATTTCGACTTGAAGTAATTGTGGTTACGATTTGAAGAAAAGGTATAAAGCTGTAGAAGGGGGCTACAGTTTTGAATATGGTAGCGGCTAAAATAGCCACATTTTATCTCTCTAGATGTGTCCATATTACAAAGAGGGGATTAATCGTTTATACCAATTTTATAAAACATAACCTCATTTTTTAAAATTTTAAAGCAAATGTGGGAAGTGAGACGATATTGTGTTAATCTTATTATTGCACTATACCTGTGTGGGTGTGTGTGTGTGATTATAATTATTTGCACGGTTTGCATCATTAACACATCACTTTCTGATTCACAGTGGATCTTATCTGAAACTCAGGTAATGTAATTAGTTATGCCAATCTTATCTTTTTCCGCTCGCTCTCTCTCTCTCTCTCTCTCTCTCTCTCTCTTTCTCTTCCCTTTTCTTTTGCGTCTCATTTTGTCTCGTACAATATATAGCAACACACATTGTTAATGCAACCCTAGTTTTAGTTAACCATAACAAAATAATCATAAAACAGACAAAAACGAAACAAAAAAACAAATAAAAAAAAACAAAAAAACACAAAGAAACCCCCAATAAAAACCAAAGACTGTTCAAAAACGAACTCTAACAAACAAACAAACGACTCCCAAGATGCCCTCTAGAGGGAAAATGAAAAGTAATTTTTTATCAGTTCCATCTACAACTACAAGAACATTGCAAGTTTTCTATATACACGTAAATGCATAAAGCTACAGAACTTTCACGTCTTATATTCACCCCATTCTTACTTTGGTACAGTTTCTTTGTATCTTGCTTGAAAAAAATTGGCTGTGTGATACCTACAGGAAACACTTTTCTCAGAAGTGTTCAAAGAAGATTACGTTCTAGATTTTATCCATTGGTGTAATGTTGCAACGCAGTCAATTTAGATATAGGTGTTGACGTTTTGCCATGCTAAGAAAAGTGAAAAATCGTGTTGTCAATGTACATATTAATCATACAATAATGATATTCCATATCTCTTGTATTTTGTACCCTTTACCCGCCCGCCCCCGCCCTAAAAAAACTATCTTGTCTCAAATTAAACAAATTGATACTTGTTTCAATTGCTATTTAACCAGCGAGTCAAAAAAAATATTCGCAATGTTTCTTTCTTTTTTCAAATAGCTTGAATGGTCATTGTTATTCGTGCATGCTTTGTGATGCTTCCCTTTTTTGACCATGTACGTACTTATTTTTAGTTGTTGGAATTGATGATTTCAATGCAACCAAGGAAAGAACTTGAAAGTAAGGATAGCTTTAAAGGACCACGTGAATACGAAATAACATGGAGAGGTTACAAAAAAAGTCCAAATGGAGCTTACCACTAGGTCCTATTTCTCTCGACGCAATGATTATATTTTTCTTGTTCATTAAAATTTTCGATTTTCATCAGTCATCCAGTTTTTCTGTATCATTGCATGTAATAAAGGTCATTTTTTTCTATCTTACACTATTCTTGTCTTTCTTTCGTTCTACTTTATCAATTGTTGATTTCGTTACGAAGGACCCTAAACGAAAGAATAAAGAAAAGATAAAGAGAATTGACTATATACATAGGTCTGGGATTATCCTGCTTTCATTCTCCTCACTAGTAGAAAAAACTGGTAGTTTTCCTTGGCACTTCTTGCAATGTTTCTTGATCTCCAAGAGATGAACCTTACTACATGATTGTAATACCTCCCCGGCTCATGGCATCTAATGATATAATAGAAACTACAAACAGCAGCTCTATTTTTGGACTAGGCTTTAATATATACCATGTGGAGTAGTACATGCTTTTAACGAGTTCAAAAATGAATTTAACATCCGACTTTTATAAATGTTCTGACTTACTTATGAATTAGAATGAAAAGTATGTTTAGTGAAATTAAAGAAATGCCTAGCTACATTCGCAGCTTTTCATAGCATTATAATTACTTTTGTAGTATTTCCTAATATGTGCTTAAATTTTGCATACTTTAAGAAACACAGAACTTTGTTTTTTCCCCCAACTTTTATGTACAATTGAAATGAACTTCAGAAATAATTGTCGTTTACCTTCTATTAACAATAATCCCATATAAACTCAATATCAACATGCCCACAAACAACAATAAAAAAAAACACACACCTACGCACAGCATACAAAAACCATATAAAATAATGTGTTTCCATAAACTTTATGTCCACCAACATTATTTTAATCCTTGTTATCAAATACCTTCTCTGATTATAATATAACATGAACGTTGAGTTCCACCATGTTTAATACATCTGTATGATATTTCAATACTGTTGAACTAGATGTACTGGCTCTATGTGTCATAAATCTCGCGACTAACCCGTCTACTTTTGCCTGTATTTTGCTCTCTGTTATCTCTCAATATTCATGCAAAGATTTACTTGAAATGACAACAAGCTCTTATAGGGGATCAAATCGATGAAACTCAATCTTTTTCTGTTGATACCTGTATTATATAATTATTTCAGATTTTGTTCTTACCAATTTCAATAACTTTAATTAATGTTCTTGTTGAAACTCGTTGTTCTCATTTATGCTTTTATTGCGTTTAGATGATGTAGATTATTAACTACGTTATAGTTTTTAATGCGCGAAAAGAGACGTTTTAAAATAAATAAATAAATACATAAATAAATTAATAGAAAAATAAAAAGCAATACGATATAAAAAGGAAGCTGTTTGAATTGACGTATGATGAACATAAATTATTTAGTGTCATTCTTTTTGGTTCATATAGCATGTTTTTCCATCCTTTAAAACACTAGGATGTATAATCTAAATGCCACAGTATTATTCAAAATATATTGTACTCTCAGTAAGCTTGTTTATTTATTTCTGTTCTGTCTATAAACTTCAATTCATTAAAATAATTGTGGTGATTCTTGTAGCTGTTACTATATAATTATGCTGCCTTTACATTTTCTGTCAAAAAGGGAGACTTCGTTCAATTTTTTCTAAACTTCGACCAGGCATGCCACTGATTTATGAATGGACACTTTATCTCAAAGCTAACTTTATTTTTGTGACAGATAATGTCTTAAAAAAAAGATAGAACAGCGAAAAATCACTACGTCCGAAGAAACATGACAATTTTGTTTTGAGATGACTCATTTATTTGGCTTTAAAAGAATGGCAACTAGTAAAACAGTGCAACGTTAGATTTAACTGGAAACGATAGTTATCCACAAAAAAAATGAAAATGCACATTACAATAACTGTTAAAAGCTTAAAAAGTGACTTTTATGTAGCTATCTCTTTGCCTCACCCTCTGCCCCGCATGGCACCGCCTCCCCCTCCCCGCTTTTTCTTTCTGTACAGCAACGGGGATCGCTACGAGGGCTACTGGGTCCTGGACCAGAGGAACGGCCACGGCGACCTCTGGTGTGCGGACGGGTCCCACTACTGCGTAAGACACGGGCTCAATTTCTGCTTCATTTAGGCGCTATTAAAACAGGACATTATTTTATACAGTGTGTTAGAAGTTTTAATAAATAAGCGGACAGAAAAGGCATGAAATGTTAACTCAATCGAGAGGGAACATTGTTGAAATAGAATGATGGATGATAAGAAATATAAGAATGGTGGAAATAAGTAGAAAACCATGATGTCAATACATGTATCTGCTTCTGTTTTTTAAGGTTCGAGCTGCTATTTTCTTTAAATATTTTAGTAACTATTTAAAAGAAGACAGTTCGGTTTTCTAAGAGGGAAGAGGAGTGGCGGAGAAGAAGAAATAGAGATAATAGATTTGATACCATTATGTGAAGGGATGAGATTAAAGAAGCATTTGAAAGTTTTCATCATTTAATCAAGGAATATCTGGAATTGTTTTTTTTTAATCTTCTTGTCATTTAGGGCCATTTCGCACATGACATGTTCCACGGAGCTGGTGTCATGACGCATGCGTCGGGCATTGTTTATCGTGGTGACTGGATAAATGGCTTTCCGATCACCATGGCAACCAAAATTGTTTTATTGGATGTACCTGATAATCCAATGATCATCAGACAGGGCCAACCGTTCAGCATTCGCATCGAGTGTCGCAACGACGAGGATGAACTAGTAGAAGGTTAGTTACGATTCCTCAAACCAAGCCACAAAAAATGAAGTTTACTTATATCAGCTTATACATTTTTATTCTTACAGGATTGAACATAAACTATTTTTGTGTGCCCAAACAATGCCAGGCACACGGTTTTCGAACAAAGCATTAATTTCAAACTTAATAGACTTAATCACAATGCTGAGATTACTACTGGCAAGGTCAGTTTACCTGATGGGGGCAAGTATCACTTTGGAAAAGATCCGAGTCATAATCTGTTCTACAGTTGAATCACCCATTAAAAAATTTCTATGTAATTTACAAAGCGTTCCAATTCATATGGTATTTTCACCCATACCTATACTGTTACGCTGCATTGAATGTCTTTCTCTCTTAGACCAGGGTAGAGAAATTCAGGTGATGGCTGGGTTCAAATACAGAGTTCCTAAACAGGGATCAGCTCTCTTCGACATGATTGAGGACGTGGAGGACACACCAATACCTACACCTTTGTGAGTATTATGTTGTCACTGGGGCATGGACCATCCAGAATTAAATCTATACACCATCTTCTATCCATATACCCAGCCTGCTGTGCCTGGTGGAAAATTTGGACTGTTTTTTTTCTTGTGTAACCATGACAAATGGATGAAACTCATCTAATTGCATTTAGGGTGTTAAACGGGATGTTTATTATGTCAAAGCAGATTCACATATTTTTATCCAGTGGCTCTAACATCAGTTTTTGATTGAGTGCATCTTTCACAATTTGTTTTAAATGTTCACCAATTGATATCAGGAGAAAAAAATATCCCCAACCATGATTAGTTTGTTTAACGAATACTATCTGCCGACACCTGCCTGATTTTCATCGTTTTGACATCCACCTAACTTCAAAATTTTTTTTTTGGCACACAGACCTTTTAAGATTTATTTTTCCTTTGTTTATATTTACAAATAAAATCAGAAGACTGATACATGTTTAAGATTGCATATTTTTTTGTCTTCAAATTTAAGGATGCTTTACTTTACAGCAGTCTAAATATTTATTGACATACTAATTTTTTGCTCTCTGTATCTTACTTTCCAATACTACTCTGTAATGGGCATTTTGAATACTATGGACTGTTGGATGGGTGTTAAGTGGCTATGAGGTTGTGCCCTATCCCCTGACTGATCAGCTCGGAGAAGTTGCTGTGCCGCTGACTGAGGACGATTCCAAGATGAGCACCATGATCCGAGATGATGAAGGTATGGATGAGAGTGATTGGTTTGTAAATGGATAGGTAGATAGAGAAGGGATGAAATATAGATGGAGAGAGAGAGACAGAGAGAGAGAGAGAGAGAGAGAGAGAGAGAGAGAGAGAGAGAGATTACAGGATTGAACATAAACTATTTTTGTGTGCCCAACAATACCAGGCACACGATTTCTCGAAAATATCACTATTTTCAAACTTAATAGACTTAATCGCAATGCTGGGATTACTACTGGCAAAGTCAGTTTACCTACTGAGGGAAGGTATCACTTTGGCAAAGATCATAGTATTAATCTGTTCTACAGTTAAATCACCCATTAAAAAAAGTTCTATGCAATTAAGAAATTTTAAAAATCATATTGTATTTTCACCAATGCTTATACTGTTACGCTGCATTGAATGTCTTTCTCTCTTAGACCAGGGTAGAGAAATTCAGGTGATGGCTGGGTTCAAGTACAGAGTTCCTAAACAGGGATCGGCTCTCTTCGACATGATTGAGGACGTGGAGGACACACCAATACCGACACCTTTGTGAGTATTTTGGTGTCACTGGGGCATGGCCCAGCCAGAATTTAATCTATACATCATCTTCTATCCATTTACCCAGCCCGCTCTGCCTGGTGGAAAATTTGGACTGTTTTTTTTCTTGTGTAACCATGGCAAATGGTTGAAAGCATCTAATTGCAGCTTTTAGGGCGCTAAATGGGATGCTCATTATGTCAAGGTAGATTCACATATTTTTATCCACTGGCTCTAACATCAGCTTTTGTTGAGTGCATCTTTCACAATTTGGTTAAATGTTTATCAATTGATTTCAGGAGAAAAAAGTATCTCCAACCATGATTAGTTTGTTTAACGAATACTATTTGCCAACATCTGCCTGATTCTCATCGTTTTGGCATCCCCCTGACTTAAAAAAAAATGTTTTTTTTTTTAAGATTTATTTTTCCTTTGTTTATATTTACAAAGAAAATCAGAAAACTGACTCATGTTTAAGATTGCATGTAATTTTTACTTCAATTTTAATGATGCTTTACTTTACAGCAGTCTAAATATTTATTGACGTATTAATTTTTTGCTCTCTGTATCTTACTTTCCAATACAACTCTGTAATGGCCATGTTGAATGCTATGGACTGTTAAATGGGTGTTAAGTGGCTATGAGGTTGTGCCCTACCCCCTGACTGACCAGCTGGGAGAGGTTGCTGTGCCGCTGACTGAGGACGATTCCAAGATGAGCACCATGATCCGGGATGATGAAGGTATGGATGAGAATGATCGGTTAGTAAATGGATAGGTAGATAGAGAAGTGATGAAAAGAGATGGAGAGAGAAGAGAGAGAGAAGTGAGAGGGAGAGAGAGAGAGAGAGAGAGAGAGAGAGAGAGAGAGAGAGAGAGAGAGAGAGAGAGAGAGAGAGAGAGAGAGAAAGAGAGAGAGAGAGAGAGAGAGAGAGAGAGAAGAGAGAGAGACAGAGAGAGAAAGACAGACAGAGGGAGATTTAGAGAGAGACAGAAAGGTGTCAAAATATATATCTTTTCAACACATATCAGTACACAATGCTATGTTGTTCCTTCACAAAACGGTAACACATATTTGAAGATCAGATTCCGCAATTGAAATGATTAAAATGAACTTTATCCTGAAAAACATATTTTTTGGGGGGAAACTTATTCTGCTAACTTTTCAGTAATTGCCAGATAAAAATCCATCAGTCATTTGGTAATAACAATCCTTTTTCTCCTTCTGCAATCAGCGGAAGACAAGGGCGAGGAAGAGGGCGAGGATGAGGGGCAGGAGGAGCAGCCTGATGGAGGAGTCCCTTCCACGGGGAGAGAAGTCTCGGAAGAACTGGAGGCTGCAGCCTCGGTGGCAGCCAACATGGCAGCTCTGCTGACCACCAGTGGGGATGAGGCAGTGGCAGACCTGGCGGCGGCAGTGATAGGGGAGGAGGGGGCTGGAGTGGGGGGTGATGGGGCCGGTCAGGAGGGTAGCAGGCCGCCCACACCTGGGGATAGTGCGGCAGAGGATGGGGCAGGTAAGCCACTGCAGTCGTGACCGAGATTTGTTTTAAGTCGTAATAGCTCTATTCTTTTTTGGTGTTCCATGTCGAAAAACAAATATTGGACCTTAGCCATGATAGCTCTATTCTTTTCGGTGTTCCATGTTGAAAATCAAATATTGGACCTTAGCCATGATAGCTCTATTCTTTTCGGTGTTCCGTGTGGAAAAACAAATATTGGACCTTAAATTTCTCCTTAGTTTGGCTATATGTAACTATTTTTAGTACTTATATAATGTCGACTGGGGCTGGAATTAAAATATTTAGACTATCTGAAACTGTTGTCTGTATTCAATTTTTCAAAGACTGGAATAACTTTATAGTTAACTTAGTTACACCACTAAAGAGCGATTTAAAGGAAGCTTAAACAGAACGAGGATGAGGCAGTGGCAGTCTTGGCTGCAGCAGTGATAGTGTGACAGAAGATGGTCGGGTAGACCAATGGGTTTCCTTACTTTTCTAGAGGCCTGAATAATATTTTTCCCCAGCTCTATATTAGTTTTTACTTTTTAGACTGCTGTCAGTACTCAAAGAATAAGCATTGATCCTGACATTTTTATGTTTTTGAAAATCTAGAACTGTTATCAGAATCTTATGCAAAAGGACATAGAAATTTAAAAGTTTTGAAACTGTTCTCACTTATCTGGAACTGTACCACTCAATATATGTAGTCTTGAATAATTGTATAGATTTCCTTAATGTTTTAGAAAATATAAATTAAAGAAAAAGAAAGCATGCTCATTGAATCGTGGGTGTTTACTTTGAATTAGATAACAATGCTAATGATGTAGTATTTGCTTACATAGTAAGAAACTTAATTTAAAATCAATATTTTTCCATCCATTTCCTTTTATACTAAATGAAGAAAGTCATGTTATCTGAAACCTCTATCAAACATTTAGATCTTTGAAACTTTATAATGGTAAAAAAAAAACGAAAAAAAACCCCAATATCAAGATAAACTATGGTATATCAAATGCAAAATTGGTCTTGTCTAACAGATGGTCTGGAAGAAAAGCAGGAGGAAGTAACGCACCTTCCACCTCCAATGTGCAGCAAGCCCACCCAGAACGGAGTCTGTGAGTGGGACAACCTTCAGCTGGCACCGCCCCCGCCCATGTACAGACCGTTTGTCATCATGGAGGAGGAGGCCGGGCCCAAGAAAAAATCCAAGGCAGCTCAAATCAGGGAGAAGATTGGTGAGTTTGAAGCGTTATTTATATTGCACAATCCTTGTTTTTATGTTTCAGTGAATCCCGACTAATTTCGGATAGTACAGTGAGTTCTTATTAATTTGTAATGTTACGATGACGCCCTTTTCATTTATGATGTAATAATGAACACCTATTTCTCATGTTACTGTGTTAAGTTTAAGCCTCTTGATTCCCTGTGGAACATAAGACCGCAGCAAATCCCCTCCACGGAACTCGGTTCTGGATAGTCCTCTTCAGCTCGGCCCATGTACTACCAGCGCCTTTTATTTCAGCATCGGTGCTTCACCGCCAAGTCTGCTTCGGATGTCCAACCTTGCGTTTACCTTGGGTGTTCCACTCAAGGGCTTGCCTTGTGATGTTAGATAAACTGCCAAGATAAACAAACTTGTCAACCTCTTTGATGTTTTCCTGATGCAGCTACAGTGGGTCTGCCGTGAATTCCTATAAACTTTTAATGTTACCTACACTGAATGCCAATTGCTGATGTTACAGAAGATCACTATTCCTGATGTTACTGTGAATCCATTTTAATTTCTTATGTTATAACGAACCATTTTTAATTTACGATGTTACAGTGAATCCCTTTTTCACACGTTAAAGTGAACCCCTATTAATTTCTGATTTTATTTTCAGTGACTCCATATTTCTGATGTAACAGTGAATCACCATTTTTGATGTTACAGTTATTATCAGTCTGTTACTCCCCAAAAACTGTCAAATTAAAAAGGAACGTGACCTCACAAAATAACCTCTTTGTTGGAAGACATAAAAATTGTAGTAGTAATGTATGGCTACATCTCCACATTCAGCCTGTTAATCTACGATGTTAGCCTGTCATAGGCAGCCTGAGCTGTTGAAAGACATGAGTTCTGTTCGCACTGAGAAGCATTTAGATCATTACCCATCTTACTATCTTCTGTCGCCGCTGCTTGATTAGCTAACAAAAACCAAAAGCACATCCATTTTGTCTAAACTATGTAAGATAACAGCTCGTTGTGAATATGTTGAATGTGACATCTTCAAAAGAAATTACATCACAATAATAGTGAGACACCACAATGAAAATTAATAGAATTATACGCTTTAAAACTAGTTACATTAGCTTACTGCTTACTCAGTCACTGGAGAAAGATTTTTGTCATTTCTATTGCTGTCTATATTTTTTTTAATAATATTGTAAGTTGAGCTTTACATGAAGAATATTTTACCTTTCTTTTTGGGAATATCAGAAGAAAATACTAATTACTATGAGTCTAACTGTCCATTTTCTCTGTCTTTGTCTTTTGTTTGTTTTTCTCATCCCTAAAAACGTCTTTCGATATCCAGACGGTGAGTACTAATTGTGCTACCTTAACAATGTATGTTTTCACCCTAGTAATTTATGCATGTCCATTCATAAAAGCGGTCACCTCATGAGTTTACTTAGGGGACCTTCAGAATAAATCTTAGAAGCAGTTGATTGGTTGTTACTTTTGAGTGAAGTATGCTTTAAGGCTTATTTCATAATAGTCTTCTTATTTAAATTAAACTGCAATTTATTAAAAAAAAAATCAAACAAAAAGAAAAGAAAACATTACAAAAGATCAGTGGTCCAAAAAACAAACAAACATACGAACAGAGGATAACAAGGATAATTTATTGTCAAATTGAGGCACATTAATTGTGAAACTAAGAGTTTTGATAGTTACATAGTATTTTTAAATTCCTATTTTGTTTGTGCTTGATGCTGTTTCAGCAGATTGTATGACTAAAGCTTTTGCTAATGGTAAAGTTATAAAAAAAAATTGTATTGCTAGTAATGGCAAGAAAGTGTTTTTATTTATGGCTTTTTATTACAAGAATGCATGTAAGCTTCATTTACATGATTGTACATGTAAGGTATTTATATGCAATATTCAAGAGTGTTGTTGTACTGAAGTGTAATTTGTAAACCGTTCATAGTTGTGGCAAACAGTTCTCTCCTCTTCCATACATTCTATTTTTAATAACAAATAAAAAAGAAAGATACTAAATTTACATGTTTTACTAATAATTGCAAATTTACTATTCTTAACAATATTCCAGTTTTTTGAAGCATAAAAGACTTTCGTATAAAAGTTCACATTATTTGTTCTTAGGAAAATTTGCTATACCTGATATGTTACTAGATCTATGCCTGAGAATTCGATACCATAAAATCAGCTTTGACGAATGAATTATTTATATGTAGCAGAAGCATGGAAATGGCGCTCATTTCAAAATTGTATCATGTAGTCCTAATCTTTATTACTGTGAAAAAAAAAATGCTTTCAACGCTCTGCAGATACTCTGATGTGTAAAATGTATATGTTTTTGATTTTATAACTAATAAAATCAGTTTGGAATAACCAGCCTCATATAAAAACTGTACACTTTCATCTTTATAGCGCTTTGCAAATCATATTTGCTTCAACTATACCTGTGTTTCAACATCTATGGCGAAAATGCTTGCCTCACACGCTTCAACGATTTATATTTCTACAAAATGTCATTTTATTTGACTGGTTTTGTAGAGTTTGTTTGATTCTTCAGGCGAGGAAGCACTCGACGAAATCAACGACTTAGATAATGATGGAGTTAATGTAAACGAGATTAAACCACAAAAATCCAAACATGGATCAAAAGAAAACATAGATGGTATTGAAAATAAAGAGGAACCCCATGAAGATCAAAATGAAGTGAAGGATAAGAAACTTTCAAAGCATGGATCTTCGGTAATGCCTTCTGAAATTATGAGTAAAGCCGCCAGCATTTCTGCCGTTGCGACGCCAAAAACCACGGCTTTGGTGGATGAGCCACAAGACATCAACACTGCGGACGATGATCTTGGCATGTTGATCACTTGCTTCGTTAAATTTTGTGACCTAATGCATAAACCTGATAACCTACAACTAGATTAAGTGGTAAAATTATTATATTTTTTTTTGGTAAATATTAAATGGAAGCATTTAATAATGTTTTGATGATCAAAATATCATATTCTAATTTCATCCAAATATGTTCATCTTGTAAGCAGTTAACTTAAAGAGTAAATTTTTTCAGTTTTATCTTAGTGTGGGTTTCAGGTTCATGCAAGGGGCCACATGATTGTTTTCTTATTTTGAAGGATCGGGCCGTTATTGCTGTTATTATTCTTCGTGTTACCAGGCCTAGTAATGTCATTTCAGCCTGCCATGTTTCCAAATTTGGTGTTCGGTGTTATTGTTCACTGCTTTGGATATTGTTTTGTTTCTTTAAATCAAAGTTTTGATCTGTACACATTTTGAATTGCTTGCGAATAGACTGATATCGCGCTATGATTTTCGACTTCTATACCAGCAGGACTAATGCCCAAGTTATTAGGGCCTCAAACCCTCGAACTGTCCTATTATTTTGCTCTGCACTTTCACAGTTTTTTTCGGTTTTTTTTTCGTTCACTTAACGATTTTATCGACAGTGACAGTATAAAGATGGCCGCCTGAAAATTCATAGTTTTTCAGCCAACGCCGGTCCAAACAAGAAGACTCAAAGAAGAGTGAGAAAACTGGACAACCAGTATTGCTGGTAAAGGGAAATCGACAGCTATGATACAGGAAAGGCTGTAATTTCATCTAAGTTGCTAGACCCTGTTTCGTAACGCAGCGACTTAGCATGTTTGACACTGATTTATAGTATTACATGTAGCCTTGTACCAATTTTACAGAAGACATGTTAGTAGCAAACAGTGAATCAATTTTCCAAGGCTGTGAAAGAATGCGCAACCACCGGAGCATAAAACTGACAGGCTAACAACTATGTCACAGTGATTGAACGCCATGTTCTTCATCAAATGACAATCTTCATATGGCCATGATTTATGTCTCCTCCTCTACCGTTAAAAATATTACCTCCCCCTTGTTTCGTCCTCCTATACAGCTATTTCAGCCTTTATCTTTCCTCTCCCACACCAAGGAAAAATAAACCCAACCCAAATGCACGCCAAATTATGAAACCTGGGTATTCTGCAGATTATAGAGCCATACAGATGCAAGGAGTCATACAAGAATTATGTCGTATCTCAGATGTTCCTTTTTTATTTTTAAAAATTTATTAATTGCTTCTTCTAATTGTCGGTGTTGGGATTGGAAATTGAGTGTGCATTACATTATATAACATTGAGTATTAGAGATGAAGTAGAGCTTGTGTTGCTACTGCATAATCTGTATAAAACATGTTTTGATTTATCGTTTTTGCTGTTAATAATTTCCTATTTTGTTTTTCAGTTAAACCATCTTTTCAAATGATTAATTCTTTTATGAATGGTTTCAATACAATTTCGTTTATATGGCCGTTAAAATTATAAAACAAAATTGTAAAACATAATTATTTAATTGAACTATTATCGATATACTGATGGTGATACTAAACAATTTTAACAAATAGAAAATATTCTCGCTCATAGTTGATTTAATAACATTTTTTTAGAAATGAATAAGTTAAACCATTAAAACTTTTTAAAGAGTTCTAATATACAAATAAGTTGCGATGCTGAAGGAAGGAGGACGATAACATTAATAATAAATAAATAAATACCGGTATATAGACTTTTTATGACTGTCCGTAATTGATGGTATTTCTTCATATTTCATCCCGCTGCTAAAAGAGAGGAAGAATTCTCAGAACCCGGCAGCGCTACAGAAAAGTATGACGGAGGTTGAGAAACCGGCAGCATCGGATGAGAAAGTAGCCAGAACAGGTGGGTCATAGAAACAGAGAAAAAGAAAACTTTTTTACACTGGGTTGGTAGTTTATTGGAGCAGGATTCATATGGATCTGACCGCAGCCTTTTTCATAGTGAACTTAAATTCAAGTTAAAAATAGCCAAAAGCAAAAAAACCTCTTACACATCCACTTGAGAGGTAGTGATTATTGTTTTTGATACTATAAGCTTTCATTAAAAGAAAATAAGTATCAATAGCAGCAGGACATAATACTCAAGTATAAATGAATACATGTTTTGCAATATGACAGAAAAAAACTTGACTTTGTTTCACATTTTTGCTGCTGTTGATTTTATGTAAATTTAAACAAGTTCTGCATGGCTTTAGGCAACTATCATATCACCATCAATTGATACTGAAAACAAAGAGAGCTTAATAGAGTAATGGAGTGTGTTTCAAGTGTTATAATCTCGTATGCAACTCCTTTTCATGTACCTCTGCCAAACGGGATGCCTTATCTACACCACATTTCTCTATAGTCTACGTGAATTGTCAACTCAAATTTAAAGGTTTTTTCAACCCACCACAATTCACCCACTCTTGCTGCAGGTGAATACGTGCTGATAGTGCAGGATGTCACCTCCCCTCCGTTCATGGGCCGGAGACTCGAGCCAGCGTTCCTGCTGCTGAAGCTCAAGAAACCCAAGAAGATCATCGTGAGGAAACCGAAGTAAGATGCTCGTTCTTTGTCTTCTTTGACTTTCGATAGCCTACGCCTTCTCTTTGTCTGTCTGTTTGTCTGTCTCTGTCTGCCCCCGCCCTCCCTCCTCCTCCTCCTCCTCTCTCTCTCTCTCTCTCTCTCTCTCTCTCTCTCTCTCTCTCTGTCTGCTCCCTCTCTCTCTCTGTCTCTCTTTCTGTCTGTCTGTCTGTCTGTCTGTCTATCTGTCTGTCTGTCTGTCTGTCTGCCTCTCTTCTACTTCTTCTTCTTCTTTTTACCAGTCTCATTGTGAAATTGGCATATTGTACACTGCAGACTAAGATCTCTCTGTTCAAGTTTATATTAACACTGTTTCAGTTGCACGACTTTGTTTTATAAAATGTCATACAATGTGCGTATAGTCTATAGATGAGAAAAGTACGGTGTAACATTTAAAGTAGTTGGTTACAAAAAAAGAATTCATAAACGATGTTATAGTGTAGTAAAACTTTAGCGTATGACGAATAAAAACACAAGGATTAAGCCATGTGTACTCAGGGAAAAAAATAACACTATTCTGAAATTAAATTAAAGACAACAGAATATATAGACGGTTTGAAAATTGTTCAATACCTGTCTCTGTTCAGATAGTTATGCTTTTTAAAAAATTATTAGACATCAATTTTGACTTGTCATAATGACCAGTAGAAATCGAGCACTACATGAGACCCAAAACTCGTTTCATGCAAACGTCCAATTGCTGGCTTTGATGACCTTTTGAATGAGTTTCTAATTGAAAAAAATATAATCTCATTTTAAAATAATTCAATATGCTTGAATTTTTATTTTTTAGAAAACAGGTCTTGACTTAATATTTGAAGAAATATTGTCATCACAAAACAGAGATCCTACCATTAACTTTAGTTTATTTATTGTTTGTGCATACATTTATATTCACAGCGGGATCTTTTTAATAACCATTAACCTGCACGGTCTGGTTGTTCTCGGGCTGCTGTGTCTTACTTTAATTAGCACATTCTTGCAGAGAAATGTAAACATTCAGTAGAAAAGACAACCACAAAGCCTTAACTTTGCGTAAAATATCGATTTGAAGGAAAAAAAAATCAAACGATTATTAAAACTTAAAACACCGATATCAAATACTGATTATTAAATATTTAGCGATGGTTTACACCGACACTCTAAACGTCTTGTTACATCTAGGAGTGCCTTCTTTCGTGGTACTTAGACTCAGAGCAACATGCCGTATCTCATAATTATGGATAAACACAACACAACAGCATCGATACCATTGCAAGCAACAGAAGCAAGATTAGAAACAACAACAAGAAACAAACATAATATGTGACATATAGTGTAATCTACTTTTCACTTAACTCCTTGAACGTCACGACACATACAGATTGAAGGTTTAATTCTTCTCCACTTGAATCATATCTCGAAACATAATCTACCTGTTATACTGCAGTACCACCAAACTATTTATGCATTTACATATCACTTTAAAAAGATAAATCAGAAAAAATAGCTCAAGGATTAAACATATATCTCAACCAAATAAAATACAAGTCTTTGTTTCTCGGATTGGTCAAATACTTAACCATTTTTTCTTTCTATTGGCATGTCTTCGTGACCAATAATAAAATCAGCAACGTTTAAAAATATAACATAATTATATTTCATAAGAGTGAACAGTTCACAACGTGCTACCATATTTTTAAAATTTCTTTTCGAAATGCAAGAGTGAATGATATTTCAAAGGATTTCATCACCCCCTGTTATGAGATTGTACCATTTTACGACACTTTAAAGCCTAACCAGAAATACATCTACCTTGAGCGACGATTAAAATGAAGGATCGCCAGGCAGGAAATGACGTAAATCTATTGTGATCAAACTAAAGCGGGTGAGACTGAAGCAGAAGTACTTATTAAGCGGCTGTTTCGAGTTCATCTTGATCAGTTCTGTTTTTTTTTTCTTCATCAATTGCGGAAACAATCGTTCTTGTTTCCTTTTATTGCATGTATTAAGAAGGAATTTTCCAGCTACCGTCCAGATAGAGGCTACCAAACCTTGAGCCTGTGTTCTAGGTTTCTTTCCAAAGTACCACTTTTTTTCTAATGAAAAATTTACCTGTAATTATTTTAACAAATCTTTTTGGATTAAAAATAAATGCTACAACTGTATCATTTATTAAATGAAGCGATAACAAATAACGATAAGGTAGCCAGTAAGTTGCATTATGTCAAATTACACCATTTGAAAATGAATCACTTTGACATTTGTTTCACTTCATTTCAATTTTACAACTGAACTGAAATGTTTTGGATACTGATAGTCACTCAGGAAAAACATTTTTTTTATCGTAAACTTCGCTTTTTTAATTAATAAAAAAAAACCCAACACACCCTGGTTACTTGAAATAAAAAAAAACAAGAGGCAGACATGATTAAGTTCATATTGTTGGTTAAAACATTTGACTTTTCCCATCTATAAATATAACTATGATGCAGCACCCTACAGTATCATATGTAGCTTTCCCCTAGTCAAACCCACTACTTCTTTAATTATCTCAAATTACTTGAAATCCTGCAATTATTCATGCACTTAATTCACATAATCAACTATTGTCACAATTACAGAAAGCGGACAAGCGTCCAATGAGTCGCTTTGGTGAATGCCTAAGAAGCGGTATAATAATCAATTTGTAAAATGCATTGGCAATTGCCAGACAGCTTTGATCTCATGCTAGCGACAGGGCTAGAATTGAGATATAACAGCTTTCTCTTTCTCTCATTTTATGCCTTTGCTTGATTCAAAACCACTTTCACCAAGGACTAGTTAGTATAAAAATGAAACATCTCATCTTTTGCACTATTTCGAATTGATAAAAAGAATTCGTGTCGATTTAACTTTCTCTTTTTTTTTCTCTTCGTATTTTTCGCCTTATAGCTATCGTCTGTTTTAATGTATTTGATCCGCTCATCAGACTGCTCGTGACAGAAACATAATAACTACATGTAGTTATTCTCCTTATTTTTTATGTTTTTAAAACAATTTCTTTTTCTTGTTTCTAATATTTTTCTTAAAATAGTCTAGAGCTACATACGTTTTCCGAGATTTTTGATTTTTCACTAATTTTTACTGCTGTAACGAGAGATGATAATAGAGCATAACAATTGATTAGATATTACCTTAACCATGCTCCTTAAATTTTTTTCCCATTGAAGCACCACCGACAGGGAAAGGTGAATAACAGTTCCTTCGAACTCATTTTCTGCCCTTTTAATAATAGAAATAAAAAGCTTCTATTCTCCCGCTTTGATCTGTATTGCTTTCCTTTGCAGAAACGTTCCTACTCATGACTTCTTCCTACATTTAAAAGCTCTAATGCTAATCACCCCGCCAAAAAACAACAACAAAAAAGCAAACAAACACTCCCAAAAACAACAACAACAACAACAACAACAACAACAACAACAACAACAACAACAACAACAACAACAACAACAACAACAACAACAACAACAACACACACACACATAAAAAAACCCAACAACAACACAACAAAACAACCACATTAAATCAGCACTATCAAGAATGCCCTTCATTATTGTTATCGCTACCCTTCCATTATTTTGCTGTTGTTTTTCTTCTATATTATTGCTACTGCTACAATATCTTCCGCTTAGGCTTGGGGGGGGGGGGGGGGGGGGGGTGCGGTAGCCCTGGCTTCCGACGCAAAAGGCCCATGGTTCGAGCCCTGGCGATTTCGCCCCTTACTGGTTTGGTAGGTGTCAGTTTAAAGTGGCTGGCTGAGACAAGAGTCAGACGTCAGTATCGGGGCCCATCCACAATATAGCCTATTTAGTGCTGGTGTTGGACGTTATACAAATCAACTTAAGTGAACGCCATTGTTGCTGCTTCTTTGATATTTAAATCGTGTTTTATGCATGATATCTTTTTGAGAAAGTCATCTCTCACGTTCTTCTCTGCTTCATAAATTTTCATAGGAACTCTTTTCTCTTGATGTTAAACCTTAAATGTTTTTGTTACTGCCACCTGAAAGTCAGAAAACCCAATGATTAAGGACCAATTTAATAGGAAAAAAATATAATCTGTAAGGAAAAACAATAATATTTTGTTCACAGAGCTGCTTCACACTAGCATTGCCTAAACTAGATATAACGCTTTTCATGCAAGTGTGAAGATTGAGAGAAAATAAGCAAACTCAAGCCAGTTGTCTCTTTTTACACCAGATATTAAAGAATCGGGATCATGTTTTTAAAGCGGATATTTTTATCTCGATTATCAAGTGCCCTGAAATATTGATGATTTTTTTTCAATAGTGAAATTATTGATTCTTATAAGAGACCCCATATATCCCACAGTTACAATTATGTAATTTTTATTTTTTTAAGTAGTTTAAATCATTATTTTTTCGTTGAATTATTTTGTTCACTTAGCTGCCTCACACTAGCATTGCCTAACCTCGATAAAACGCTTTTTATGCAAGTTTGAAGATTGAGAGAAAATAAGCATTACGCCAGGAATTAAAGAATCGGGATCATGTTTTTAAAGCGGATATTTTTATCTCGATTATCAAGTGCCCTGAAATATTGTTGAATGTTGTTTTCAAATAGTGAAATGGATTATTGATGTATTGTAGAGACCTTACCCATATATCTCAAAGTTACAACTATGTAGTGTTTTATAAAGTCGTCTAAATCATTAATTTTCGTTGAAATTCTATTCAGGAATACTAACACTTTATGAGGCTTTGTTATGAAATTTCCGTAACTTTTCATTTCTCTGTTGAGTGCTTTTAACACGTATTTCTTGCATGACTTTTTAGCCATCTTTATGTTTTTGTATAGTTGTTTTGGATTTTTTTCTTTCCATTCTTAAAATTGAAACCGCTTGTATTTTTATAATGTAAGATCAATGATTATAAATCTTAGACCTCAAAACCTACTTATATTTTGGTGATTGGGATCATATTTATTATGTAACACTGAAAAGAGGATATCTTCACAATTATTATTATATAATTATAATGCACTTGTTAACACAATAACCTAAGTCTAAGCCCTTAACGCAGAGTCCACTTATTTATTTTTATATATTAGATGTCAATTCTATTTAAAAATGGGTAACCACCCTGATTAATCTAGCACTTAAAACAATAAATTTAATGGTAATTTTGAAGCAATTTAGTATTATGGCAGTGTGTTTTGTGGTGGAGGCAATAATGTTAACCATTGCACCACAGATTACCACTTTAACACGACATCTTAGTGGAAACGCAAACTTTAAACACCTTTTCAATTCAAAACAATGAACTGCACGATTGATCCGACAAAATGAAAAACAAGTGTTTCCAATATTGTTTGCAGATGGGACACACAGAGGCACATCCTGGCTGCCATGAGTCGGGCGACGGGACAGGAACCCTAACCATCTTGAGAACACTGCGACAGCGTCAACAACGTCAACAACATCAGTACTGCTGCAGAATAAACACTGGCGTTTTCGTACTGGATTTTAGATGAACAAGTTACACAGCAACCAGTCCACCACGTAGGCTTTCTAGGATCTCTATAGATGAAGCACTTACACAGCAGCCTGTCCACCACGTAGACTTTCTAGGATCTCTAATGCCTTTGCTTTCGATGAAGTTTTTCTGAGACCAATCATATGCACCTGCATTTTTGTCATGACTCAAGTTACAAAATTCTATTAAGTCGAATTTTTAGGCTCAGCATATCATTCATGAACATTTTTTTATTGCGTAAGACGAGCTTAAAGTATTAAAAAATTTTGGATTTTAGCGTTAGACGCCTTTTTGTGATCAAAGATGAAGCTATATTCATAGTTCTGTGTTTTTCTGCTTCATCCAAGTAAAGACTAAAACCTTTCTAATAAATTGCCTGGTGAGTATTCATCACTGAAGCAAGCATAAGAGGGTAGATCGTCAGTGATGCAGTGCCTTATGTGTCCTATCAACGCCCAGTGTGTACATTCATGTTATTGGAATTTTTGTTAAGCTTCGGATGCACACAACATCTGTGATAGTTGTTAAAAATATGTAAGCATTGATGAAAGTATTTAGGTTTGTATTTATTCTGAATATTTGATAATGATAAAGAGGAATAGCTGAACTTACTGCTGCATTTATTACCAATACGTATATTACAATGCGATTTAAAACAAGCGTTCAATGCCAGATTTGGAAGAAGAATGGAGATGTTAAAGTGGGTAGATACCACACAAAGCCTCCAAATTGTTTTGATGCCCTTTTTTGTTATACTCTATCTATTTATTTGCATTATGAATTGCGTGATTGAAAATGTACAGTTAATTTTTATTCTTTGTTTAAATAAAAATTTTAAGTGAAAAGAAACATTTCAATCTTTAATATTTCCGAGTAATGTTCAATTAACTTCTTTGTCCAGCCCTTCAAGATTAAAAATTTTACAACTTAAGGATTACAGGCTTTAATTATGATTTGTCAGTAATAACAGTAATAACAGTAATAATTTAGGTAGAACCTGTGTAAAAACCACCTTCTTCGTCCTCTTCTTCCTCTCTTTTTCTTTTTCTTTTTTTGTAAGTTTAAATGATATAATCTCTTTTGACAATTTTTAAGAAATCATGAATAAAAGGTAAAAATTAAATGTTGAGTAATTATACACAAATGAATACCCTTAAAATAAAGCTGGAAAACGCGGTGCAACTTGAATAAGTAAGAACATTTTATTTATGGTAACCAGCATGCTCACAAACCGTGTCAAGCTGTCACTGAGATTTTGCCAGTATCAGCAGGTTCATGAACCAAATATTACCATTGATAAGTTTGTTTTCAGGGTAGTCATGACGAAATGCATCATTCAGATTCTTTTATATTTTGATCACAATTACATGATAGAGCACAAACACGTGGAGAATTAAAATATTCAACGAGTTAAAACTGCTTATATACTCGATTGAAATATTATAAAAAAATAATGATAGGTTTTAATATTGGATGAAGTATTATGTACAATTATAGGAAAAAGACATGGGAGTAATACGAATTGTTGGTATTGTTTCTGGATTTTTGTTGAGAACTTATTCTCTCACAAACCATTTACACACCAACTGTACTGGGCTTCATCTCGTTTGTATTTCTTTCAAGGGTGTAGTTTTGATACTTAGTATCAACGATTGCGTGACAAAATGTGGGAAACTAATGCGTGTAGTAAAGTATGTAAAACCTGAGGAAAGCCTTAAATATTTTAAATTGTCTTCTCGCACAAAGATAAATAAATAAAAAGACTCGGCAATGGATATGCTTGGACAAGTGTAGGCTAAATGGCAGAATGACTACAATCAAACTTGAATATGTCACCCATTCCATACATTAGCAGCAAAGAATAACGTGCAGATTCTACGACGCTTATTTTATTCTATCCCAAGTTTATCGAAAAAGTTTACGATAGTAGATATATCGTGCTGTAAATATTATGCACAGTTCAATTATAAGTTTTGTAAGACTCATCCTCGACGGCCGCGAAACCGTTCATGAAATAAATGACTCGACGAAGTGAAAGTTGTTCAGCTTTTTTTTTCTTTCCCCCCCCCCCCAAAAAAAAAACGCTGTGCAATAGAGAACGTAAATTTAGGAAGAGTTATACAACTTAATTGGAAGTCATGAGCTTTACTGCATTAGTGATTGATGGTAAACGGTGTGAATTATTCTAGTCTTTAAGAAAACATCATCTTTAAACTTCCGTTAGGTTTGTATCGGGCTATTTCGACGTATTTGTCTATACCAAACAGAAATACTGTTTGAAAGAGTTGCGAAATGTATATTTTTGTCTTTTTTTGATGAACTAAACAATAAAATATAGAATCTTGTGCAGGCAATAGTTCTTTTTTTTCTACAATTTCAAAGCTTTAATTTAACATCTTTTCATTAATTCTAAGGGAAGCGTCCTCATTGAAATTGTATCCGTTCCTTGACAAGAAAAAGACAAAACGACACATGTTTTATTTCTTCCTGATTCCTGTTGAGCCTGAGAAATTCACAGGCTGCGCTTGAAAAAGGAAATTAAAATTAATCAAGAACAGATAATAACGGAATTCATTAGTACGACCGCGAATTGTTTCCCTTTCTAAAATCCTTTTTTTCATGAAAATTTATGAACTCGGCTTTACGAATTTTTTTTTTTAGAATTGTGTTATCAATAGAGCTTTTAACTCACCCATTAGATCGAGGGGTTTCAATTACGTTTATGCGTAAGAAGGGTAAGAAGTAAAGCCGAATAAAGACGCGTTAAAAAATAAAACACATGTAAGCCTATCTAAGAACAAACGTTTTACAAGTACATGTGATTCCATGTGTTAAAATCGATTGTTAATTAATGCATTAATGAACATTTCTTAGTACACCTATGCTAAATTTGGAAATTTTCTAAATATCTAGATTTCTGATGATAGCCCATTTCATTTATTATTCTGACAATCATAGTTATATTAGCCACAACCCCATGTTCTCTCTGCCTCTGTCTGCCTGTCTTTCTCATTCTTTCTGTGTCTGTTCGTCTGTCTGTATATATGTCTTTATAATTGTCTTCCTGTATCTGTTCCTAATCGGTTTCAGTCTCTGTTTCTTTCTTGTCCTATGCCAACTCTCTCTGTCTCTCATTCTTTATTCATTCTTTCTGTTTCAAAAGTATTCTAGTCGGATGACGACCAAGCGCAGTACGAAATATTTGCTTATTTCATAAAGGTCTAAACTATTTTTCGAACTCGTTGAACGCTTATTATATTGAATACAAATAACATGCGACCCTGCGGTGCCCATCTTGACAATTCTTTTGCGGGAAATGTATAGCAGAACAGGTTGAAGATGCGTATTTCAATTATTATGTTATGCAATAGTAATAAAAATAACAACAACAATAATAATAACAATAATAATAATAATAATAACAACAACAACAACAACAACAACAACAACAACAACAACAACAACAACAACAACAACAACAACAACGACGACGACGACGACGACGAAGAAGAAGAAGAAGAAGAAGAAGAAAAAGAAGAAGAAAAAGAACAAGAACAAAAGAAGAAGAGGAAGAAGAAGAAGAAGAAGAAGAAGAAGAAGAAGAAGAACAACAACAACAACAACAACAACAAAAACAACAACAACAACATTAAAAACCATCAAGAAGCAAACGTCATTGATTATTTAAATGGAGTAAGACTGTTGGAGTAGCAGCGGAAGAAGAAGAAGAAGAAGAAGAAGAAGAAGAAGAAGAAGAAGAAGAAGAAGAAGAAGAAGAAGAAGAAGAAGAAGAAGAAGAAGAAGAAGAAGAAGAAGAAGAAGAAGAAGAAGAAGAAGAAGAAGAAGAAGAAGAAGAAGAAGAGGAATAATTAATGTAGTAACAAAATGGGTCTTCATAAACGCTTTCCAAATAAGTAACTGAACGCGTTGAAAATAATCACAGAAGAATAGTTTCATTTCTATCCTTTGTGTGTTTTCGTCAATATTGATTATTATGCTGATTACTGCTTAAAGAAGAAATTATTATTAGAAAGAAAAAGAACATAAATCACTAAAGCAAGGCAGCTCTGTAAGGTTGGCTTCTACTACAATCATGTTAAATAGAAAATAATGAACAGTATTCGTGTGCGAAAAAAACAGCTTTCATCAAAATGAACATGTATTTTTACACGCGCAATTTTCTTAAGATGCTCCTTGAACATTTGTTTTACTTCATGTATATTTTTTGTATTCTAGAGAAATGAATTGAGTGTTTGAAAGATGAATGTATTTGCCATAATGCTGTTGTTGTTAAATTATCAATGATGTTTACTCGTCCAGACACTTCATTCCTCCCACGGAATCTTAAACCATGAATTTAAATTCATCCGTCAAATGTTACAGTTGGTTTTCAAACGGTTTTATTTAGAGCCCAAGACCTTTGATCCTTCACTGTCCCTTTGTAGACAACTGAAGACGCCCCATCATGAAGTGAAGAAATCAGTCACAGCTGCACGACCCGCTCCATAACTCCTGAATGTCCATATAATCTGTCCAACGAAACACTTTAAAACTCCTCGAACATTAATTCCTGCTTCTTGCAGTTCCAGATTCCATGTCAAGACTGGCCATAGATGGAAATATTAACCCTTTAGTTGCCATTGAGCCAGCTCCCATACACGACCAGTATTGGTTATCTTACTTCTGTTTTTGTGAATGGTTTATGCGATAAAGTATTAGATTTGTCAATCGTCTCTGACAAACAACACTAGGATTATCACTGTGACAGTGTTTGTAAACAAGAAGAAAATCCAGAACAGCGAACGGTCCAACGAGTTGCCAATGTCATGCCACGTGACATCAGGGCGACCGCCGTTCCCCTCACTGGCCTCAGGTTTGATTCCATTGCCGTGCTCTTGCATGAGATGATGCACCTCAGAAGGAAGAGAGCTGAAACGGTGAGGATTGCAGTTGTTCTGGATCTGGCTCCGAAACTTCTCATCCCCATTCCTGTCTGTAGAAGAAGTTCGCGATACGAGGGATGCTTTCCTTGCTCGCCGTCTATTGTTTTCGAAAAGAACATTGTATTCCCTGTCTCTAACATTGTCTGGCTGCGAAGCTCTCTTGGTGCTACCAGCTCTAGTATCAAAGAACTTGACTTCTCTGGTGGTACCACAAACAGACGGGTTGTCCTCGTTATAGAAAAACTTCTTTTTCTGTAGAGGGTAACTGAAGCGGTAACACTGGTGGTTGTTGTGTGAGGAGGGGTACTGTTTCACCGCTAGCCTGGGGTTCCTAGATGGATGCGTGTCGTTCATATCGACGTGGTTGCCGCTTCCATCGAAGAAACTTGAGGCACTGAGCGGGGGGCTGCCAGCCAGCATCTCTGACGTCTCGGCGATCTGGTGACTCTCCTCGCCGCTGTGCTCAAACTCCTCAGGGTCGCCGACAGGGCTGTTGCTGTTGTCGCTGCTGTTGCTGCTGCGCATGCGTATGCTCTCTTGCTGAGGTAAGCAGGTGGCGCTGCTGCATCGTCGATCATTAGAACCAGAAGTACAGACGTGCACCTGAAATAGGTAAGAACAGAGGTACAAATGTACACATGGAATACGTAATAACAGAAGTAGAGATGTACACTTAGAATAGGTAATAACAGAAGTAGAGATGTACACCTGGGATTTGTTATAACAAAAGTGGAGATGTACACCTAGAATTGACAATAACCGAAGTGGAGATGTACACATGAAATCACTAATATCAATCAATAAAAACCTGATGGGATTGCAATTTCATGGTGGGGAGCAACCCACTTGTTAAGGGATATTGATAAACAGTTTTCATTTCGAAATATAGCATCTGTGTCCATTTCTTAACTTAACATTTTCAGAAGAATATCAGTTGCAGGTGACTAAATTGAAGTTTGATTTTTTTCAAAATGCTTGAACAAGAAAATGTTAAAATATACCTTGAGAGAATTTCTGCATTTATTACTATGGAAGATAAAGTATTGCTACATGACACTTCTCCCGCATGTCATTTGCACACAGTCGTTTCCTCATGTCTATAATTATTTCTCAACACGATACATACAACAGGGTTTGTCTTTTTCTGAGTCTTTACCTTTTCAGAGGCAATGTCATTTTCATCTCTCTCGTCATACACCGAGTCTGACTTTCTGGCTTCTCGTCTGCATTTAAAAAGATAAATACAAATTATATACTTTGTCAGTTTATTTATTACCTATGAAAGATGATACCTGATCAACTAAGTTTTGACTTGAGAGTTATTTGATAAAGTATGGATTTAAAAAGATAGTTTATGAGTATGAGAATTCCTTGAGATAAGGCTACAAGATTTTTACAAAACTAACTCGAGGCAGAAATGTTCTTTACGGGATTTTTATGCTCCTTAATATTGTTCAAAAGAACGCTCTTCCGGACCTAAAAAATTTGAGATAAGTTATAAGATTAAACTTTATTGCTCTTTTGAAGCAACATTAATGAGCATAATAATAAAAAAAAAGACTTTGGCAAAAAGTTGTATAGATTGCATAGCATAAATTTAATGAAATTTAACATTGTACATTACACTCAAGAAGCTATACAATCATAATTTGTACGATCAGTGACTTGCGCACTTTGTTGTATTGTAGAGCGGTTTCGAAATGCTCCAAGAAGAGGTAAGGTTCCTGGGGTAGAATGCACAAACACAACGTAGTTAGCGTCTCGTCGTAAGCCTTCTCATTTTTCTATTGTTACGACGAGACGTAAGCTACTTCTTGTTTGTGCACTTGTTTGTGCACTTGTTTGTGCACTTGTTTGTTACAATTTTTTGTGCACTTGTTTGTGCATTCTACCCATGGTATTTAAAACTATGACACAAACCAAAAGGGACCAAATCAAAACATACACGTACAAGGCACAATCATCGAAGTAGTAAAATACTTGCAGCAAGAGCCAAAGTGATCTTTTATATCATTGAACTTTTAGGACCAGTTATGGCAGTTGGCATTGCTCAGTAAATTCTCTAAGTATCTCTATCCTTTCTGTGCTAAGAATCGATAAGGTATAGATCACTGTTACCCTTGCCAGCTAAAATGTGTTTACAATAGTGAAACTCGGTGGCTTAGTCATCTATCTTAGGATCTTCCAATTCAAATAAAAGCAAAAACGAATTGTTAATGTAGGTAAAACTTCGATCACTTACTGACTTCCTCTTTGTGAGAACTGCTTTGTCCACATAGACGGTCTTCTGTGAAGAGATACATTTAAAGTTAGCAATCTTTATTTATAGTATCCATATATAATATGCATACGTACAAAATATCAGTGATTATAATCGTTTCAACAAAAAGTATATGCTGAATGTCTCTTCCAAGTTTGTTCATCTTACTGGTATGAATTTTTGTGTGTCTAATTTGCACAGGCAATGTTATAAAGCAAACCTCACGAAGACAAGGACATTCTAAATATAAATGAACAAGGCAGAACATCATGAATAAAAAAAGACCTCAGACTATTCTGACTGCTTTTGTTGTTGTTAAAACTGAACTTTTTCTTAACCAACTTTCCTAAATGTTTATATCGATATAATAATAATAATAATAATAATAATAATAATAATAATAATAATAATAATAATAACTATAATCATGTTAAGGAATGTGCTAAGGCCTATATCTGTTAGATTCCATTACCGCTTTTGCAATCATAAAATAAAAAATGTATTTCCATTTATTATTTTTACTCAAAGTAAAAAGGAAGGAAAATAGCAAATGAAATAGATAATTACTTCCTTTTTCTTTTCTAATCAATACCTTTGATCATTTAATACTGGTCGTTTTTCCCACTGTGAAGCAGATGACCTGAAAAGTAAGTTCAGCATGATAATAAAAGATTGACAAAGAGAACGCGTGGACATGTTTATTGATTGTATGTAATCGGTCTTATTATACTCAGATCATCCAAATTCTTTCTTTTGAAATATTAAAGAAATATAGTACACATACAATCCGCATAAATTAACTGCCTGCTTATCCTTTCAAAAGTCTTTTTTTTAAATATAAAACTATCTACAAAGATGTCTATCTATCAGCCCACACATCTTTTTATTTATCCATTTACCCACCAAAACTATCACTGTGACTATGCGTTTGATATACTCATCCATTAATCCATCCATGGATCAAACTGTCGACCTGTCTACTATGTATCTGTATGATCATTTTATCTATCTATCTATCTATCTATCTATCTATCTATCTATCTATCTATCTATCTATCTATCTATCTATCTATCTATCTATCTATCTATCTATCTATCTATCTATCTATCTATCTGTCTATCTATCTATCTATCTATTTCTATATATCCAAATCTATCTCTATGCATCGACCCATCTATCTCTCAACTTTTTTTCTCTCCCTATTTCCAACCATTTCACCTAACCAACAACACTGCTACCACACCCACCAAGTGCCGTGTTTTGTAGCATCGGCGATCATGCCCCTCCATACTTCACACTGCTACTACAAGCATGAACCAACAATTCCTGCCATCGTTTTATCCAATAATATTTATACACATAATTATCCCAAACCGTACTTTCTGGAGCCTGCGCTGCTGATGCTCTGCCTGGAACCGCGCAGGCCTGACGTCCAGGCACCGATGCCGGAGAAGATGAGTTTCAGGAGCCTGGGCACGGGGTGGGATGGGTCCCTGTAGTGGATGTTGAGGACGATGCCAGCGCACACCACAGAGGCGGTGCTGAGGGCCAGTAAGCTGGTCAGATAGATGGCTAGGGAAATAGAAAGGTTTCTTCTGATTTAATGGTTGATATATATGTTAGTATTACTAAGGTCAATAGGTGTTGTGAAAATAGAACTTAAACGTATAAACGTATAAACAGTTATTAACAGTTGTGGGTTAGATTAAGTCAAAATAAAAAAGTGATAGTCTTAGCCAATCTAGATTTTCCTAATAAACAAAATACTAAAACTAATTAGCTGGCACTAGGAGCAAAAATATTTAGCCTCTTGATGGGTTGGAAAAAAAAGAATGGTTTCTTCTTACTTAATGTTTTATGTAAACCAAATTGGTTTTACGTATCGCTAAGGGTTAGATAAAGTAGGATTTTCTTTAGCTTTTCGGATGAACAAAAAACAAAGAAAAGAAAGAACTAACGAAGGAAATGCTCAGAGTAAAACTATTTGTCGACACCAGAAATAGTTTACTGTCCTAAAAATAAGAAGTCTAACGACAACATTTAGCTATCTAGCGGAAGGGTCCAAAGAATAACATCTGAAAACGTTGCGAGCTGTCATATAGATACAGTCCATGGATACCAGGTCTCCTGTTTCAGACGTTCACATTATACTAAAACCGACCCAACCAGTAGAGGACGAATCCCTTCAATTCTTTCACCCGGTCGCGGTTTCGAATCCCGTACATCCAAAGTAGAAGCCCAAGACATTATTTCCTAATCCAGCTTGTCCCCTCCTAGGCCTCATAGAAGTAATTCTTGGTGCCTTTTCAAAATATAGTCTAATTTTTGGCGTTGAGGAATGAAAAACCAACCAGCCAAGAAATCAACTAATCCTCTCTTCGCAAGAGGGGTCCGGTGCGACAACATTAATTTTTTTACAGACTGACAACAAAGATACTTTCGAAACAGTTTAGATGTAATGTCTGATATGAAGCTTTATCGTAAGTCGATAAACCACCCACCGAGCAGGGAGAGACTCTCCGAGGTCTTGGGGATGTTGTCGCTGATGATGCCCAGGTAGACGGTGAATGCCAGGAGCACCGTGACAGCCAGGGCCATGCGCTCCCCGCAGTCCGAGGGCAAGATGAAGACCAGCACGTTCAGGCAGGAGAGCATCACCACGGGGATGATCGTGTTCAGCACGTAGAAGAAACGCTTGCGGCGCAGGTGCACCACGAACGTGACTCCAGTGTGGTCTGTGCCCATCCTGGGAGATGATGATGGTGGTGGTGGGTAGATGGGTTAGGAACTAAGCGTACATAACTGGAACTATATGACCTATCAGGTTAGGAAGTTATTATGTGTATAACGAATTCAAAATTTCACGTGATACCTTAAAGTAAACAGCTTAAGAAGACAGTTATATTACTGAACAGTAAAAAATAATCTTGAGAGATGATGGAGGCGGTAGATGGGTTAGTAAGTTATTATGTGTATTACTTATTCATGTGGCACCTTAAAGTAAACAGCTAAAGAAGACAGTTATATTACTGAACGGTAAAAATAATCTTGAAAGATGATGGTGGCGGGTAGATGGGTTAGTGTATAATTAATTCAAAATTTCATATGATACCTTAAAGTAAACAGCTTAAGAAGACAGCTTTATTACTGAACAGTAAAAAACAATCTTAAGAGATGATGGTGACTGATAGATGGGTTAGTAAATTACATACGTATAACTAATTCAAAATTTCATGTGATACCTGAAAGTAAACAGCTTAAGAAGACAGCTTCATTACTGAACATTGAAAATCAATCTTGAGAGATGATGGAGGCGGTATATGGGTTAGTAAATTATTACGTGTTTAACCTATTCATGTGGCACCTTAAAGTAAACAGACTGAACAGTAAAAAATAATCTTGAGAGATGATGGTGACGGGTAGATGGGTTAGTAAATTACATACGTATAACTAATTCAAAATTTCATGTGATACCTTTAAGTTAACAGCTAAAGAAGACAGTTATATTACTGAACAGTAAAAAACAATCTTATGAGATGATGGTGACGGGTAGATGGGGTAGATTGATTAGATATATGCACGGGTAGCTTGGTAAAAAGAGTGGTAGTTAAAGTAGGGAATAACGAAAATAAAGATGAGTTATATGAGTGCTACAGCCGTGTCAGAATACACATATGGATGCTTTTTTTATCTACTCCCATTTCTCATGTTTATGAAAGTGAAAAGGTTATGGCGTGAAAGACGGTTTATAAAGAATCTTGCAGATTTGCTTAAAAAGGTTTTCGAAAAATTCGTGAGAAGCGTCTAAGAAGCCTTCAAAGGAAAACTCGCTACCCCCCCCCCCCCCCCCCCCCCCGTGGGGGGGGGGGATTTTTTCTCCCT
>RQTK01000001.1:913116-945277 GCA_003991915.1 Elysia chlorotica | reverse complement strand
GATATATATATATATATTTATAGAGAGAGAGAGAGAGAAAGAGAGAGAGAGAGAGAGAGAGAGAGAGAGAGAGAGAGAGACGAGTAGAGGGCTGAAGAAGAATACTGACACATAAATCAGATAAAAGAAAAGTAAAGAGAAAAAAAAGGTAAAAAAAAAAACAACAAAAAAAAAAAAACAAAAAACAAAAACAAAAAACAAAGAAAAAACATCCAAAAAACAACAAACAAACAACAAAAAACAACCAACTAAAAACAAAAAATAACAACAACAATAACAACAACAAAAAAGCAAAGAAGAAGAAGAAGAAGAAGGATATGAAAAGGGAGAAAAAGAAGGAGAAGAAGAAAAAGTTGGAGGAGAGGAAGAGATGGAATAAGATAAGGAAAAGAAAAAAAAAAGAAGATGCGAAGTCGACAGACGAAAAGACATACAAAGCAAGATGAAGAAAGAAAAATTCACAAACATGAGAAATATAGTACGAGTAAAACATCCTGAATTTAAACTGACTCAGTCAACTTTACATTTATAGTATTATTATAGAATTCGGAATCCCTTGAGGAAATGCAATTGTTGATTCTTCCTTAAATATAGAGCAAAACATGGAGATTCAATTAAAAGATTAAAACTTTTTGCCATGTTTCGAACATTGCCTGGAGCACGAATGCTCCTGAGTGACAACAATACATAGTTAACTAATTTGTAAAGTACAAAACCCTTTTTAGTCATTTAAAACATAATCTTAGGGAACTTTTCATTACTCATCCAAAAAATCATAGAGTGAAGGAAAAATCTTACCACACAACTACATGATTAAATCAACGAATCCAATTTTTTCTACTTTCTGCAACCCTTAACACTCAGTTTACAATCATTTTCAATACAATGTTGATTTTAAATGACTTTTTTTCTCCTGGCTTTCTTTTTTTAAACAGAGCGCTCGTTTTTCGACCAGATTACCTCTTTCTAAAATAACCACCGTCTGGGCAAGAGCCGGTACGCCCTGGGGTCTGTTTTGTTGAGAAAATCTGTGACATTGTTAGGTCGAAATGTTTTCTTTCAAAATTAATAGTTTTTGTCTTGGAATCAATGCAAGGGACAAAAATCATAAAGACGTGGAAATGTCTGTTGAATCTGTAAGGTCGTAATTCCAATGTTGCGGTAGCTTAGACTTCGTCATAAGCCTTCTCATTTGCATATTAAGACGAGTCTAAGCTTATCACGATGTTGTTCAAAGATCAATATAAATTTTCAATTTTTCGAAATACAACTATGTATTTGTATTAAGCGAACCAAACGATCGATTTTACATAAATTATATTTGCGTTATTGTAATGCACTTCTGTCCTTTAACAAAAGGGCGGGAGTATGACAGGATAGGGCAGGTTGTTTAGTCGGTAGAGTCACTGTGGTTTCTAATCAAGAGTCCCGTTTTCGACCGTTCAAATCCTGATCATATGGCCTTTTCACTATTGGTTAGGTCGGTGTCAAAGTAATGTAACTCTGTTCCTCAAATAACTTAAGTGTAAACTTTTTCCACCTGTAAAATAAATAGGCTGTACTGGGTATAATAAAAATTATGTCTTGACTTGAAAATTTAACCTTCGCTGAAATTTCACAGACTACAAACTATGTATTGTACTCTCATTTGAGAAAGGAAGAAGGGGGGGGGGGTCAATCAATTGTTGTAGGGCGTGCTGATCTAATCGGGAAATCCTTCGTTCGACCCCTATGGCGGCTTTATTCCCTTTTGGTTAGGTCGGTTATAGTAAAGTGTGACTGGTTGAAACAATAGTCTTTGCATCTCCGCTCTGTCTCTGTGGCAGCAGGTAAATCTTTCAGAATTTAGTCTAGGGTAGATAAGCGCTATATCTCAAGGTTTTTTATTGTTGTTGTTCGTTTTAAAAAACTAAAAAGCAGGAAAAAACAAAACAAGCAAAACAAACAATCAAACTAACTTCTTGATACGATGGCTAACGCACTTCCCGGTTTGAGCATACTTCAAGGCAGGGCAAATCAGAGATCATTAGATGCAATCTTTCTCTGATTAAAACTTGATTGAGTTTGATAATTAAAAGCCTTGATGACCTCTTATAATTAAAAAAAAATCCACCTAGATCTGTCTTCATGATTCATTAACTAGTTATTGGGCAATCAACCAGTGCATTTATTTTGAAATGCATTGGAGATTAAAATCACACCGTCTAATTATTAGCTTAAAAATGCTATAATAATCAAGGAGAAGCGGGTCAGATTACAGAACAAAAAACAACAACAAACAACCTCGAAAGAAACAAAAAAGCAAAATAAAACAAACCCAACCAAAAAAAAACAACAACAACAAAACAAAAAACAAACAACAAGAAAACAAAAACAACCAGCAAAAGTAAAAAAACAACAACAACCCCCCGCAAAAAACAAACAAACAAAAAACAAAACAAAAAAGGAAAACAATAACAAACAAAAGCAAAAATCCAAACAAAACAAAAACCCAACAAAAACGAAAAACATCACCATCCCACGAATTTTTTTACTTCTGAACGTCAATTTGTTTGAACAAAGATAATCTTTCCCAAGTTCCAGTCAAAGTGGAACACAATAAGAAAGATCGAATACTTTTCTCTAATCCTAATTCAAGACAACATATTTTATTATGAGATCTAGACCTAGAACTGGTTTAATAATTTTTAGACTAAAACCAAGCACTCAATGCAAAATCACCTAAGAAAGTAATATCTATATATCAAAATAGCAGCGAAAACAAGAGACAAGCACTGGTCACAGAGGAAACTGACCATGACTTATTTTATAGTTGTAACACACTATCGGATCTAGCGCCTAGCTGCTTCATTAAACACACATTTAACAGAAACCCAGGGGATTCTTAATTGCGTACAAATGCAGGCTGGGAAATTTGATACAGCGCATCTGCACCATCGCTTTGTCAGTATTGATCTAGGGTCGTAAGTACAACGTTGTCGTGAGCTTACGACTCGTCTAAAGATATATAAATAAGATGGCTTACGACGGGTCGTAAACTACAGTGATATTGTACTTACGGTCCCTAGTTGTTAATGTTGTGTCGGAAAAGCATGTACCAAACAGTGCCACATTAAGGCAGCTGGAGTGCTTGGCTTCTCTTTGCTAAATCTAGTTATGGGAGGACTGAAGACAGGACTAAGTATATTAGTCTGGGCTAGCTACGGCTGCAGGCTGAGTTGATAGATGTGGAAGTCAGAGAACCCATACACTAGAGGTCTTGTAGTAACAGGGCCCATTGCGAAAACGAGGACGATAGGTAAGGGAATTTGTACCGGCGTCCAATCAGAGCTTCATCCTAGACACCAGGAGCCAATGAGCGATGGTGCCTAAGGGGCATGATTATGTCGTTGATTATCTTCGAGTGGATCACAAAGTCTGTATTGTCAACCACGCCAGCTGAATACTAAAACACAGAGCGTTCACTAAATTTACATTTCCCTCTTCGTGCTGGTAAAAATATTGCGCAGTAAAGTTCTAGATTGTTTGCAACGAGCAGAAGTTTGTATGGTGGATGATTTCTAAACGTCAACGTCAGCAATATTGTGGATGGGATTCAAGACGAATGACTGACAATTTGACGTACTAACACACAGAGACAGTGCGGAGATACCATGACTTCTGCTCAGCTTGCGACCAACCCACCCAGTCGGAGAGGAAATCGGACAACCGGTGGAAGCACCGCTCTCTCTCTATATACTTCCCCCTCTCTCCCTCCCTCTCTCCCTCCCTCATGTCTCTCTGTCTCAGCTTGAGACCAACCCACCCAGTCGGAGATGAAATTGGACAACCGGCGGAAGCACCGCTCTCTCTCTAAATATACTTTTTATATGGGTGGCGCTGTTCGTAGAGTGTTGGTCTCCTATTCAAGAGGCCCCCTGTTCGAAATCCAACGATTGGAAAAAAAAATCATATGCCGATTTCGTCCTCTATTGGTTGGGTCGGTATTAGTCTGATTCGGTGATCTGCAAATCGTCTGAGACAGGAGACCAGGTATCTCGGCACTGTCTCTGTACGGCAGCACGTAAAATTGTCATTAGTCTTCGTACCCTACCACAACATATAATGCAACCCAGCTGATTTAATTATTCCATAACCCAACACGGGGAGCGAACTGGCGTAGTTGCAAGAGCGGGTCCCCAGTTCGAAACCCATTATCGGTCAAACATTTTCCAAGATTCATCTCCAGGCATATACATAATCATACTCTGTACTTACTAAGTCTAATATTGATCACTTAGTCCACTGGCCAGGTCTTGTGTAAGGCATCATATAAAAACATCAGGTCACAATATAGCCTACATAGTGCTGGCGTCGGACGTGTAGCAAACAACAACCAACTTAACCCTTTGTCTAGCACGATTTCGCTCGGTGAGCCTTCTAGTCGGCCTACTGTGTGGCCAGGCTGTATTGGCGGAGGGTCAGGGCTCGGCCACGGATTACTGCCAGACATCAGCTGGTGCCGGACCGACATGTGCGAACCTTATTTATAATGCATGGAGAAATGGATATTCTGAATGTCGGACAATTTAGGAGGACTAGTGTTTCTAAAGGGAGAGGGTGTGGGTCTCTTCTCTCTCTCTCTCTCTCTCTCTCTCTCTCTCTCTCTCTCTCTCTCTCTCTCTCTCTCTCTTTCTCTCCCCCCCTTCTCTCTCTTTTCCCTCACTGTCTCTGTCTTTCTGCCTCTCTGTCTCTCTGCCTCTGTCTCTGCCTCTGTCTCTGTCTCTCTCTTTCTCTCCCCCTTCTCTGTCTCTGGGTTTATCATCTCCTAGGTTCCCCTGGAGATCATATACTACGACAGGAAAGGACGTTATCTGCTAGAAATGTGTTATATGAAAGCATAATTATGTGAGAAGAATACGCCAAATAATAAGTGAGCGAAACAGAAGCGAAGAAGTGACTGTGAGGGCAAGAAATTTAACATTCTTGACAAAAACACCACCACCACCACGACCACCACCACCACCACTACTAAAAACAAAACAAAATCCCACAAAGAAACAAAAAACAACAAAACAACAAACGCTCCCCCTACAACCCCCCCTCCAAACAACAACAAAGCAAAAACAAAAATTAGCAAAAAAACAACAAAAACAGCCCCAACAGCAGCAACAACAAAACAAAAACAAAAATTAACAACAAACCAACAAAACAAAAAAAAACAAAACAACAACAACAACCCAACAGTTGAAATTAAAATTTTACGCGCTGCTATACAGAGACAGTGCGGAGATACCATGACTTCTGTCTCAGATAGTCACATTATAAGTACACCAATCCACCCAGTCGGGGAGGAAATCGAACAAACAGCGGAAACTCTCTCTATATACATGTATTGTAGTTTTCGTCTCCTATACTGAGCAGCGAGACTGCCCACCTTAAAACTATAGTCTTTGTCTCCTGAGCTGAGATAATTATATTTTAAAGTTACTACATAAATGTACCTTATTGTACCCGGAAGACACCTTTCCTCTTTTACAGCAAAAACAAAACGATGTAAGAGGCGAAAATAGAAACAACGTAACACAGATATTGTTGGTTTGCACACATTAGTGTAAACGGTTGGTGATGGTATGATAGCAGAGGTTAAATCGATATTCACATAAAATCGAATGATCATTAACTTATACTTGAAAGAAAGCTCAAACATTTCGAGAACAGGGCCTATAATTATGCATATTTTATATCTTTGTATTTCTCTTATCAGCAGTTACTATGACTTAAACATTGCAGTTATCATTATTTTATGCTGATAACCTGCAAAGCTCATGGGGGCGCGGTGGTCCAGGGGTAAAACATCGGCTTCCGACGCATAAAGTCCCGAGTTCGAATCCTGGCGGTTGTGTTCCCTACTGGGTCGGTGTCAGTATAATGTGACCAGCTGAGACAGGAGTCATGGTATCCCCGCACTGTCTCGTGTGTGGCAGTACATAAAATTGTCAGACGTCCGTCTTGGGGTCCGTCCACAATATAGCCTATATAGTGCTGATGTTGGACGGTAAAACCAACTCAACTCATTTCAACTGCAAAGCTCAAACGGTAATTCTTGCACAGGGTATGTGTAGAAGTGGTCAACTTTCTAAGGCCATATCTGATTATGCATGAGTGGATGCTAATGTTGTTTCCAGTGAGTACCAATGAGTACATTTACCGATACCATAGGCATGATGTGGAAAGATCTTTCGTTCCCTCATCCCTTAGCTAATTATTATTTCCGCCATGCTTTGTATAAAAGGCCAAAAGTTAAATTTCTCGTTTTTATCTGCTACTCTTTAGGGAGGCCTTATGTTAAACTCCATCCATTATGAATAAGGAAAATATCTATACTAAAGGACACCACAAACCACAAACATGCCAAGCTCATTCCGGATGTTTCCCCTAAGGCCTAGACAATTTTCATGATCAACTAGATGTAATTACTACAGACTAACTTACTGGTTCGATCGGTGCCAGTATAATGTGACTGGCTGAGACAGAAGTCCTGGTATAATAGTTCTGCCTCTCTTTGGCAACGTATCAAATTATCAGACAATAGTCTTGGACCCATCAACGATATAACGTAGTTGCTGAAATCAACCAACCAAACTAAACCAAACTAAAGACAAATATTTCCCGATTTTTATTTCGCATGGTTAGGTACATAGTGGGTAATCGTAAGGATGTCCTAAATCTCAAATAAGTCATGAAATTGTTTGGTCTGTTTCCAATCAGAACGCGCTTTATAGGTCGAACTCTTTAGAAGATAAATGTATATATACAACGAGAAATAATATTTTACGTACTTATTAGCAGCGGGAATCGTACTGTAGTTTTAACCACAAGGGAAAGCTATGCATACAAATCAGTTATTACCATGTCTGCGCATATATATGGACAGACTGGGCCTGACACAGATAGGAATATTGCTGAGGGGCAAAACAGACAAATGGGAAGATAGAACAAGAAGGATACTATGAGAGAGAGAAAGAAAAAAAAGGCAAAACAAGAAAAAAAGGAGGTACACACCACGGAAGGAGGTAGAGTGGTAAGGAAAGAAAACAAGAGAGAAAGAGAATAAAATAAGAAAGATAAGAACCATGTGATGGAAAGGTTGAGATAGATAGATAGATAGATAGATAGATAGATAGATAGATAGATAGATAGATATATAGATAGATAGATACATAGAGAGATAGATAGATACATATATAACAGAGAGAGAGAGAGAGAGAGAGAGAGAGAGAGAGAGAGAGAGAGAGAAAATACAGACAGAGACAGATACAAAGACTGAGAGAAAGAGAGGATAACATAATTATGCTCAGCGTGTGACAGAGAGGCAGAAAAGAAATATATAGAAAAAAAAACGACAGACTGGGAGATAGAGTGAAAAGAGATGGGAGAGAGAGAGAGAGAGAGAGAGAGAGAGAGAGAGAGAGAGAGAGAGAGAGAGAGAGAGAGAGAGAGAGAGAGAAAGAGAGATACAGAGAGAGAAAGAGAGAGAGAGAGAGAGAGAGAACAGAGAGAAACAGACAGGCAAACAGACAGATGGATAGAAAGAGTAAGAGAGAGAAAGACAAAGAGAGCGAGAAAAAAGAGAAAATTAGAGACAGGGACAGAGACAGAGAGAGAGATACAGAATTGGAAGGAAAGTGAGAAATCACTAAAATAAATTGAGCAAATGGACGTCGGTGGAACAATCTCACACGGAACGGTAACAGTTGTTAGATTGAATGGAAGCAAAGAAGACTGGGTGTATATACTGTATCCCCGGCCAGCCCCGCCCCCCGAGACCTGATTGAACCAGAAAAACCAAAGCTCAACCCGCGATGCTCTCAAGACGTTAGACTGATGGGATTACAAAGTGTTTGGACCAAAATAAAAGAGCACTCAACGCGCCGGCTAATTAAATGGCATACACGTGGGAGTGAGCCTGGGGTGTGACGACAGTAGACAGCAGTCAATGCTGGCAATGACTGACGAGCCAGTTTGGTTTCATTACAATGTATTTAAAAATGTATGCTTATTTGGCAAGGTGATTTGAAAATGTTTGGATTTCCCCGAAATTTGGGTTGGTTCACTTGTACTTAGCTACATTTAATGTAAAGATAATTTCTTCATGAATTAAGTGGGCAAAATAGTTTGGCAAAGTATGAATATTTTTTTAGTCTTTTATAAATATTGGGAACAATTTTGTTTGTTTTGGAATATGAAATTAAAAATTTGAGTATCTATAATGTAGTGGTTTCCTTGTTTAAACGCAAACACCTTTATCCTCAATGTAAAAGTAAGTAAATGAAAAATTGAGAAAACTGGAGAAAATAATTAAACAAACAAAAACTCTAAAGTAAAGTATAAAACAGCCTGTAAGTGAGTACTCAATAACACCATCTTCAAGAATAAGGAAATCTCCATCAGATCCAACATTCCTCTACTGGATACTAAATATCGTACAGATATTAATGGAAACATATCAAAGTACTGCTCTCTGCAAATACCACACGCACACACACACACACACATACACATATAATACATCTATACGAATCGTACACTCGGCGCGCTGAAGAGCGACTATTGTGCGTGGTAGGACAGCTCATTCATCGGCTGACCGGGTCAATGATCGCCCCTGACAGTGCTAATAGGCGCGGCTCGCATGATCTTCACTTTGATTTAGGAATCTGCATCCAAGACCTTCATTGATCCTGCCGCTGCAGTGACAGCATTAATCTATGTGCGGTTGCTGGTGCCATTAATTATCGCAGGTCTGTTGGTTGTTATATATAAACACAACGCACTCGATTTGAACAGTCATTTATTTAAAAAGGAGTATGGCATCGCAGGGGTTAGAGCGCCAGTCTGGATATAAGAGGTTTATGGTTTGAATCCCGTTCGAGGCAAGAGTCTTGGTAACTGTTCTGGCAAGTGATAGTATAATGTGAGCTGCCCTGTCCCTTGTATCGCTCTCTGGGCTTCCTTCGCTATATATGATCTTTCTTGAGATCTAGATCTACAGACTTCAAACTATTATACTGATAATAAAAGGAATAATTATATTAATTACTCTGCCTTGTTTGCAGTAAGGGCACGGATAGAGGGTAGAATAAACAGTACAGAGATATAAAAGATAAATAGTTTCATTTCATAAGTTGAAAGACGAAGCCAGAGAGTTGCGCATAAAATAACTGTAACATTTAAAAAACAAGGCAATGATAATATGGGGAAGTTAATGACGCATAATTTAAGTATAAAAGTCAAACTGTTATGACGCTCTGAAATATCATTGCCCCACGAGGATACAAAGCTAAGTTTCTTTTTATCGAACACAATCTTTCAATCTAACTTTAAACAAAAAAAAAACAACAACAACAACAAAACAAAATAAAAACATTATAAAAAAAATAACAACCCAAAGAGAACAAAGAACAAAGAAGATTTCATCTCAGCTCTCTTAAAAAATACATTAAAACACCGAGAGAACACAATCTTTTGTAATTCAATTACATAGTATTCATTTTTTTATTTTTTCTAGATCTAGTCTATAACGGAAAACAAGAACAAAATAGTAACGCGTCATGATTCATGAAGCATATTTAAGGATTGTCTTTTTTTCCTGTTCCGCTACTGTTTTTTCATACATCTTTGTTGAATCTCGGTCATAATCAAACTAAATTAATTTGATCGTTCTAATCATGCGTCATAAAAGAATAATGAAAGCCTACATTCCCTTTTTATTATTTTCCTTGCTCCTAATTTCAACCTTTTGATTTTCACCGAGAACTTTAAGTCTGCGTAAGCGCTTAAAAAATCTGCATCTGTCTCAACATTATCCATACTAGCCAGTGATCCAAAACTGATTCAGTTAGAAGTTGGGAATTTCAAGCTATTTTTTTTTCTTTTTCTTTCATATAAAAAAGGTAGAAATATGAGATGACATTTTTTTACCTTTAGCAAATGATAATGTTTGAATTTCTAAAATCGTAGCGTGTTATTAAAAAAAAAATCGAAAAAAATAAATAAAATAAAACTTGCAATATCATAGAAATATATGTCAGTAATAATTGTACCAAAATGCTGACTTTTTCGGCTAAAATGGAAAAACAAAGGGACGCTGTTAATTGCTAATATGCCAAGCGTAAGGAGTTGCTTTACTGGCCGCTCTGTGAATAGCAGTGATGATACTAAGATAAAGAGAAAGAAAAGAGAGAGAGAGAGTGTAGATAGATATATAGATAGAGAGAGAAGTACACACAAAGACAAAGACATATACAGATATACACACATAAAAACAAAAAAACAGAAGCATAGAGACAAACACAAAAATATGAAATTAAGAGAAATAAAGAAAAGCAGAGAGAGAGAGAGAGAGAGAGAGAGAGAGAGAGAAGAGAGAGAGAGAGAGAGAGAGGAGAGAGAGAGAGAGAGAGAGAGAGAGACAGACAGACAGACAGACAGACAGAGAGAGAGACAGAGAGACAGAGAGAAGAGAGAGAGACAGAGAGACACAGAGAGAGAGAGATAGAGAGAGAGAGAGACAGAGAGAGACAGAGAGACAGAGAGACAGAGACACAGAGAGAGAGAATCCTACACAAAAGCCAACTCACGTGTTTTCCACGAAGATGTCGGGGAGCCAGACGTCCTTCTGGAAGAGGATGAGCTCGTCAATGCCGCCGTACTCTCTGGGACTCCACTGCAGGAACTCGTCACACCACTCCTGGTGCAGCATTCATAGGAGTGACGTGAGAACAAGGCAAACAGTGCCAAGTGGCTAGGCAAGAAGTCACTGATCAACATATAATTAAACACTTGCTCCCCCCCCCCTCCACACACACACACCGGAGAACTGCATGTACCGTAATGTATTCTAAATGCTTTGAAAGATTATTTATTAGATTAGGCCTATTGTTTTACCAGTGTATCCGTTCTTAATGCGGTTTTATGACTTTGGAAGTTTTATAACCTAGGCAGAGAGTGGTTTTCAACTTAGGCTACACAAGTTTAATTACACAATGCATGTTTTTCAACTTAGGCTACACAAGTTTAATTACACAATGCATCAGTGTACGGTGGTAGATCTACTACTTTTTGTTATTTGTCTCTGTCTGTCTGTCTGTCTGTCTGTCTGTCTGTCTGTCTGTCTGTCTGTCTGTCTGTCTGTCTGTTTGTCTCTCTCTGTCTGTCTGTCTGTCTGTCTCTCTCTCTCTCTCTCTCTCTCTCTCTCTCTCTCTCTCTCTCTCTCTCTAGATCAAGAGCGGATCACAAGACTTGAGCATGACAATTTTACGCACTGCACAACAGCAAAAATGTGGGGATACCAACACAGTCGGTAACAGTATACTGGCATCTTTTAAAGTCTTATAATGCATTCTTGAGTGCAATTTATATAAAGAAATGCGATGAAAAGGAAATTAAGGTTCATTTCGGTATTATGAAAGTCTCCAAAAATTCTTTAACCTACTTAATCGTTGATTGCACCCAATGTCTTGATTTAAAAAATACTCTGTCATTATCTTTTTTGGCAACAAAGATTTCCTGTCTAAAAAATTGAAAGACGAACTTCCTAGAGAGGAAATGTTATATCTTTGTTCGTTGCGAAAATCATTATTTTGACCTCATTGCACATATTATAATAAGCCATACATTTCAGTCATACGTGATGACTTTCAATGAATGTTATATATATATATATATTTCTAATTAACCTTTTAATGTATAATGGCGATTCAATTTCCATGATCTTTTATGAAAGTCATGACTTCCTCTTACTAAACCTAATACCGTATATATAGTGATTACGCTAATCGCATAACAATGAAAACAAAGACAAACATATTAAATACAAGTAGCTATATCCACCAGCTTTGGTATCCTCCGGTTGTTTAATAAAGTTGTTGAAATTAGAACGATGAGTTATACGACCACGACTGGCGGTATAATATGACCACGATTGGAGATGTATGATCACGATTAGATAACAAAATTATGTTTAACTACTTATTGATACTCTTACATTACAAACACAGCGAAAGAAGAACACTTACAAACTTGAGCCATCCGCTGGCAGTGAGAACTTGATTTTTCATGTTCTGCAACGAAGATGGAATGGCAATAGTAAATTGGAAATATGACACATGTTGGTAGAACAACATATTGACACATGATAGCAAAAACGTCATAAAAAACAATAGATATCTGTTTCCTCATAATTATGTAATTTGGTTATGTTTTAAGTTTCAGACTACCATTCCTTTGACCCGCACCATCACTCGTAATGAGAATATATTATTTTGTATTCTGATAAGCCTCTTAGTAAAATATATTTGATTAATTCTATGATATGGATATTCGATTCTTAGAACACTCATATAATGAATACACCGACCGCATTAGATAAAAAACCCACCAGAATAGGCTAAACAGGATGAGTACGCTGACGTAAAATGTTATTTTGCTTGTGACTAGAGAAAGACCTCAGGTGACAGCGGGAATTATTCCATGTTAAGAGCCAGTGTCAACAGATGACCACACGTCGAGATGTAGCTCCTCTGTTATTTTAAAGTTTTTAATCTATTTCTTAATCATTATTACGAAGGTTTAAGACTGAAAATTATAAACAAGTTTCTTATGGTTTCACCATCATGTCCTTTGACTTTGAAACAAGCTGATTTTTATCTATCAATTTTATGATTGTATGCATATTTTGAGAGAAAAGAATATTGTATGCTTCTGTAGCAACGTAAAGTACCTTGATTATTATAAAAACACCGTGTTCAGCATGACATTTAACGTTAAGAAAATCAATTTACTATAAACAATTACATGTATATCTGACTACAAATGGGCCCTTTCTACAGTCACACTCATCTATGTCAAACCTTCGAGTGACGTTCATGTCATAAACTAGCTATTACATTGGGTTATACTTTTTAGCATTTATCCATCGGGCAGTGAAAGCAAAAATTTGTTAGATAAGACAGGCTCTGATTTAATAGAGATCGCAGAATTTCTTTTCTTTCATAATTATACATAATACTCTCCACCCTCGTTCGACCTTCTTATTGCGTCATCTATATAAACTTTTACAGTTTATGTGTCCAGTAATTCTTTTCTTATCATAGTTAATTCTATTTTGTCTACGATCTTGGGTAATACTTCGGTTTTGTAGAAGAACATGCATTCAGAAGCACCTACCATTGGAGGTTCGTCGGTTTCTGGCACAGCCTACTTGCGTAATTAATTTCCACTAATGTAGAAGTACTTCTGACTTTCAAGGGTACATTAAATCAAGTAATCGTTATTAATAATATTGAGTGGCTCGCACGCTTGCCAGTGTATCTATGATAGAAAGCAAACATATATTTTGTCATCTTCCTTTACAATTTCATGAGGATGGAGAGTTCGCCTTTGAGGTTAAATAATCCCCCCTGCTGTAGCCAAGAACGTTCAGGCTGGATTATAGCCCCATAGCACGCTGTGTGGGTATAGGTCTTTCCGACCTGCTTCACAAGAGTACAGTTTGATTATCTAAATTGTCTAGTAACCGAACCGTTTCAAATGATAAGCAAATATTAGTTACTACAGTAAAAATATCCACTGCTGATTTGCCAGACTTTCCTGCAGGCTACTTGCCATCCAACAGAGTTTTTTCACCCATCGTTACAATATCTTTTCTCCCAGACCCAGCGTACGTGCCATGTACACGAGTCCAGCGCCTGTCTGACTCTATGATTCCTTGACATAGTTATTACAATATAGTTCACATCCATAACTCGATTGTCCCTAAAACGCACTGCCCTTAGCAAGTCGGTCTACTTGAAGTGACAAGAAGAGAAAAAATAGTTACAGTTCAAGTATTTCCTTCTCTAATTGGAAATTTGTTTAGCACATGTCTACATTCCAGAAAGACCAACCTGGTCAGACACCTTTTGAAATTCTATTTACAATTTCCCTGTAATTTCCAGGCGAGAGTTCTCTCAACCATTTTCTCTCTTGTTTTCTATTGACCAAGTTCCTTACAACGTCAAAACAACAACAAAATTCCAAACCCAAACACCAAAAAAAGAAAGAAAAGGGAAAAGAATAAAGTAACCAAACAAAACAAACAAAACAAGACAACGAAAAACAACAACAACATTCTTTGACATATCTTGTATGACCTTCACCACTTAGTGGAATTTTCAAACGGGAAACGCCATTTTCAACACTTTCCTCAAACGCCTATTTGTTTGATTACCATAATTTAAACCAATCCAATTTCGCTTTTAAACCCTATAATTTCGTCCATTTTGAATAAAGAAGTTCCTTTTCACGCCCAAGTTTTATTTCGCACTAACACTCCACTAATAGAGCCTGATGTCAGTCTAACACAATATTTACGTAAATATTTTCAAAGTCCATTTTAAAGTCCATCCCCAATAGTTCCAAAATTCGTAGATTGACAGTATTATAGAGTGTAGAAATTGCTCACATTTAAATTGTCTGAATCCATATAATACAACCAACCACACATGGAGTCGTAAATACAAGGTCCCTGTAGCTTACAACTCGTCGTACGACTTCAGATTCGCATAATTATCTTAAGACAAATCGTGAGCTTACCGCAACGTTATACTTAAAACCCTTAGTCTCTCTTCCAACTGGTGTCTGACAAAAATGATCGATTATTTCACAATGTCCTGTAACCACAGGTCATTGCCAACTCAGTTTGTAAATAGAAAATCAATCAATCTTTTACAGAGATTGTGTAATATCCTTTGTGGTCAAATCGATAGCAGGGGACCGACATGTTGTTGACTTGTCACAATGCCATTCTTTTTATTTTTTGACTAAAAGCGATGTTGTTGCAAATTGCAACTACATGTAGTGAATAAATCTGCTGTTTGACAATGATCCGTACATTAAAGCCGCTGCCTCTATATCTCGAATAATTATCTTATTAGTGCTTTAGGACCAAGAAAGTTAAACATACTTCATTTAATCTATGGTCCGAGGTCACCTTTCTTCTAAGACATCCAGAGTTCCACGAATCTAACAGAAGCATTACGTTACATGGGGGTCGTAAAAAAAACAACCCTTAGCAAACAAAACTGCATCGGAGTCCAATCGTAGACCAATCTTATCCAAGACTGGCGGAGCCAATGAGCGATCAGAAAACTCTATGTCTAAGGGGTTTGATGACGTCATCCGTTATCTTCACGTGACTTTGCGATCCACACGACGACAACGAATGACATAATCATGCCCATTAGGAACATTATTTTTTTAAACTTTCCAACTTTCCATTAGCTTCGTAAGTCTACGATAGTGCGATGATTGAACACGGTTGCTGATTCCTTTACCTATCGCCGTCGTTTTGCTATGGGGCCCTGTATTTGCAACGTATCTGATATTTCTGTGGAACTCTGGGTCTCTCAAATGCAAGATGATCTCGGACTAGAGAAAAAATCAGGCTTGAGTTCATGTTCACGCAACCAACAACATAGCGGTCTCCGTTTTGCTGTGGGCCGGTAATCGCGAGAACTCTTATTCCTGTATCATGGAAACATCGCCGCCGCTTCCTCTTGCCATTTTCAGTGAGAAGCCCGGGGGGTGATGGGCCCACTCGAAAGGTGGAAGGGCGGGACATTCGTACGCCGACTTGCCCAGAGTGAAACTCTAGCCTGAGGCGCCGACCTGGCACTTCCAGCCCGAGTAGTAGCAGGGAATTACAATACACATTCTTTGCTAGTGGGTTAGTCGGAGAAGCAGCTGGACTTGACACAAAGTGGGGAGACATGGCGAAAAAGCGTCTGATAGAGGGAGGGGGAGGGAGGGAGGGAGAGAAGGAAAGAGGGAGGGATGGAGGGAAAAAGAGATGGCCTGCTAGATAGGGATTGAGGGAAAGACAGAGAGATAGATAGGGAGATAGGGAGGGACGAAGGGATGAAAAGAGAGGGACTGAAAGAGGAAGGAGTGAAAGAGAGCGAGGGAATGAGAGAGAAGAGAAAGGAGATATAAGGAGAGAAAAAGAACAAAAAGAAGAAAAGGGGGGGGGGCAAATTATGATAGATAGGAAGAAAGAAAGAGAAGGGTAAGAGGGAAATAAAACGAGGGGATGAGTGAAAGAGACAGGTAGAGACACAGCTATAACAGAAACATATATTAGAAACTTTTTGGAACAGCGGACGAAGAAGAAAGAGAAATAAATAAAAAGAAAGAAAAGTAGAGGACGTAAAAATGAATTTGATGAACCTATTGTCATAAACCGAAAAGACATGACGGATCCATCTCAACCTCCACAATGCCCTTGGGTTAGTAACTACAAAGAACAAATAAATTTAGACGACTTACAGTCTGCCCACTCCCATACCCATTTTCTCAACCGATCAGTATGCCAAGAGGAGATAATTATGTCAACACAAACTAAATCCTCAGGACATAAAAGTATGCTGAAAAATACCAACACTGGTCAACCCCCCTCCCCCTCCCTAGAGAGAGAATACATCACGAAAAAGACAAAAAGAGAAACAAGATTTATACGCCTGTCTATGACACCTAAATACTTGGCAAGTCTGGCACCTAAACCTACGTTCTCTCTGTACTTACTACCCCTGATGATATTGGGCACTGAGTGCACTTACCAGGTTGTGTATCATGATTAGGAAGAAGGACATCTTCACTGGGAGGGACACACTCTGGTTCCTCAAGGGCAAGACGCCCACACTGTAGTTTCCCAGCAGGTCATTCCTCAGGCGAACCATGTCGGTGGACGAGAAGGACAGGGCTGGAAGGAAAATAGGTTTGCTGTTTAAGACATTTTTTTAAATTGTAGATGCAGACCCGTACAATTAAGGAATAGAGATCATTTTGTGTGATTACGGCTCCTTATAAAGGAGATTCATGGAGACAGAGAAATATAGTAATGATAATATTGAGGAAACCACGTGAAGTACAGTTATAGAAAAAGTGAAGGTAGTGGAAGAAAAAACAGTTAAAAACAATGAAAAATGAAGTAGATAGAAGGAAAAAAAAGAAAAAGAAGAAGAAGAAGAAGAAGAAGAAGAAGAAGAAGAAGAAGAAGAAGAAGAAGAAGAAGAAGAAGAAGAAGAAGAAGAAGAAGAAGAAGAAGAAGAAGAAGAAAAAGAAGAAGAAGAAGAAGAAGAAGATGAAGAAGAAGAAGAAGAAGAAGAAGAAAAGGAGAGGTGAAGAAGAATATTTAAGAAAAACAGAAGAAAAGATGGAGATCTAGATCTAGTTCTTTACTCAGCATTTTTGTGAGTTACAAATAACTAAAAACTCTCTTGAAGTGCATACTCAATTAAAGGTATCTGTAATAATTAACTCCTTGGTTTACTCCAGAATGTGAAATAGTGAAAGGTTTCACACATTAACATACTTCTTTGAGAGACAACAACAAAATATTCAAAGAGTTATCAATTTCTGATACATGACAAAAATATTGTCCCTTAAGACGCTGAGTCTTTCACCGACATTTCCGCACGCCCGAAGACTTCGATGAGGCCTTTCTCTGGATATTCAGTAAGTCATAGCTTAGAACTTTCGATGCAAATCTTTTTATCGTTAATTCACTTCAAATAAGCTTAGGCAAAAAGTTACATCATTTAACTTGATCAAATGTGTCTCATCATTAGATGGTCAACAGACAAGCTCTGCTTCCGAGACGCAACTGTATTGTAGTTAGTAGTATGAATAGAATAATGGTGAGCTTTAAAACTCTTTTGATTAAAAAACAAAAACAAAACAGCTACTTTTTTCTGTAATGCAATGATTTTTGTTTTGAATAATTATTAAGTTCAGCAGAAAGAGAAGAATTCTTTGCCTCATATTAAATTTTGTATACTTTAACAATTGATTTGGCAATCTGAAAGAAGTCTAACAAACTGTCGTATTATACTAACACCTCGTCATGACAGGAATGCTTGACGGGAAAAGGAGCAGCAGAGGAAGACAGAGAGAAAAGTTACAAGACAGTCTAGTGTTGTGGCTGAATGATGCGGACGTGATGGAGACGCCGAAGGCAACAAGGGATCGTGCGGTGTGGAAGGACATGATCGCTAACGCTATGAAGCACATCACGTGATGATGATGATGATGATGATGATGATGATGTGATGATGATGATGATGATGATGTGATGAATGATGAATAATGATGATGATGATGATGATGATGATGATGGTGGTGATGATGATGATGGTGGTGATGAATTGATTTGGGCACATTATAACCATTCTTCAAATTTTCACGTTTCAATATGAGAAAACTGACAGTTTTATCTCTTAAAACTTTATTTCGATTTTAGGCTTTGCAAATTTATTTCGATTGAGTTAGGCTTTGCTTTTCTCTCTCTCTCTCACTCTCTCTCTCTCTCTCTCTCTCTCTCTCTCTTTATTATTCTTTTTATTTTTTAGATATGACAATTAAAATAATCATGATTTAACAATCAATGTAGTATATTCAGCTAATTATAAACTGTTTTACCGAAAGGTCCATTTTTATTACAACTCTTATTTTAATAGTTGTCATGCACACCCTTTACGATTATTTGGGGGGGGGGGGGGGGCAGGGGAACTTCGATTATTCAATACCCTGTTTTACGGCACGTCAGCTCATTATTGGCTATATTGTTCAGTGTCCTTGAAGTTCGTTAGTCAACACATGAATAAACAAAACCTGACATTATGAGAACGACAATTCCACCAAAAATCGAAGCTAGACACCCTGTATATCAGCCTATTATTTTTTCTGGCTGATCTGTATGATTTGGGCGTTCTTGTTTATTATTATTACTACAGTATAAAAGTTCTTGCAACCAGCAGCTGCTGTCTGTTGTGTAATGTTATTCCCCCCCCCCCCCTTTTTCCACACACACACATTCCAAGTCTATAAATCGCAAACCCACCAGGGGCTGAAAATTGGCAATCCCATCTCAATTCCATTTCAAAGGCAGTGTCCTCTATAATTATGATCCAATCCAAACGAATGCAGCAAAACCGACCTTTCTCCAACTCCAATCCCTGTCTCTTACTTATCCATTTTTTACAAAGCGACGTGAATCATCCGTCATCATTATTATTCTGGTGACGACATTGCAATACTGTTTTTTGTATAAATAAAATAAAAACGATCAGAGCTAGACCCAGTACAATGTGCAGTAGTCTCGCGGCTTCTGATATTATGCATGGTTTCTGCCACTCCGACAAAATGAGCATCATCTATGCTTTGAATTATTGTATGAAATTTCAAATTTGGACCTCTCAACCAGATTTATGATTGTGTGAGGAACTGAGGAACTATAGAGCGGGAAAACATCGTTTTTTCCACTGTGACCGGAGTGAAAGACGCACATATCGAGAGAGAGAGAGAGAGAGAAAGAGAGAGAGAGAGAGAGAGAGAGAGAGATTGACATGATGTTTCGTACAAAGATATAAGAAAAATAGTATCCCAATACTCTCTGTCAGTCAACGTTATCCTTCACAACTTAATAGAGACATTTCTGGCTCCTATAGCACCCCTACAGATGACTTGGCTGAATATAACATTGTGGTCTTAGAAAATACAGTAAGGGTTAAAAAGTGCGACCTTTTTGTGAGTGATTAGAAAAACAGTAATATGGAAAAAAGTATCGAGGAAGGGAATGGAAAGAAACCTAATGTATTAACATATAAGTACAACAAATTCTGCTAATTAATAAGGAGATATTTTGCTGCTTTCTGTCTCTTAGATAATCTCATTTTACACTATCCTGATTTATAAAATAGTTTTTCCTTCCAGGAGCTCTTTAATTTGCGTTAAACAAGAAAGGCAAACAGCCTGCTTGGGAACACAATAGAAAGATTCTCGTAAAAAAAGCTATCTGAAAGACAGCAGAATTTAATCGCACACAAACGCGAGAAATCGATTAAGCAAATGAAACTCATTGATCAATAGTTTTTTATCGTGAAAATTAATTAAAAAAAAATTCTTGTTCATTCGCAATTTTAGGATTATGTAGATATAACAATAGAAAAATCTCTTAATTATGTTTTCTAACTTCTTGATAAGTATACATGCATCTTTTATGTAAGCTTGTAATGTAGGCAGTTTAAAAAAACGTTATTGTATCTGCTCAAAACAAAAAAGAGAGCTGGAGTTTTCCAGAGAAATCGAGTTGCAGTAGAAAAGTACACGCGACACTTCAATGTGTTTCCGAGTGGGTTGTCTTTCACGTCTGATTTGCATCCTTGTGACCTTTATTTTTTTTATCATAAAACCACCAGAGGAAAGAATGTAATTACTTGTAGATTGAATAGTTCCCACTGGCACAAAAGAAGCCAAATTAAAGGATATCTTACACGCAGGAAGTATAGCGACGTGAAAATTACAGTTTATTGTTGCCTCTAAACGAATTACATTTGAGTGAAATCAACATCTTTTCTTCTAGTTGAAGTTTGTCATTTGAGTTGTGTAAGGCAACCAGTCATGTAACACGATTCTTAGGGTGATCAAGAGCCCTTGTTCAACAGAAAGACGCGCAATTTATTATAAGGGCAAATCATGGATGGCAGATCCAGTTTTACTCTCCACTAGTAGATCAACATCTTGTATTCATTTTGAGGTGGTGAAGTGACAGGCTTTTAAAAATGACAAACACTCGAATCAGAAAACATTTAACGGGCTGCAGTTTCTCTCTCTCTCTCTCTCTCTCTCTCTCTCTCTCTCTCTCTCTCTCTATTTCTTTCTTTTTTCTGCCTGTCTGTCAGTCTGTCTATCTGCCCGTCTGTCCTCTCTCTCTGTCTCTCTCTTTGTCTCTCTCTTTCTGTCTATCCCTCTGTTTGTGTGTCAGTTTGCCTGTCTGTTTGTCTGTCAGTCTGTATGTATGTCTGTCTATCTATCTGCTCTGTCTATCTGTCTGTCTGTCTGTCTGTCTGTCTGTCTGTCTGTCTGTCTGTCTGTCTGTCTGTCTGTCTGTCTGTCTATGTCTCTCTCTCTCTCTCTCTCTCTCTCTCTCTCTCTCTCTCTTCATAAATAATTGAAATAACCACTATGTCAAGTAATGCTAAATTCTAGTATTTTTCCGTACCATTTCTATCTGTACCTTCTCCTTTATAAGTTGAATGGTGAAAGAAGCAATAGCATACCATCACGTACTTTATTTACTTTGTAAAACTACTTGATTAGTTGATATAAACGTTATGCGCTCGATCATTCACAACTAACGTCAAGACGACTTTGATGGACTCTTAACCACTCGTTGCTTTGTTATGTAAGAAGTTGTCATATTAACAGCTTCACCTATATTCTCTGTTATTAAAGTGAACGTATCCTAGTTTTGACATATTGTCAACTTCTCTTTGACATAAAGTAACAAGAGACACTCATGGGAAATTCCCGCTAACTGAAAAACCATTACCCAGACAAACTGCTGAAATATTCATCTTTATATCCATGATTACACTTAAATTCAAATATTTTCATAACCGGCTAAATTCACCCTTTTTGTAAAAAAACAAATGTTCATATGAAATCTTAGGACTCAATAATCATCGGATCCAGATCGTTAAATAATGTTTAAAATGATTTCCTCGACGGTAAGGATGATTTTCTAAGAGTATAAATTTTATTCATGCTCTGTCTGTCTGTCTGTCTGTCTGTCTGTCTGCCTGTCTGTCTGTCTGTCTGCCTGTCTGTATGTCCATCTGTGTCTGTCTCTCTGTCTATGTCTGTCTGTTTTTCTTTCTTTCTTTCTCCCTCTCTCTCACTTACTCTCCCTCCTTCTCTCTCTGTGTCTCTCTCTGTCTCTCTCTATCTCTCTCTATCTCTACATAAATATTTGAAATAAGCACTATATCGAGTAGTGTTAAACTCTAATATTTTCCCGTAACATTTCAAGCTTTACCTTCTCCTTTTATAAGTTGAATGGAGAAAGAATAAAAAAGCACACAATCAAGTACTTTATTTACTTTGTAAAACAACTTAATTAGTTGACATGAACGTTATGTGCTGGATCACTCACAACTAACGTCAAGAAGACTTCGGTGGACTCTTAACCACTCGTTGCTATGTTATGTAAGAAGTTATCATTTTAACATATTTACCTATATTCTCTGTTATTAAAGTGAAAGGATCCTAGCTTTGACATATTGTCGACTTCTCTTTGACATAAAGTAACGAGAGACACTCATGGGAAATTCTCGCTAACTTAAAAACCATTATCCAGACAAACTGCTGAAATATTCATCATTACATCCACGATTACACTTAAATTAAAATATTTTTAAAATCGGCTAAATTCACCCTTTTTGTAAGATAACAAATTAATGTTCATATGAAATCTTAGGACTGAATAATCATCGGATCCAGATCGTCAAATAATGTTTAAAAATGGTTTCCTCGACGGTAAGGATGATTTTCTAAGAGTATAAATTTTATTCATGCTTTATTCTTTTTTTTATTTGTCATACAGTCTTGAAATTATTTTACCCATAACAATGATACAAAACTCTGTCCTTCTCACTCTCTCTCTCTATACATACATACATACATACATACATACATACATACATACATACATACATACATACATACATACATACATACATACATACATACATACATACATACATACATACATACATACATACATACATACATACATACATACATACATACATAGGTAGGTTGATAGTTAGATAGGCAGATAGACTAAGAAAGAGAGAGAGATAGAGAGAGGAGAGAGAGAGAGAGAGAGAGAGAGAGAGAGAGTGTTGTCGCTCTTATTGAGGTTGTTGTTGTTGTTTTTGTTGCTGTTGTTGTTGTTGTTGTTGTTGTTGTTGTTGTTGCTGTTGATGCTGTGCCTGTCATATTCATAGTTCTTATTGTTGTTGTTGTTGTTGTCGCTCTTATTGAGGTTGTTGTTCTTGTTGTTGCTGCTGTTGTTGTTGTTGTTGTTGTTGTTGTTGTTGTCTTTGTTCTTGTCGCTGTTACATACCTACGTACATACATACATACATACATACATACATACATACATACATACATACATACATACATACATAACAACAACAACAGCAACAACGATTAAAACAAGAAAGACAAAAAACAACATTTTTTCCGAATTTGAGTGACTACAACATTCGTAGATTTGTCTTTCTCAAATCTGGGTATCCCCGAATATTAAATATAACGCCATTTTCTTTTTAAAACGTGCAGACATCTCGGCAAAAAAACTAACGCTAAGTGAGCCGCTAATATGCCAGGTCATAAATAGAGCTGAGAATCAATGTGTTTTTTCTCGAAATTTATATTGTACTATATTTTTCTACAAATTAAGGGGAAGGGAAACAGGCATTTTTCTGTTTTGGATGTGATTGCTAAAAATTCCGATGCAGATTAAATCTTAAACAAATAACAATATTTAATTATAAACAAAACAAAAACAACTAACAACACAAATCGAATTTTCAAAGTCCACAATTTACGCAGCAACTGTTTTCCGACATCTTCGGGGCGTAAGTACGATTCATCGTAAGCCTTCTTATTATTATATCTCACGACGAGTCATTATCTAACCTTAACGTTTTACTTACGACATAATATGGTCTCTACAACCAATTTTTCTTCCTCTATAAATCATCATCATCATCATCATCATCATCATCATCATCATCATCATCATCATCATCATCATCATCATCATCATTTTCTTCTTCTTCTTTTTCTTCTTCTTCCACTTCCGCTTCTTCTTTTATCTTCTGATGCAAAGAAAAGTATGCTCTTCCTATAGAGTTTAACTTTGAGAATATCACCGCCGCTGCCCAGCTCTAGCCACTCCCATAACAACTGGTTTTTCCCCGTGATCGCTGGCGCCTGTGGGAGTTGGTCCACATAACTTTCTTTCAGTCAGTCGGACAGGGACTGTGTCAATACTCACAAGTCACTGCCCAGTACTCAGACTACCAGGGACTACCCGGGCTCTATTAAGCACAAAAGCTTCATCGCGAAAACACAAAACACAAAACACAAAAGAGGAAAACAAGAACAAAAAATAGTGTGCGCCGCCATTAAATCAATACACTAGTTTTAAGATCAGTTTAGAAAATCCTGCTGGGTCTGGGGGAGAAAAAAGGATTCTTTTCATCTGATGAAAACCTATTTGATCATTTTAGAGGGCTGTTCGCCAGTGAAGGTTGTAGGGGTGCTGTTAAGTGAGGGCGGAAGTCACATCTAACAGTAATGGAATCAACGGAAACAGAATGGGCTGGGCTTGAATTCCTGAATGACCTCCCCTCATATCCTATTACATCATACGCACTAATCTAAAATTATACATCGTGAACAAAGCCATGATCACTTGCCATCTGAATATTCCATTGTAAGATTTGTCTTGTGTTTCACAAAGAAGAGCTGCAAATGTACTACTTTAGCCTTTTCTCTTGCGTTGCAAATAAAAATCTATTGTTGGGCAAAGTGGAGCTAGTTTATTTTTTTTTTGCTTGATTTGGTTGCTAGCACTCCGGATATAGTTGAACTTTTTTCACTTTTTTATCTCACAAAGTAAAGAAGGGCATAATGGTTCTTTAGCAGGTAGCACGCATTACAAAAAACAGAAGTCTTTATTTAGATCTACGTGCCTCGTCTCCCTGGAGAACGATAAGGAGTCATGACTACAAGTCGTACTATTATCAAAACATAGTTTGAATACAAAAACTGTATAAACAAATCTTACAAAATTGATGAAGAGAAATGAAACGAAAAAAAAAAAACCAACAACAATATCGACGGCAACAACAACAACACCAACAACAACAGCAGCAGCAATAACAACAATGACAAAACCAACATCTATATTTGTTTGGGTAATACACTTTAAGAGTTCACTTTCACAACGTCAAACCTCAAGTCGATCTAATGATTGTCAAACATAAAGTATAGTATAGTTAAGGTATCATTTCTGCCTTTCCGAATTTAAAAAGTTTAAGTTTTAGTGACGTTTTGATACACATTTTACAGACCCATAATAAGAAAACTTTGATTTTTCATCTCGTCCATTGATTCCTGAATCCTTTTTCCCACTCCCGTCTCAATCTTATTGCAAGGCTCAAATTTTATTTAATGACTCTATAACAGATGACTTATGTACTTTGTTACAGAGCCTTTATACTAAATCAACGGCTCTACATGAACCTCATTCTCAATTTCCGCAACATTAGGGGCTTGGAATATTTTAAGCTTAACATTGTGAACATACATTTTTTATAGATATCGTCCTGAAAATAACCTAGCGCTAACATGCAACTTCTTTTGTTAAAGAGTTCTTAATCTTTAGCTTTCTCATAGCCGGAAACAGCCGTATTGATTTATTTGAGATAAGAAGGGAGATGGAAGACATAAGAGGGCACATTAACTTAACCTTATTTATTCATGCAGAAATTTGAACGCAATCTTGGAAAACTAGATAAAGGAGCTTCTTTCATAGCATGTTTAGAACACGAATTGCCCACTAATGACCATTAACCGCGGTTATTCCCTTGTTATGATTCGAGATAAAAGGCCGAGAAATGACGGAAATCACCGAGAATTATTGTTTGTATCATAAGTCTTAAAAAACAACACCAAATAGTAAATTCTTTGAATTGTACGTGGCCACAAAACATCACCCACCAACCGAAGAGCCTTGAAGAATATAATGCGAGAGCAAAGTTGAACCGAATGTAATAAGAGAGTGACATCAAAGTAACGTCAGGTGTTTTGATCATTTCATTGGATATAATCGTTAACACATTAATGCTAAAAATGATTTGTGTTATGACAAATAGATGAACAAGTCAGTTAATTATTCGTCTGTTTTCTTTCTTTCTTTATTGAAGGAGATCTGATTTAGACTCACTCATTTCGGGAAAAATTCGATGAAATCTAGATGACCTGATAATTTCAGTGTGAATCACGTCACATCATGCTACTATGATTATTAGCTTAAGGTTAGGGTAATAAAATATTCAAAAATGTTTTTTCCATAGCAAGACCAGCAATGAATACAGCATTGGGACACGACAGTTTCCATCTAATACGATATTCACCATGAATGTTAGACCATGATATTTATTACCAAATTGCTCAATCCTATTTTATTCAGATAGGTATATGATATGTTTCACTATAATTATGGTGATTTATAAGATATCCATTCGACCCAATATTTCACGTTATAATTTGTATCGCATTTTCAGATCCATTAAGAAAAATTATACTGAATATTTGTTTCCTCTTCCAGATTAATAATACTGATTAGCCTTCAACTTTCATGGGGAAACATCGCAATTTCCTTGTCGTTATTTCTTTTCAATATGTTGAAACTGTGTTTTGGTCTGTCTTGGTGCCCGTCATCAATATAGCCTATATAGTGCTGATGTTGGACGTTAAACCAACTCAACAACAACAACAACAACAACAACAACAACAACAATAACATCGACAACAACTTGGTGGTAACAAGAAATTATTTATAGCATACTGCAAATGAAATGCATGAGAATTCAACTTTGCAATAACAACGTGTCGATTGGACCGAACAAAGTCTAACAAGAAAGAAAAAAGGCAAGTGGGGCAAAAAATGTTCCTTTTTACTTATGAGCACCTAATAGTGTTCTTGATTTTTCACAACGCATTGATGCAACCTCCACCAGAAATAAAGGACCGAGGTGTTGATGTGAATGGTAGAGGTGTGATGAAAACTGATATCCAAACACAACCAATCGATGAGTAACAGTAATTGGGAAGCGGGTGAAGAAGTACGTACACCAACACACGAGACAGAATCCCTCTAGATCTAGACAGTTTAGCATTGAAGTTTTCTAGACAGTGTATGGGACGTGAGCTCGCAAGACTGCAAGGCAAATCCTCTCAAGCTCAGGTGGATACTAAGAAGAGACCGCATAATGGTAGGCTTAGGACATGGTACAGTTGATGGAGTACCGGGAACAAAGGACTCACCATCTCCACTCTAACCGGTTATGCCGTTGTTGTTGTTGTTGTTGTTGTTGTTGTTGTTGTTGTTGAGTTGGTTTAACGTCCAACATCAGCACTATATAGGATATATTGTGGACGAGTCCCAAAACTGACGTCTGACCATTTTATGTACTGCTGTACACGAGACAGGGCAGGTACACCATGACTTCTGTCTCAGCTGGTCACATTAAACTGACACCGACCTAACCAGTAGGGAGCGCAATCGGCAGGGTTCGAACCCGGACCTTTTGCGTTGGAAGCCGATGTTCTACCCCGGGCGCACCGCGTCCCCAGCCGGTTATGCAACTCAGTGACATCACAGTGAAACATAAAAACAAATCTGTAAATAAGACGAGCGAATAAAAATGTGAAAATAAAGTAATGAAAGGTTTCGTTATAAGTATTTAAATATTTGGCTCAAAAACTTGAAAAATAAGGAGGGAGTGGTGAATTACAGAAGTGTCCGAATAATTTTTTCTCTCATCTTTAGGATGGTATCAATCATGCCATTCAGTCACATAATTCATTTTACCAAAGCCGATAATAATCTATCAAAACGTTTTGCATAAATGTATGGACTTACAAACTTGTTTTTCTTCATCAAACAATTCTAGTTGAAAAATGGACCCATGTTTGTGTTTTATAGATATAAATCTGCAAAACCTTTTAAATAATATACATGTAAACTTAAGTGGAGTTTCTTAAACGCGTCTATCATGAAACCCCTCATTCATCTGAATATCTGAAAAAGCCCTATGTTATCTCACCAATTACTTTATTGAGGATACATTGGACGAAGACATGAAAAAAAGCGATGTTCAAGGTTTAACTCCAAATGAGTGAATAAACATTGGGTAGGCTTAACATTCGCTGATGTAAACAAATCCAATGGCGTTAGTTTGTTAATTCATTAACATGACCTTCATTGAAACAACAAACAAACAAACAAACTATGATTCACGAAAACCAGAGGAACTGAGTAGTGAAACAAAAAGAACGCACGATCTGCGCATGTCTATGCATCTCAATCACATGCTTTCGCGATAAGCTTAACACAAGGAACGAGGAACAAGAAACAAGAAATGAGAATATTTTTAATTTAGATGTGAGAGAGTCCGGCCAGCCCATGCAATCTAAAGCGGGCCACGGGTAGATTTATCTTCTGCTTGATGGGGATGTCAGGAAACAGCCTGCTCTCCTCCATCCTTGTTTATCCCCCCTTTAGACAAACGACCCGAACAAATTCCGGCTTTTCATTCTTTTAGAATGTGTTCATCAAGATTGTCATTTGATTAAAAACAAAAGTTATTTGGACTGCACGGGTGTTTTTTCAGTCTTATTTTGATGGAGTGCATTCTATTATAAACGTTTTCTTTAAGACAGATTCATTTATTTATACCTCCTTCAACGTGGTGGTAAGCCTACAACTCTTCTTAAGATATGCGAATAAGAAGTCTGAAGACGTGTTGTAAGCTACTGCGAAGTTGTACTTACAACCCATACTTCTTTGATGCGGATTTGTAATTACCACGGGCCGTAGGTTCAACGTTGCTGTATCTTATGATATGACTCGTAAACTTTCTTATTTTTATATTGTTACAAGTCGGAGGGTACCACAGCGTTGTACTTATGGGCCCATGCTGTTACTTATATTTTTAGGATATCTGAGTTTGTTATTATAAGTTGTTATCCATTTATCTGTGAATTTTTTGTTCAGAACAATAGAACGCTTAGGAAAACATACAGAAACCTCCTGGCATTGTCCTCGACGTAACACAATAACGATTTCCATAATTCGAGAGTTACCCTCAAGCAGTACTTCCGTTTGACCTACATACATTTTCTACTGAGCTCATAACAGTATTTTTATATTCGTGTTTATGTATAATGACAATACACGGATCTAAAACTGAACTAGACTTTCTAGATAAAAAATAGATGTAGCTCTAGATCCAACTGTAACTCTACTATATCTGAGGTCTTGAAGACAAAGTTGTGGTAAGTTTACGACTAGTCTAATATACGAATGAGAAGGCTTAATCACGACTTGTAAGCTACCAAGACGTTGTACTTACGAACCTAAACATTCCTCATCTCGATTCGATATTTTGGCATCGTGAGGTTCAAATTTTATAACACCAATAAAAATTGGCTAAAATCAAAACTGTTGTATAAACTGAAAAATAAACGGACGATTTTAGGCAGATAACTCTCGTTGACTTTTATGAATAAGGAACATTATCCGTATAACACCAATAAAAATTGGCTAAAATGAAAATGGCTGTATAAACTTAAAAATAACGCGCTGAAATGGACGATTTTGAGGCAGATATCTCTCGTTGACTTTTATGAATTAGGAGCATTGTCCGTTTGTTTCGTTATATATCTATTATGTGAAATAGCCAGATTCCTCTGGTTTTGATGAACATAGCCCAAGCAACTATATCTTTTGTATTTGGAGAAGTCATGATTTTTCGGCTCACTTGCGTCAAACACATTAACTTTTTCAGTTTAATATAATAGATCTTCAAAGCTGTCAGGTGTGTTATCCTAGTTGATAACTATAAAAAAGATTTTGTATGTTTAAACCAACTGAAAAGGTTATAGAAAATCTTGCCATCAGTATAATACTGTCTTTTTGTTGCCATGGCAACCCATACATTACAATTTCTAAACGCGTTTATATTTGAAATCGGGAATACGATTTCGTAAAAATGTTTATTCCAATTTGTTGGGATTCACAAGAAATGTGTAACAAGCAAAAATGTTATAGTGTCATTTTGTGGTAGATCCGTTTGCGTGTATTGTGTTATCTTTTGAAGCCTAAGTACAGCGTCGCAGAAGCTTGCACTTCGTCGTAAAAATTATTTTGAGAATAACTGAATAAGAAGGTTTACAACCTGTCGTAAGTTACTGCGGCATAGTACGTGTGGGCCTAGAACAAGACAACGATTAGCATTACTCACTCCTCTAAACATGCGCTCATAAATGCAACAGATTTAAGTCACCAAAAATCTATGCGCCGTGAGTCATAGGAATCAGCCTATGTAAATTCTGCAAACATTCAGGTAGACGGCTTTACTCTGAGCTGATAAGGACTCAAGGCGAAAGGAAATTTTATACTATAGGAATGAAATGTTCATTCCTACTCGCCGATTTCAGCGGACACGTGCCCCTTCATCGTCTCGTCGCCGAGTGAGTGAAATGATGTCTGCACTGGTCAACATTTCCCTGATTATTTTCTCACAGAGGAAGCATCGTAGAAAAATCTGATTTGATTATTAAAATCAGCGATAAAAAATGTAGGGGTCTCTCGAGCAAAATTTAATTTTGTGAACTATTTAAAAAAAATGCACATTTTCTGTTCTTTTCTTGGTGGGCTGTGCGACATTACGGAGTGTGCTGCCTCCTTGCTAGTGTGTAGGAATGTGTGCATGTTTTTGTGCAGAATCAGTGTTTTTTCCGTTATTGGCGATCAAACATCACAGAAAATGCGCGGCTCTGTGAACAACCATCGGTATGTTCGACGACAGAAGAAAGATGTCACATACACGCTGAAATAGGTTCGGTGGCTCTCTGTAGGGGCCCTAAGACTTGCTTGATGACCTATCTTGACACTAAAGTTGAGTTAATGTCTTCCAACTAGGTTACGTCACCCTTGGTGAACTCGCATTCCTACAAGAAATCATAACTAGATTTCGCCGCAGTCCAAACCACTAACCCTTGTGATGGTTTTCAAAGTAGGCCAAATATGAAGTACAAGCCCTTTTTTTTACTCAAGGGATGAATCTACGATTTATTCTCAGCCACCGTGCAAGGGACAACGGGTAATGGACTTTGAATGGGAAAGTTCTGATATATATGAGCGAATATTTAAAAGCAACAGGAATATAGATCGCCAGATGTGAAAGACAAATGAGTACATGGAAGTAAGAACAGGAATACATCTCTTCTACGTCAATTCTTTTTAATGAATAAATTCATATTAACATGAAGGGAAACGCATCATGGCATTTTTTTACGGCACAAACAGCTCACGGGAATGTTTAACAACGTTTTGATATACTTGTAAAAACAGAGTAGCAACGAATGTTTGTATCTTTGTTTATACCCGCACGTCTGTCTGTCCTTTATCTTTTATTCTTTAATCTCTAACTTCCCATTGTAACAGAATAAAAAAGACATGATAAAGTAAGCCACCCTCTATCTTTGTCATTCACACCCTCTTTACAACCCCTGTGATCTCTTTCTATTTTCTCTTTCTATATTTCCTGATTTAAAAGGTACTCTAAGTTACGATAATGATGTTCTCTGTTGAATTTTACACTACATTCCCGGTTAAAGAGTAAAAAAAAAATAAATCTTAAAACAGCTATCTGCAGTAACGAAACAAGAAAACTAGCAAGCATATTTTATGCAGCGCACGTAATAAACGGCGTATGTGTGTATATTCATATTGCGAATAATCCTATGCAGTCTCAGGATTGAAGCTCTTTAATTCTTCATTCTTTGGCATTAAAAAAGAACGCCCATCATTTTTGTTTACAATTATTTCTTAAATGCGATCTCTTTAAGAGATTTTAATCCAAGAGCATTATTGTAACAAAATTAACGTTAAGGATGTCTCAGCCTTCCTCCTTATTGAAGATATTCCAGAGAATTAAACTTTGGACACAGGTGGAACGCTAAGCTATAAAAACAGGTTTTATTGATTATCATGAAAGCGTCGCTTAATATAATAATCTGCACTTTTTTTTCTTCTCTTTCCTTAACTGTAAGTGCTTGTTCCTTTGTCTTTTTCCGAGCTTTCACATTATCTCTGATGAGCAAGCGCACATCGCCGAGAATTATTGAAGTGTGATGGAACAAAGGGGTCTTGTTTGTTATTATCGGTTTTACGAGGAAAACAAAACTGCTTCTATTCACGCCTGGGGGAAGAAATCGGGAAGACGCGTGGCATATGCCATGATGGAGTTTGATCATGATTATATCAGGAATATAAAAAACAATAGCAATAATAATAGTAAAAAATAATGATAATAATAATAATAGTAATAATATAATATAAACAACACAACAACAATAATAATAATAATAATAATAATAATAATAATAATAATAATAATAATAATAATAATAATAATAATAATAATAATAATAA
>RQTK01000001.1:880774-913007 GCA_003991915.1 Elysia chlorotica | reverse complement strand
TAATAATAATAATAATAATAATATTAATAATAATAATAATAATAATAATAATAATAATAATAATAATATTAATAATAATAATAAATAATAATAATAATAATTATTGAATATTAGTAATTAAATTAAATATATGTCTGAAATGTTCACGAATATAACATGTTTAATAACATTAGAAAAAAATCGTAAAGAAACAATATTTTTAGATCAAGACATGAAAGGAACTTATATAAAAGAAGGATGACTCCGAATAAAAAAAATAAAAAATTAGGCATTATCTCAACGAATCTCCGACGTCATCAATTACGCACGTGAAAGGGATTTCAAGATTGAAGTTGGAAAATTGTAGCCTACCCAGAGAGAAAGGGGAGATAGGGCGGTGAAATTTTCGTTCTTTTATCTCAGCCGATCACATTATACTTCAAACCTGGGACCTCTAATTGGAATCCGCTCGCTTTATCCACTATCTGGGTCGCTTCGTCACAGAGAAAGATGACCAGGAAATCAAAGAAAAGAAATATAGGTAGAGAAACAGTAAAAAGGTCGAAGACAAAGAGAGTTAATCTTAGAACTGAATGTTTTCATAATAATGAGGCCTGTGTAAAACATTGATGTATATTTTGAAAACGAGAAATAGCCATGTCTATTAAAAAAAATAAAGTAAACGAAAACAATAGAGCAGAAAGTTGCTGCATTGAAAACTGGGAAATGACTTTTTACAATTGGATTGATCAGAAAAAAAGTTCTTTGCAACTAGAACTGATGTTGTCCGTGTTTAGGTTTTAACCTTGACAAACCAAGTGCATGAGTGACGCAAGAAGGCCAGGGAACTTTTTGGCCCATAACCTTTCAATGCCTAATGAGCTAATTGATAGACGATGAAATTGAACGTCTCCCAATCGCCGCACGTCAAAAAAAAGCTCGGCAAATCAGCAATTGTAAACAGGGTAGAATTCACAAACAAGACGAAGCTTACGTCTCGTCGTAACAATATAAGAATAAGAAGGCTTACGACGAAACGTAAGCTACGTCGTGTTTGTGCATTATACCCCATTGAGAAATGTATTAATCCTAAAAATACGAACGAAAAGTGTCATAGTCACTGAGGAAGTACTTTACTCTCATCATCATGGAGTGCAGTGCCGGTTGGCGTTGGCGCCCATGTCCCTCCACATCTCTCTGTCCCCGCATTAAACAAACAGGTCGACTTCTTTGCTTCCAACTTGACTATTCTCGTTCTTTAAAACGACATAACGCTTAATGTGTGTTAGTCATTTTTATATCTTGTTTGTTTGAGAATTTACTTTATCTCTACTCAACATCTCCTGGTCCGACTCTATACTTATTATCTCTTCGTCTCTCTGGTTCTCTGTCTCCCAGTCTCTTTCTCTCTCTCTCTCTCTCTCTCTCTCTCTCTCTCTCTTTGCCTGTCCTTCTTTAACTCTCTGACGTTATCTCTTTTTCTCCCTTTCTATCAATAATCTATACCCCTGTCCCATGACATATATTTTTGCCATTATTTATTCCACATAGCTATCAATATGTCTGTCTGCCTGCTCTTCATCTGGCTTGCTTTACTAATAAACCACTCCTCATTTTGAAAATACATTTATCAAATCAAGGTTAATAAAATATTTGAAACAAGAAAATATTATTTTTATCCTCTAAGTTATGTGAAACTTCTTTGCTTCCAACTTTTGCACTCAATGGCTTGAAAAAAAAAAAAGAAAATAACAACGAAACAAAACGAAAATACATCTAGTCAGGTTTGAGGACACGCCAGAGACCATAGGCTACTTGTTAACTTGATTTTCAAGAACGTAAAATAAGTAGGAGCGATGACATACACCATGTAGAATCGAAGGAAAAAGATCCACGAATTCTAATTTTTAAATCATGTACCCTAATCTACTTAAACTAGTATACTTAAATCGTGTTGTTTTCACACATTTCTCCACAAGATACGATAGATCATGTTTAAAAAATTTCTTTACAAGCAGTTATATTTGAATTATTTCCCTATATCTTTTCCTTTCTAAAAAAAAACACCTAACATATCACACACATTGGAAGTAAGTTTATTGCTGTAACAAAAAATACCAAAACATTTACCACATAAAAGAAGTTCAGGAAAACTAAGCCAACCTGCTGAGAATATCATCCCCTCCTACGATAAACAAAGCAACAACAACAGCAACAAAAATGCAATGGAAAAAAAAAGCAAAAAGAAATGACAGACATAAAACAATCCAACCAAACAGATTAAAAACAACAGAAACAGGAAGAAGTTAAATATGATACTCCTTGAGAAACATATAACACGGGAAATTCCAAACAGACTGCGCACTGTAAAAATGTTGCGGTTACATAAAACCAAAGACAATGTCGTGCTGAGCTACCATACGTTTTGGCTGCATGGGTCCCAAGAAACGGCCAAATTATTTGATTGCTCAATTCTTCCCGAAAGAGCTTCTATTCCACAGCTTGTGTTTAAACTAATAGCAGTCCCCTCTACTATCTGACAGCCACAATTTACAAGAATAATAGAGAAACTGACGGAAATGTTTTTCCTATCTGGTTTCACGGTCAGGTTTCGTACACTTCTAGTCAATACAAAAATTACAATAGCACACACGACTCCTACGTGGCATGGCTTTCGGCTTTGTTTTCTTAAACGATCTAAAGATAGAACACTTTTCAAATGAATTTTCATTCTGTTTATCTTTTGTAATACTCACATGCCTTAGTCGAACTGGACAATCTATATAATTGTTGTATCTACATAATGTAACTCTTAAAATAACAAAACGGGTCCTTCACTTTTTCTAAACGAATTCAGTAAATGTATAGACTTAATTAACAATAGGGGAAAAAGTGTACATTCTTCAAAAACGAGGATAATACATGTGTAATTAGGTTTAAAGCTCTACTGGAACAGTATGCCTATTGTCAACTGATAAAAGAATTAACTCACAAACAAACCAACCCCGCCATACTCTTGACTTACTGTTAGTAAAAGGCGACATTTTTTATTTAAAAAAAACAAACAAACTTGAAAGTCAGTGACATTTGTATTTCGGACCATTTCATTCGAACTAGATATCACAAAGCCAGCACGTGCAAAAAAAACCCCACCATATTATACCAAGAAACGTAAAGAACATTCATATAGACAAATTCAAGCAGAACATGACACCATTATTTCAAAAGCCCGCTGATGACAACGCACACTTTAAGATTAACAGCTGCCTGTCTGCAGTCTTGAATGAGCATATGCATTAGGGAGAAATCAACTACGTTCATGCTCCACGCAATGTGGTTCAATATGGATGTGAAAGCTGCGAAACGACAAACGCGAAAAGCAGAAACATCATAGCGTAAGGCCGGCTTTGTTAAGATTTTGACACGGGAGAAGAGTCTGTATATTAAAAAAAAGATACAAGGGAGTGGACCGTGTAAAGAATTGTTTAAAATATGTAATTATTTACTGGGGAAAGATAACACTCAAATATTTCCTTCCAATATTCATTTGAACAAAATGCCAAATCTTTTAACAGCTACTTCCTTAAAAAGATTGATGGAATCAGGCATGAACTCGATGTATCCACAGAAGAACCGACATTTTCATAAAATCTTTCTAACCAGCTAACTTAAAAGTTCATAACACTTAGTGAAAATGAAGTTAACAATATTCTTGAATCACCAAAGAAATTTAATCAATTAGATCCGTTGCCCCTGTAGCTTTTCTTTAAAATAATGCATAGCGATTTTGTAGCCAAAAGTAATACAAGTACAATAAATGCATCTCTGAACTTTAGTACTGTTCCATGAGTTTTAAATAAGCAATTTTAAAACATGTTGAACAAAAACAACTTAGATCGGAATGTAGTGAAAAACTACAGATCTGTATCAAATCTACCATTTTTATCAAAGTATTTAGAAAACGTTGTGTTTGGGCAAATAGATGACCATTTAACCAAGAGAAATTTAAAAGAACTTTTTTAGCCAGTTTACAAAATTTATCATAATACCAAGACAGCATTATTTATGGTAACATCGGCTCTTTTGTTAGCTAGTGATGGAGGGAACGTTCCAGTGCTTGCATTGCTCGACATATCTGCAGCACTTGACAAGATTGATAAAACAATACTTTCAAAACGTTTATCAACATCCTTCTGTATTCGTGGTAAAGTTTTAAAATGGTTTAGATTATATTTGTCAAATTGGCAGCAACAAGAATTAATCGGTACCGAAAAAATCAAGCCCTAAGACTATGAGATTATTATGAAATACATTGGTATTACAAATATTAAAATCGCATACGGACTCAGATTCGTTTTCAGTTTAAATTTGTCTAAATAACTCGGGCGAAAGAAAAGGAACCATATTCAAGCATAAGGAAGTTCCATTTTTCTTCTATCTCTTTTTTTAGCGATGATATGTATGATTTTTCATAGAACGGTTAAGGAAAAAAAAAATAAAAACAACTTTGCAAACATAGAATTGTTTTAAAATGCTCTAACCGAGTTTATTTTTTTTTCTGGGCAAAAACTTAAAATCTTTGCAAGGCAGAAAGAGAAACCAAATAACTTAGTGTGATAAACACTAAAACAAGGGATGCGGTAAACTCCGTTAAAAGATAACCTATAAATTAACGATAATGAAATAGACAAGCTTCAGCACATTTTTTGTAGTTTGAATTGAAATCCCTGGCTGAAATGTCACTACCCATTTTTTCACCCTTCAATAAACAAGGTAAAGGTTGTTCTTTTTCGCTCATGTGGGCGATCATATTGTCTTCGACATTTTTTGTGAAGGAACGCATCTCTGAGACCCACATTGCATTGGCACCGTCATGTTGTAAAGATTCATCCCTTTACACAACCTGTCAAAATTTCTAAATAGTTTCTAATGTACTCGTCGAACAAATTAATATTTGGCTGAGAATCGTAGCAAATGTTTTATGGATAGTTGTTGATACCTTTTAGAGAGGCTGATTATATGATTCTTAATTATCAAGAGTCAACAAATAGATAGCATTTAAATATTGCAACCGAATGATTTTTCCGTCTTTGCAATTAAAATATAACTCGGAGCTGTCTCTATTCAGTACTGATTTATCATGCAACTATAGCGCCATGATAGTGAGGTAGAGAAACAAAAACTGGTTCGATTGCCAATGGATATATTTTGTTATGGAACAGTTGGTAAATAAATATAAAATAAATAAATACGTAAATGAATAAATAAATGAATAAATAAATAAATATGTACTTATCTCTTTTCTTTTACGTTCAGATTTGTATTATAACTAATGCATTTTTCAACCTTTAAAAACGGATAACTCTTGTAGATAATTATGGCGCTGCTAGTTTTCTGCTACATACATTGTACTCCCAATATATTGTAGTATTGTTGATATTTTAGCATCAGAGAATAATTGGCACTATAGGGCAGCATTTGTGTTATACGCCTCTAATCGGTAAAAACAATATTCCTCACTACAACTCTTTAAACGATATTGAAAGAGAATGACAAAAGAAAACGAATATGTTTGGTCCAGTATCCCTGTCAGATCCACAGAATGACCTCCTAACACCTGTAAAGAAAACGAAACTGGAATGGTTGGAGCTCTTCAGATTAAATATGATGCCGCCTTAAGGCAGCGTCTTCCAGAGAACCCCGAAGGATGGATTTAAAAGAGTCCGCTGAAACAAGGGTTGGATTGACAACATCAGGGAGTGGACCCAACCAGACAGCCCAACCCTGATCACACTAGCAGAGAACATGCCCTGGAACTGTTGCCGGATGCTGGCAAACAATGCTGTCCTCCTTCATGTCTCCTTTGCAAATAAAACTAAATAGGCAGGGGAAAGAGCGAGTCTGTGAGCGCGAGAGAGAAACATGTTAGTCGTGAGGGGGTAACATTGTCCACATTGCAAGCGTTTCTGGAGGTCAAAAAGCTCTGCCAGTGTTGTCACTTTAGTTGACTCTGGTGATAATAAAAGTAACAGTCTATCACATTAACGTTCCCAAGGTTACCGAAAAAATCCGATAGAGAGATGGCGTCTTTGTTTGTAAAGCCAAATAGGAGCAGGACAAAATGAGTATCGAACCTCGAAATCTACTTTTCGTAAGTCAAGGACACTACATACTGAGCTATATGACGCCCCCTTGGTTTCAAATCTTTTTGGATGGAGAGAGTCAACTCAGTCAAGCTATTTATTTGTAGTACAATCATTTAGCAAGCTCACAGGTTCTCTTCTCAAAGGAATCATGTACAATATCTACTGTTTTATTTCTAGGGATCAATATTAATGTATTAGCCGCTACATGGTTCAGTTTTAAAGGGCATGCTTATGTCATACGAAACTCTCTATAGTACAAACAACATAATAATCAGCGTGTATTTGTTTTCCTGTCGTGTCTTGTTAGCGTTGTTATCACCAAACCGTGTTGAGGTTGTTGAGCTTTCAAACAATTATGACTGCTTTTGTTCTTCTTGCAGCTCTAGATCTAGAACAGGGACACTCTCATGTGACTCTGACTAGCCATTGTAAATCTGGCCATACCTGAAACGAGATCTGTTTTTCTACATTAGGGTCATAAGTATAAAGTGGCGAGCTTACGACTCGTCTAGAGACTACGAATAAGCGTCTTAATACGAGTTGTAAGCTTAACACGACGTTGTACTTACGAACATGATCGCATAATTTTATTTTTTTAAATATTTTTTTTTATTATAACCTGATTTTAATCGTGAAAAAAGCTGTTATGAATATATGTAATTTAAAATAGAACTTTAGCAGCTGCTTTTTATTTTTATTGTGTAACTCTAGATCTAGGAGAAGAAAGAAGTTCCCATGTAATTTTATAGATAGCCATCGCAATCTACAGGCCATGCCTGAAAACAAATATGTTTTTCTACGACCCAGGACCAGATAATTTAAAGTACTTTATAAATATTATAACGTTAATTGTGAAAAACGTTTGTATATAATAATTATATGTTCTTCGGAATACAGATTGAGTGTTGGGTGCCAGACGGGGCCCTGGGGTAAAACATTGGCTTCCGACGCAAATGTCTGTAGTTCGAGCCCTGAAACAGGAGTCGTGGTATCTCCGCTCTGTCTTGTGATGGCATCATAATACATAAAATTGACAGACGTTAGTCTTGAGGTCCGTCCACAATATACCCTATATAGTGCTTATGTTGGACGTTAAACCAACTCATCAACTGGGTACAAGATAGCGTACATGTTTAATACTCTGGACTGAGTAACGAAGGGTCTCGGGTCAAATCATAGCTGGTGACCCCCTCAATAAAGGATTTGTTAGGAAATATGGCGGTCGTATATCTTAAGGATTTTTAATATTTCAGGATTAATAAAAATTGGTATAATTTAAGTGTAACATTACTTTTCTAATATGGTAATGCAATAGAATCCTTAAAAGGTGTTCTACAAGATCTGTCTGATGAAACCCATACTTATATTGTTAAATAATATTTTTTTATCTCTTGCAAATGAATTAGCTTCTATGGTTTATAAAAAAAGAAGCTCATAAGAATTACCGCGATGTTTCGACCAAATTTGCTCTTATTCATCAATAATTATAATCAGACTATTTACAAGGGGATGCAATACTTAAGTCTGTTCTTTCATTTTAGTTGATGATTTAATTTTTTGCGTTTCTTCAACATAGTTTGTAGCGCAAAAATCGTTTCACTTGCTAAAAACAGAAGATTAAAATTCTATGTTCACAAAACGGCATCAAGCAATTTTGATGACGTTGTTAAAATCAAATTTTCTTGCTTCCTTTGAACGGTTTCACCTGGTTGCTATCACATGCTATATTTCCTGAAATGGCTACATATGAAACGATGCGTTTCTAAAGCGCCACGGAAGAAAACTACCCAAAAGCTGGAGAAAGTTCTAAGGTCTGAAGTACAACCCGCCCTAATTAAGACTTCTTATTCGCAGTCTTAAGACGAGTTATAAGCTTACTGCGAGGTTGTACTTACAACGCCTAGGTCCTGTATAACCAACTGTTACAGAGTGTAAAGTATATCCACACTTACTAGTGGGAAGGTTTACCAGTAAAAAAAAACTCTACCGAATACTTTAGTGTTAAGAACGCAGGAGTGAAAAAATATGGTAATAGAGGTGAATATGATGATATGAGCAAGTAGAATGAGAAGCCGAAAGGTAGAGAATGGCAACTAAACTAAACATTTATGGAATTAGCTTCATGTGTTAACAAAAAGAAAAAGGGAGTAAGAAATAACGAGGTAAGTAACTGTTAAATGCTTATAGTAAATCCACTATAATAGTCAACCTCAGAGAGGTATGGATAATAGATGGAGGAAAAAAAAAAGAAAACAGAAATGAGGAGAATACGATAGGTTTCATGAGACAAAAAGAAATAAGAAAGGACACAGAAAGACATCAATCAGGTTGCTAAAAGAGACGTCAAGAGTGATAAACAAACATAAAGAAACATAGTTAGAGGAGATAGGTAGTTATATGGAGAGAGAAAGAGTGAGAAATAAAAAGACGGAGACAGAGAGAGAGAGAGAGAGAGAGAGAGAGAGAGAGAGAGAGAGAGAGAGGGGGGATAGAGAGAAAAGGAGAGAAAAAAGTGAGAGAAAGAGAAGTAAATAGACAACGACCTAAAGACAGAGATATGAGGGAAATACTATCTTTGAATACCTTTCAATATTACAAATCATCATTTATTTTAAACAAAATAATTATAAATTCACGAGCCTTTTCCAGCACTTTATATACTAAAATAGATGAACATGGGAGTCTTTAGGTTACAAAATAAAAATAGCAAAGTTTTCATATGCTTGCGCATTGAAAACACCTCTGTTAAGACTGAAACAGGACACAAAGTGGAGAATATTGAATTCGAAAAAAGAAATTGATTGAAACAACACTTTCAGGGATACACAATAATCCAAAGTCGTGCTGCCTTTGTTGTACCGGGGAAGTTATTTCTCCATATGGGTTTGTCGCTAGTTTCTCATCATAATAAAACGTGTATGCTATGCGAGGCATTTGTGCACGCCCCCTATAGAGTTTTCAATATCTTGTGTTGGCCATATAGAGAAAAGTGCACTATTTTTAGCTTTTGCGATCATTTAACTGTTTTGGCATAGTATTATAACTGAAGAATAAAAACCTTACCTACTATCAGGTAAAGCATTTAAAAACATTCATCCCTTTTCAGTTATTCATATCGAGCTAAGTTAGATAAAAAAAAAAAGAAACCAGCGGCATTATAACTGATGGATAAAGAGCGATGGGTTAATTGGAGAATGCTTGACAGTAAAGGGACACATGTTTAGTCATTTCATAAACCACTAAGTGAAAACATTTTCCGCATATAAATAAATAAAGTACACAATTTAATATTGGTTATATCTAACAGACCGAACAAATATTGTATTACGTGTGCGAGTTTTGTAAAGATTTCATCGATCTACAAAAAACTTCTTCCGACAGATGTGGAACTTCCTCCGTTCGTGGAAAATGGACTTAAAGCACTGGGTTGCAAAACCGATTAAGCATCTCATTACATTACGATTTGCTTGAAGAACTCCCAATCTTTTTCTTTTCTTTACAGTCACGATGATTCTAAAAGGTCTTTAAAGATTACACCTTCAGCTATCAACATATAACTACGAGAGTTTCAGCTGGATGACTCACAATTACATTTAATTGCTAGGTGAAGATTTAAATTCTTCTACCATTACTAACACAGTCAAAATAAAAAAAAGTTGACATGGGACGTCTAGCAATAGATTCACTTTAGGATTTCGTCTGTTTTTTTCTCTTCTTTTTCAATATCTCTTTTGACAAAGTTTACTTTAATGTGTTTTGTAGACGAGATCGATAAGTGAGTGTGTGGTTACTTTGTTTGGCAACAATTCTTTGTACGTACAACAAAAACAGGCAACATAAAACACTGAAAATAATACTTTGGAAGTTTCGTGATAAATTTATTGTAATGCAGCGAAGATGCGCTGGTAAAGTAAAGGAATCGACCTGATTAAGGAATGCTAGGATAGATAGACGTGGGGTGATATGGCCAATAACGCCAACATGTGCGCCATTCAATAATAAAGATAGAACTGAACTTAACAACTATGAATCAAGGCTAACATTAAGTTACAGCAGAGTATAATATAACGGTACGGAATACAAAGGCAGGCAAACATTTTGTGCAATATTCATTCCACAATGAAAATAATGATATTCTTCTCAGATCCAAGAAGAGATAGATAAGGCACTTGCGATCTTATCCATTTGATATTCTGAAACTTGTCTACAATCCACTCACTATATGTTCGCTCGCTAACACAAACAATCTGAAGCATATAAGTTTAAACTAAATATTTTAAAAACGTGTCTACGGGTAAAATATGCTGTGATTGTTTGCTTTACAAAATACCTAAAATACCTTATGAAGATTATTTTACTATATATTTTATTCTTAGGGCGAAATTCAATGTTTTCATTATTTTCTGGACAGACAATGGCTCAGATAGCTTTGTTGAAAACGAACAGAATGCAACTTTCCGTGATTTCTCCTCTCCGATAAATCTTTGCTGACAAGGAAATCATAACGACATGTCTTAGAGTTTATTTTAGCTTTTCTTCCTCTAAACTAATAAAATAACCTTTAAAATATTAAAGAAATAGTAAACAAAATAACCTTAAGTTTGTCTTTGTCTTCACCACAGACAATCAATCATCGTCGGCAAGCAGTCTGTGTGGCTGAGAGCTTTTTTCCCGAATCTCCGCATTCACGTTTTCTTATCTCGCCCAGACTGACGCAAACACCGTCCGAACACCGGATCTATAAGTTCTTTAAGATCTACAAGATTCCTGACTTCTCTGTTGCCCGTCTTCTCGTCAAGTTTGGTTTACATCAAGTCTTCCATGGTCATTTTTCCACATTATGTACAACATTGCCATCGTTTTCTTGTGTTTATCTTCCATCTTTTCCGACCTAACTTTACGTTATAATATTGATTCTTCCTCAGGGAAATGCAATTATCAGGAGATATCTATAAAACTCTATAGAACCAACAACAACTACCGCCGTTCTTCTTAAAAAAAGTCTTCATTATCCGTCGTTCCAATCAAAACTAACCCTGGATCCACTACGGCCCTTATCTAGAACTATGGGTAAAACGATGATTCAATTTTTACCTTGATTGGATACCTTGGGGCACTTAAGTGAGTACAAAAGACTAGTGTTATTATCGTTTCTTTGAAATCAAAGATAATGGTCACCAAACCATTTTTCATGGGATTCTATAGAGAAAGATTCATTTATGAAAAAACAACATCTGCTTAACTATGCACTGTAATATACAAGTGAGAAAAACATTTATACAAGTGGCCATTTATCTAAGATGGATACACCCAAAATCAGGGATTAGTGTATAAAGATCTAGACAGAACGCTAAGGAGAGCCCTTGTTTTAAAATAAAGACAAGACTTTTAACCAATGTCTTTAACTCATGAAACTACTGACTTGGACTCTACATTGTATCAGGGCATCTTAAATAGGTTAACCAATTCCCTTGATGAATTGAAAAACATAACATTTAACTAATAGTTGTATTAAGAAGAGACGAAAATGGGTCTACGAGTCTTTCCAAAATAAACAGTCCCCGGATTAAGCAAACATTGGAATCTTAGAGTCAAAGTGAGCTACATTGATAAACTATTGGGTACAGTTAGGACAATATTCATTGTTATGTAAGCTAAGAGAATGAACGAGAATCTCCCTGATTGTTACTCTTTCCTAACCTTGATAGCAATTTAAAAGTATCAGTCCGCTATTTCTCTTAATTTGAAAAAAAGGTTCTTTCTGTCCATTATTTAGTTACTTAAGGTCGTAAGTTGGTCAATTGTTTAGTTACTTAGGATCGTAAGTACAAAGTCGCAGTAGCTTACGACTTTGAGTAAGCCTTTTTATCCGCGTATTCTTTCGAGCCAGTTGTAAAGAATTGCAACGTTGCACTTAAGGCTCTTGGTCTGTAGTACAGAATAATAATAATAAATTACATTTACTTAGCGCCATCCATTTTAAAACAAAAAGAAACCTCAAAGCGCTTTACATGGTTTACACTAAATAAATATACTCAAACAAACATACATTAAATTAATCGGTAAATTGTCATGCAATAAAACATTTTAACTAAACATAATAGGTTATACTTAAAAATTAATCTGTAAATGACATGCAAGAAACAGACTTTTATGAACAAATGTACGTAAAGATTTATCTGTAAATATAATGTCGTATGTACTCTTATATGAAAAAATATGATACAAATTATAAAAAAGCAACTTTTTAACGCTGTGTAATAAATAAACGTATGTGAACAAAAATGCCAAAAAATGAAACCTCTAAGGGGAAAAGCGTAGACTGTCACAAGTGCCATAGCTAAAAAAGCGCTACAACTTACAAAAACACCGATACAAATAAAGCGTAAACAGTTGAAAGTTTGATATCTAGTATGGAATTAAAGGTCTTACACGTTCTGAACGTAAAGTAGCGAAAATCTTTACTCTACAACAGTTAAACGAAAAGTTCTCTACAAAGTCGGGGGTCCAGCTAAGATTCAAACCGTATACCTCCTGCTCGTAGGTCTAAAGTGCTAAAAACTGAGCTATTTAGCGATCCATCCTCTCTGGTTCGATCACAGAATAACAAACAAACAGAAGTAAAATTCGCTAAACAGGGTGAGGCCGTCAAAGTTTAGATCCACTATCTTTTGTGTTGGACTAAAGATTTTGTCAACAAATGTAAGGTACCTACAGGGGTACACCTCACATAGCATAATCTGTATGTATTTTATGAATTTTTCCTAAACGATTAAAATCGTTTTAAGTTGAAAAATAAATAATTATAGCAACGAGTCAAATAGAGTGTGCGTATTGAACAAAATATGTCGGTTTTCTCACAAATTTTGTGACATTGTGACGTAAGATTGCAAATGAAATGTGATTATGTACAACAATATCTTTTTTCATGTGGCTCCGCACAAGTTCACACAAATTGTGAGTTTCTACTCCTGCAAATAGCGCATAATTTCTCACAATTTGAACTTGCCTTTAATGGATCCCTTTTAGGGCTTCTTCCAAAAATAAAATCATGCTGGACATATTTTTACTCAATTCCATAGCAGTTATGTTCTCGAATCTTTTTATACATAATACAGATATCGACAAATGCATTCACATTATTGTGAACTCATTACATGTAACAAAAAGAAAACGTGGAAGAGAAATTACTGACAAAGAAAATGACCATCTCCGGCAACATGACAAAATAAGAACGTCTTCGTGTCTAGAGCCTTTACCCCCATCACTGCTCGATAATGTTGATTTGTAGGATTGGCTGCGTGCGTTGCTCTATTTTGGGATACCCCGTTCTTTCTCCCACTTCTGATTCATGGCTAGAGGGGGAGTATTCTATGAGTCCGTTCCTATCAAAGTCTCGTGTCTATATCTGACATCTGAAACTTTCCCGTCAAGGACTATATTAATTTGTTTCACAAACGGATTTGCCCCGCAGGTATGAATTACTCCAATGGCATTTAAGAGGTCCTCGTTTGGATCCACGATAGAGTAAACCGTTTAATGGGCTGGTTAACAGAGAGAGAAGAGGTTATTGCGAAACAAGACATTAATGGAACAATTAATAATACTCAGAAACAATTAGGAAAGTTAGTATTTCAAAATCAATGCTCAATTTATTCTCGTGAAAGGAGTAGAGATGGAGTAAAATAAAGAACAAGTTAAACATGAGGGTGTCAGTTGAACTGTTAATTTTTACCCTTATCTCTAAACTTGAATTTGAATTATTTCAATCCTTCTCTCACTTAACCTTCCTTTCTCAAGGCATATTTTGTTTTGTGTTTGTTTGTTGAGATTTCTATTTCTCTCCACCTTGGCTCATCTAACGAAGCGATTATCATTGTAATTGCCAGGCAAGTGAAATCTGTTAATTCTCAATCTCAGTGGTACTTTTTCAGACATCCTTCATTAAAAACTGGTTGAACCAACTAACCGTCAATATAGATTAGAATTGCGATACTCACCACAGTTTAGTCAAGTCTACAGTTACAGCGACGGTGTGGAATTAAGATCTAACTAAAAATAAAAGGAACCTGAGATAAAAGAGGAGGCAAGAAAAATGAGATACGAGAGGGTCAAAACTTTTTAATCTTATACCCAGAGAAAAGCGCTGGGTTCAAAAGTGAAACTTCAAATAAACAAGCTTTAGTCTAGGAACACTAAAACAGAAGAAAACAAAGAGTAAAAACATGTCATTGAACTAAAAGAAATGAAGGATTTTCTCCATTGTGAGTATAATTTGATGGAAACCGGCAGGTTCTGCTTAATTGCTTAATCTGCTTTCGTACATTTCATGGATGGGAACACAAATCCAGCATATCTATAAATATAATCGTCTTCGTCTCAAACTTAGACATGCGATCAAATCCAAACCACTCCACCCTAAAATCCCAAATGTTACAGTAAAATTACAAATGGGCCAGAGAATTCTAGAGTCATAAAACTAATAACATCAACCGCCTAATCAAATCTTTAAACGAAAATGAACGAATTAATAAAACTAAAAATGTATTTAAAAAAAACGAACAGACACAACATTACTGCTTTCTCCCCTTCCTTAACAACAAACAAACCGAAAGTGCTATAAATATTGATTCTTTTTATTTTCTAAGTGCGTGTGCACATTTTAATGCGTAACAACAACAATGAAAAACAACGACAACAACAACAACATAAACAAAACGACAACAACAACAACAACAATAATAATAAGAACAACAACAACAACAACAACAACAACAACAACAACGGCAGCAGCAGCTTTACTTTTTTTTTTTACAATTAACATATCTTCTTTTTTATTTCAGTTTGTCGGTAAAAGACAATAAAGTAAAACAACAACAACAACAACAACAAAAACAACACAACAACAACAACAACAGCGGCAGCTTTACCTCATGTTGATTGTATTAACATATTTTCTTTTTACTTTAGTTTGTGGTTAAAAGGTAGCAAAGTAAAACAACAGTAAAGAGATAACACTAAAATAGAGAAAAAAAAAACACGAATATTAAAACGGAAAATGTGAATAACAAAGCAAATAAGCAAATAACTTTGCATATTATTCATACTACTCTAAACCAAATTTCTAGACCGATTAGACCGATACTGGATTCTGGAGTCTAACAAAAAAAGTAATCACCATAACACTATCTTTATAGTAGATTCTCTCTACCCATTTCGGCTTGCGCCTTTCTCAATACAATTATTGAATCATTTTATAAATCATTCCAAGGAATCCCTTGTTTCTTAAAAGACTTCCTCTTAGGCACATTTTTTGTTATCTAAATGTTGATATTACCTTCAAATCACAATAAAAGAAAACAGTGCATTTTTGGTTGTTATCATTGATTTGCATGCACTTTTAAGACCAGATTAGATACGATATATATATCCCGTGCGGGATCTCCATTGTGCACTTTTAACTTTTTGAGCGAGAGAGAGAGTAGAGAAAGAGAGAGAGAGAGAGAGAGAGAGAGAGAGAGAGAGAGAGAGAGAGAGAGAGAGAGACAGACATACAAACATAGAGAGTCGTAGAGAGAGGGAGACACAGGCAAATAGACATATAGACAGAGAGAGGCAGTGAGAGAGAGAAAGATAAAGACACACAGAGACAGAGGCAGAGGGGCGAGATCACACAATACTGTAGTCGTTCTCTGATAACATGTGTCCTTTTCCCGCCGCACCAATACAATCCACACCAATGAGGCCATGTTTACCGAGAGGGAGGAGGGGAGGGGGTGGCTCTGGGGTAGAACATCGGCTTCCGACGCAAAAGGTCCGGGTTCGACCCCTGGCGATTGCGCTCCCTACTGGTTGGGTCGGTGTCAGTTTAATATGAACGACTAAGACAGGAGTCATGGTATCCCCGCCGCCCTTTTTTGTGTGTGGCAGCACATAAAATTGTGAGACGTCAGTCTTGGGGTCCGTCCGCAGTATAGCCTATATAGTGCTGACGTTCGACGTTAAACCAAGTCACAATTATCAACATGCTTACCGACTGGGATCTCCTGCAGTATAAGCCAGACTCCGGCCCACAGGAGCAACGACCGCACGCTCTCCATGGCCGGCTGTTTTCTCCACAGCCCCAGGGGATGGTCTCTTTGGCTCGTTTTTATCCTTCGATAGTTATGATGATGGCTGAAAATAATTTGAAAAAAAGTTCATAGAGATGCAGAGTAAAATTGAAATATGAAGGCTTCAAGAAAAGTAAGTGATTTTCATCGCCACTTGGAGCAGATTAGATAATATAAGGTAGCCCTATCCTTCGAAGAAAATTAAAAAATAACATGCCCCAAAACACTGGTACAGTTAAGACTTTGAAATATGAATAAGAAAATGAGAATTTGTTCACACATGAATATCACAGATTGACATAATTATTAAGAAAAAATTGATATGGTGTATATCACGACTCGAAATAGAAACAAGTAATCTAAATTCGCAATTATAAAATCATATCGATATAAAACTAAAACTAAGCATAATCGTGGTTCCAAGGCGTTCATGAAAGGGATATTTAGCTGTCACGTAAATAAATGTATTTTGTAAAAAACTTATCACAGCAACTCATTTATAAAAATCATTGCCACTTTTTTGCGATAAATCAACGTTTTTTGCGTTTTTGCACACGGAGTCTGTTGTCTTGTTTTTCTTTTCTATTGACACCTTGGTTTCCATTGACACCTTCATTTTGTTTGGCGTAATTATTAAGAACTAACCAAAGGCATAAGATCAGTTCAGAGTATTTTAAGTTTTCAAGGAGTATTTTTGTTGCATGTGCATGTTACATGAACTCCAGTAGTCATTTTGAAAATAGTGTTGGTTTAGAACTGGTCTACCTTACATGTTTGTTTATTTTTATCTTTATTGGTAATAATGCATGACAATGATTTGTCTTTCCCACTTTCTACTTTTCTTTCTATTTGTCTGACAGTCTGTATTTCTCTGTCGCTTCCATCTTTTGTTTACTACCTTAACATTAACAATTTTCCCGAAATTTGATCTTTCGAAACCATGCGATGCAGTGCAAACTTGGTTACAATTAGTTATACTTCAGGTCGTTTAAACAAACAGAAAAAAGATTAAATTCTGCCCCTGAAAGGGTGATATTTGCTTTATTATTTTGTGCTTTTATCTTGCCTACGATGCATCATTCGGCTAAAATACGATCGACTGGAGAACTCTTACACAGTCAAAATACGCTGGGATAACCATTGGCATAAATAGAATGGTACAACTTCAGTGTTTAAGAATAAAAAAAAAACAACCTCAGAGTTGCTCATAAATTTGTTTATAGGTAAAGGCTGTTTTAAAGTAAAATAGATAACAATTCTAATACTAAAATAATATCCAAATTCCAGCATGGTTTCTGTTGTCTATTAGTAAGAAATAGGCCGAAAAATAACCACATAAGTAAAAAAAAAAACAACAAAAGAAAAAAAAACTGCAATTTTCTTTGTATGTTAGCCATTCTTGTCAGGGCTTCCAAATTTAATGTGAATTGTAGAGTTGTCGGGCCGATCTAACTTGCTGTGTATTAACTAGATTTAACTCTTACAAAACACGACCATATTCCATTTGCGAGCTACAGATACGGTCGTTAGGGGTAGTCTGTGTAATTTTTTTTTCTGGACAGAAATATGTATTCAAAGCCTGATACATCACACTGAAAAATGTTTTTTCCTACTTTTTGTTTTAAAATCAATTTCTGTCTTTCCTGCGCAATTTATACCAATTTATTTCTTTTGTCTTGGTACTTACTACATTTTATAGTGCTTATACATATTGAAGCAATACCTTCCTCAAGACTTATTGAATTGGAAGACATAAAACGGGTTCGCTTTATTCAGAGATACAGCATCCAATATCTGTTTCTTCCTTCAACGCCTTACAGTATTTTCAACAGAGCTGTTTTGGAGAACGATTGTTTGGCTATGAGTCATTCACAGAATTATCGTACAATATCGATCTTTATTTTTTTCAGGTTCGTAGAAACATATATTGTACCGGTACTATTGTATTTTAACAATTAAGTAAAGAATGATTGAAAGAAAAAGAAAAAGAACGCACACATGTATTAAAACGCGATTAAAAGAACTAGAACAGAAACTTATTGAGCGCTTGCTGATCAATTAGTCTATAGAATATGTACTTTTAGCAAGCTCCGATCTGGATTCAAAGTCTCTGTATATATTTTAGACAAATTTCTACTCCGGCCTCCAGTTTGTTTTATAGATCAATAGATACAAACGGACCATGGCAATTTCCTGATCTACCATTCACAGATATACCACGCATCTCAAAGGATTTAATGCTAAAAACTTCCTTGAATTTAACACCTTGTAAGAAAAAAATCGACCAGTTGGATAAAATTGTGTATTTTTTGTCTCTTCATTAAATAATAATTATTCCCAGAGTAGTGTTTTGCATTTTTTAAACGAGGATGTTCGCGAAATGTAAAAATTGTTTTCAGTTATACAAATGTAATATATGGATGCCTTTTAAAGCTCCATTCAACTCTTCCTGAACATCCATCTATTTGTTTATCCAAAAAAGCACCTGTTTTGGTCAAAGATCTAAAAATAACTTGGATTCTTGTTGATAGACTTTGCCGTATGCTTTAATTAGGACATTGATTGATTCCGCTGACGTATTACGGACTCGCGCGTGGGTGACTTTTCTGTTGTAGATCACAGAGCGTTTGCAAGAACTTTCATTTCCAGGACGTAAATATAGAAACAGAAAAAAGTCCACCTAATTATTATCCCTTTCATAGACAAAAAATGAGTTCAATTCTGTTTCATTCAAATAAGTTGTACTTCTGAAAAGGGAGCGATGGTGGTAACATTCAATGTCCTTTCATTTATGATTAAAACAAATATTAGATTAAGAATGTTGATATAGTACTGGCTTTTCAAAACGCTCGTTAACATGGTGACCATACATCATTTATTCTGTCAAAATATTCATTGAAATAGGCTGTAACATATATAAAATTGTTTCAACGATGGGAAATACTGCAGAATAAATTGCCTTTATAACCCGAAGCACAATGTTTCCAAAGAAGGATTCTTTCAACGTTAAGTTGAATAAAAATCGTTCACTCCAGGAATAATATTGCTTGGCAATGGCTTTTCAAAATCCAAGATTTGATCGCCTCAGTTCGCAGCCTACTGTGGTACATGTGTCTGATTTTGCCGCTTGGTAGTAAAAAAACTCAATGTCATCATAACAATTATGCGCACCGTGAGTAACCCAAAATTTTAGACTATCTGCTATTGTATTTCTGGGCAGTTTAGAATTTAAAAATATCATTATGATTCGCAGTAGGTTGAGAAAAGTAAAAAAAAAATAATTGACGAGGTGGTTCGTATAAAAATTATTATAAAAAGAGATTTCCTTTTAGCCTGTTTTCTAAACAAGACGCAAACCAAATTTAAAAAAGATCTAAAAAAAAAAACAACGCAATTACTTAAATGAAACTACAGAAAAGAATACTTGTTTTTTTAAGTGGCTTTTCTCTTTCAATATAAAATTATAAGTCCTTACAAAAAATCTGATGGATATTCGTTCAGTCTCCATTTGATTAAAGGTGCAATAGCACTCCGACAGTGTATGCTTTCATTTCGAACAGTAGGACCAGTGCAAATTACGTAACTATGCAATCGGAAAACAATTTAGAAGGCATTAGGAATAAGTGCAATGTGTTACTAGTGCGACTAAGAGGTGGCAAAGCTCTCCAGGGAAACAAGCGAGAACTGGATGAGAGGTCTTCTTGTGGAATAGCATCACAGAGTTTCAAGAGAAACGAAATAAAATCGGAGTTTAATGATATTATAACCTATACATTCTAGAATGAGAAAAGAATGATTTAAATCGCGGCAACACTCTAAAAGAAGCTTCAATACTTGATAACACTCTTACTTAGATTCTATTCAAGTTTCGAAGTTACCACTACAGCAATTCCAACGAATACGGTGACAAAAACTTCATCTACAACAAACGTTCTTTATCATCAACACCAACAAAACAACCACTACTACTACTACTACTACTACTACTACTACTACTACTACTACTACTACTACTACTACTACTACTACTACTACTACTACTACTACTACTACTACTACTACTACTACTACTACTACTACTACTACTACTACTACTACTACTACCACTGCTGCTGTTGATGCTGAACGAATTTTAATCGCAAACTACGATGATGAAGCAGGGTGAGACACTGAAATTATAGTTAATAACATAAAGAACACAAAGAACACAACAAATTAATAACAAACATTTTTAAAAACGTGTGCATAGTGGAACTGACGACCGACACAAGAACATGTAAATAGCCTTCCCAAGACGATAACCACTAATCCTACCTCATGACGTGGTGGTCGACATACTTAGTATAATTATGTAGATTGGGTAAATGAAAAATCCCAAAGGAAATGTAATCTGAATTTCTTTTTCTAATGTTATGTTGCGAAAAAATGAAAACAGTCGTTATTTTCTGTACCTTTTCCTTACAAATTGAATTCGAAAAGTGCAGGACTAAAAATAAGAAACCAACACACATTTGGAGTTTAGTAAGTTAAGCGCAACCTGAAAGTACAATTTGACGTGAGATACGAGAATGTGAAATAGCTTGATGGCACCAACAAAATTAAATTTAAAGTTCAAACCAAATTTGTTCCCTTCACAAAAGCGCGCAAGTTTAATTCTACAGTCACGACTTGAGGAACACGATATTTCTTGTAACATGACATCGACATGTCTTACATACTTTTATTGCCAATTAGGTGAAGAAAAAGAAAGAAGCCAAATTGGGAAAATCAATACTGGTGAGAGTCTGTTCCGTGTCAGGTGCCGCTTCCAATTAATGTTTTTGGCCCAAGCGACCTCATTGTTCCTGGCTTACAGCCTGAGGGGCTAGATAAGGAGACGGTCTAACCTTCTGGGGAAATTATCTCCTTTCCTTGTCTCTACATGTTCAGATAATGCGCTTTTAGAGCTTACCGATGTCGCAATAATTATACATTTTTGGTGGAAACTGTAATCGGACCACTGAAAACGCTCAAAAATGCCTAATTTTGTTTAACATCTCGATAAATATATCGCCCACATTTAAATAATTTATTCATTAAAGCTAAATTAATTTTAACAAATAAGAAATATGACCCCCGTATAAAAAACATAGCAGATATGAGACCCCAATACTTTACTGATATCGCAACAATCAACAAACAGTTTGGATGTAACCACCTGCATGAAGACGACGGCTATAAACGCTATAGAGTAACCTTTCCATTTAATTGTGTTTCTTCTCCTCGTGATATGTATATTATTATCATCTGCATACAAAATAGGATCGCATACACTTTTTTTCCTTCTTTTTTATATTAAAATAGTTGATTTTAATCAAATAGGAATATGGTATAAAAATGTACTAAATAAGTAAACATTTTCAAATTAAACCTCGAATAAAGCTACTATTTTTCGAGGGTTATATAATAAATAATAATAATAGACTATTTCACATAAAAATCGCTAAAAGGGGGCATATCCAGATAGCTCAACGTGAGGGTACTTCAGTTTGAGAGAATCAAAGAAGACTGATTAAAAAAACCCAGAATAAATATTATTTCTATTTCTTAGATTATAAGTATTATCTCTATGTTATTTATGTACATACATTTTTCTAAAACATATTATTAAGTTATTAATCAATAAGTTTGCCAAAAATCATTTGAAGTGTGTCTCCTATGATGAAATTTATAAGTGAACGGTAAAAATTTACGTAGCTCCATTGAAAAGGAAAATCTACTGATTATTTTTCGAGACTGTGCCTAGTGTTTTAAAACACTGTGAAGTCTATACTATTGGTTTCTTGGATTTTTAAAATAATCATTAAAAACGTTTTATGTCGACGCATTCGTCTTGCCAGTTATGCTGTTATAAAAACGTGTTCACACCTACAAATGGTGCGTCAAGAAACTCAAGACAGTATCATCATTATTTTACTGATGTACAAACTGATCATTCATCAGTTGTACAGAGTTCGGTTCTTATAATAGATATAGAATAGTTCGGTGTGAATGTCAACAAAGGATAATACATAATACAAAAATATGGTTGTATAAACGTTTATTTGTACACTATTTCACACGAGATATATCGGTCGCCCGTCCATTTTTTTTTTGGAGTTTAGTAAGTTAAGCGCAACCTGAAAGTACAATTTGACGTGAGATACGAGAATGTGAAATAGCTTGATGGCACCAACAAAATTAAATTTAAAGTTCAAACCAAATTTGTTCCCTTCACAAAAGCGCGCAAGTTTAATTCTACAGTCACGACTTAAGGAACACGATATTTCTTGTAACATGACATCGACATGTCTTACATACTTTTATTGCCAATTAGGTAAAGAAAAAGAGAGAAGCCAAATTGGGAAAATCAATACTGGTGAGAGTCTGTTCCGTTTCAGGTGCCGCTTCCAATTAATGTTTTTGGCCCAAGCGACCTCATTGTTCCTGGCTTACAGCCTGAGGGGCTAGATAAGGAGACGGTCTAACCTTCTGGAGAAATTATCTCCTTTCCTTGTCTCTACATGTTCAGATAATGCGCTTTTAGAGCTTACCGATGTCGCAATAATTATACATTTTTGGTGGAAACTGTAATCGGACCACTGAAAACGCTCAAAAATGCCTAATTTTGTTTAACATCTCGATAAATATATCGCCCACATTTAAATAATTTATTCATTAAAGCTAAATTAATTTTAACAAATAAGAAATATGACCCCCGTATAAAAAACATAGCAGATATGAGACCCCAATACTTTCCTGATATCGCAACAATCAACATAAAGTTTTGATGTAGCCACATGCATGAAGACTACCGCTATAAACGCTATAGAGTAACTTTTCCATTTAATTGTGTTTCTTCTCCTCGTGATATGTATATCATTATCATCTGCATACAAAATAGGATCGCATACAGTCTTTTTCTTTCTGTCTTTTTATATCAAGATGGTTGGTTTTAATCAAATAGGAATATGGTATATGTGGCGAAATAGGTAAACATTTTTCAAATTAAATTTGGAGTGAAGCTGCTATAGTTCCTACGTTATTTAATAAATAATAACCATTATAAAACATTTTCACAAAAAAATCACTAAAAGGGGACATATCCCGATAGCTCAACGTGAGGGTACTTAACTTTGAGAGAATCAAAGAAGACTGGTTTAAAAAAAAACACAGAATAAAAAATAATTTCTATTTCTTAGACAAAAAGTATTATCTCAATGTTATTTATGTATTAGTCTCCACAACATTTTTCTAAAACATATTATTAAGTTATTAATCAATAAGTTTGCCAAAAATAATTTGAAGTGTGTCTCCTATAATTAAATTTAAAAGTAAACTGTAAAAACATTTTACAAATATTGGTCAGAAGAACATACCATGGAAAGAAAACTATATGGACCCTTGGTTGAACGTGTGCACACCTACAAATAATGGTGCGTCAAGAAACTCAAGACGGTATCATCATTATTTTACAGATGTACAAACTGAATCATTCGTCAGTTGTACAGAGTTCGGTTCTTATAATAGATATAGAATAGTTCGGTGTGAATGTGATTAAAGGATAATACATAATACAAAAATATGGTTGTATAAACGTTTATTTGTACACTATGTCACACGAGATATATCGGTCGCCCGTCCATTTTTTTAATATTGTACGTTTATAATTATGCATTATATGATGACAACGTACATCTTGCCATTACAATGTCGAGTATGGGATCGTCTTATACCATTCATAACGACTATTATTAATCATATAGAGTCTGAACTACTATTATTAATTATATAGAGTTTGAACGACTAATATTATTTTATGTAGAGTTTGAACGACTATTATTAATTATATAGAGTCTAAACGACTATTATTAATTATACATAGCCTGAACGACTATTGTTTATTATATAGAGTCTGAACGACTATTATTAATTATATAGAGTCTGAACGACTATAGCTATTTATTAACTATATAGAGTGGCTCAATAATTGACTCGCTGCTATAATTGATGAAGTGTTTGTGCTTCTCAATAATTCTCTCTCTCTCTCTCTCTCTCTCTCTCTCTCTCTCTCTCCATCTGTTTCGAATTATTTTTTATCTCATTCTCCCCCCCCTCTCTCTCTCTCTCTCTCTCTCTCTCTATTTCTCTCTCTCTCTCTATTTCTCTCTCTCCTCGCTCTGTGTTGGCCGTCTCGATGTCAATATTGATGCTCTATCGCCCGTATTCGGACTAAAACCAACTAATTAAAATAAGACAACGGGTAAAACTTTAATCTATGAATTGAAAATGATTGTTCACAGGAAGACAGATAAAATAGAACGTTACGGAGAGTAAGATTTATGAAAGAGACACGAGAGGTATGATAGGTAGATAGGCAGATAGATAGATAGATAGATAGATAGATAGATAGATAGATAGATAGATAGATAGATAGATAGACAGATGGGTAGAAAGATAGATAGGAGGATAAATAGATAGATAGATCAATAGGATGATAAATAGATAGACATAATATAGAAAGATAAATACATGAGTAAATAGATAGACAGATAGAGAGAGAAATAGAGACAGAAACAGAAAAACAAAACAGACATGCAGAGATGGAGACTCGGGTATTTTTACAGAGAGACGTTGAGAGATAGTGATAGAGGTAGAAGTATTTTTAATTTGAGGTGCTGCGAACAACATTCCTTTTGAACGAATTGTCGAAATGAACATTAAATGTGAGTAATTCTCAAGTCATAAGTTTTTATAAACACCACATTGATCTTTGAAGTACACACATTATTATAATTATATCCACTCGGATATTCCATTCTTCCATCCTAGTTTTTTACTCCATTAGTCAGGTATTGGAAATCATAGATGTTTTCAAGACGTAACTTTTCCCCATTAAAAAACTTAAGTTCAAAGCATGAGACAATCTAAAAACAAACAAACAAACAACAACAACAACAACAACAACAACAACACCACCACCAACAACAAAAAGTTTTATAGTGTCATTAATTATTTTTTACTCAGCTTAGTTTCTCGTTTGAAAGAACACAAACGCAATGATCAATGTTAAGTCAAGTATACCACTGAACATGTTATGGTTATTTTTTAATTTGCTCATTTCATGTGCTCGTTCATGTCACCTTTTACAACAGACTAAGACTGTTTGAAAAGAAGAATTGTCAAACAAAATCTCCAATGAAATGAGAGAGATTTATAACTTAACAAGTTCCAAGTTCTGATGCCTCAAGGCTCACCCCGATACCCGCATGGGAACAGGTTTGAGCAGTGCATGATGTCAATCCAAATTAAATCCATAGAGATAATGACTTTATGTGAAAAAAAAAAACTAGTTTGGAAACCTGGAAAGGCTAATGTCTGGAGTTTGGACATGTAACAAATTAATATAACATTTGAAGAACATTCAAGAGTCAAAGACACTCTTTTCTTTAAGTGAAATTCTCTGACAGTCCAGGTCATGTAATTCGACGATGGTTTTTGCATTCATGTCACATCGGGTTTTCATTTATTTTCTCAAGTTGTGCTATATGATTAAGCACCTAGTGTGAACAATTTGTTGCATGTTGTCTTTATAACTATCCTGATTTGAAATATCATTTCACCACTTTTTTCTGTGGATATGCTCCATAGTCATTAGAAAAGAGACGACAGTGCCCTTTGAGATTCTTTACATAACTGCCCTTTCATGGAAGAGACAAAGTAAGTTCAAGGATACAAAAAGAAAAACAACAAAACAAACAAACATCAACAACAACAACAAAAACAAAAACAACAACATTAACAACATCAAAAAACAACATCAAACAAACAAACAAACAAACAGACAAAAAGACAAACAAAACAGAAAAAAACTGGACCTTAAAGGTCCATACCATTTATTGATTTGGCCCTGAAAAGCTTGTAATGATAAAGATATTGCAATCATCATATTTATGGCACAGAGCAGCGTTGGACAGCGAGTGCCCTGTTTTAATGAGATTGCTCTGTAGATTGCGTCACAGAAAGCTAATCCAGCTAGATCTAAATACTCCTGTCCATAAACTCTGAATATGTCGCACATTAATGAGCACGTCTTAGCTTAAAAATTACAGTTCACCATCGTCGATGCAATGGAAATGTTTCTATATGTGCAATGAACGAAATAAGACAACCGATATACACTAGTGAAGACCACAAAAACGAATTCGTATTTTCATAATGTTCCTTTTTATAATTCTTAATATGCGACTTTTTTATCCAATTCATGAGTACTTTGGCATATTTAGACACCATTGTTATAAAGACAGTGACAGTAAGTGTAGCGTTAATGTAAGCCTACGTCATCGCATTTTCTTACGACCAGTTCTGGGTGTCGCGGTTGCCCTGGGGTAGAACATCGGCTACCGACGCAAAATGTCTGTGGTGGTGGTAGTAGTACTAGTGGTGGTGGTAGTAGTACTAGTGGTGGTGGTAGTAGTACTAGTGGTGGTGGTAGTAGTACTAGTGGTGGTGGTAGTAGTACTAGTGGTGGTGGTAGTAGTACTAGTGGTGATGGTAGTAGTACTAGTGGTGGTGGTAGTAGTAGTACTATTGGTGGTGGTAATAGTAGTACTATTGGTGGTGGTAGTAGTTACACGAAAGGGTATGTTTAGAGCCACACGCTGGTCGATGAACTTTCCTACTGGTTTGGTCGTTGCCAGTAACATGACACGGTCTGAGTCCAGGAGTTCCGTTTGTAACTTTATCGGGATCTAGGTACCTTTTGCTGTACTATCTTGACACGCATTGATGACTGCCGGACAAATAGCCTCTTCCTATGAACTTCCACTTTAAAGAATCGAAACATTTTCTTATATGAAAAATTAATGCTTAAGTTTAACTGGAGAGACCTAGCTGCGTATATTCTTAAATCACGCAACGCATAATGATGACTCTCTTCGTGTGTTTTAATCAAGATCTCTCTCTATTCTCTCTCTCTCTCTCTCTCTCTCTCTCCATCTTCTCTGATTACCTATTATCGGTCTCTGCCCGTCTCTGTCTGTCTGTTTGTCTATATGTCTGTCTGTCTCCGACTAGCTCTGTCTCTGTTTGTCTTTTATTTGCGTGTCTCTGTTGGTCTGTCTCTCTTTTTCAAGATATACATGTACCTGTGTTACTAACTATTTCTTTTTTTGTCCACCAATCTCTTATGCCTACAAGCAGTCTTCGAAAATCTTTCAGTTTATTGCACTGTACTTCAGAAGACCCCAACTCAAACAAAATAGCGTACAGTGTAATCGAGCGAAACAGGTTAAAAAGAGAAATCAAACAAATGAAGACATGAATCGATATAGTGGTATATGGACAGAATGACAAATAGATAGATAGTTAAATATACAAATAGAGATAAATAGATAGCGAAATGATAGAGAGAGATAGACAGACAGAGAGATAGATAGAACGATAGATAGATAGATAGATAGATAGATAGATAGATAGATAGATAGATAGATAGATAGATAGATAGATAGATAGATAGATAGATAGATAGATAGAGAGAGAGAGAGAGAGAGAGAGAGAGAGAGAGAGAGAGAGAGAGAGAGAGAGAGAGCGAGAGAGAGAGAGAGAGAGAGAGAGAGAGAGAGAGAGAGAGAGAGAGAGAGAGACAGAGAGAGAGAGAAAGCGTGAGAGAGTTAAGTGAGGGTAAGGAAGCAAAGTATCGTATCGAATAATGGCCGCTTTTCAGGAAAAAACAAACCGGACTTATTCAGCCAATATCGACACTAGGGTTTTGAAAGTTTGAACTAGACGGTGTAAGTCAATATTACTTGATTTGATGCTTGTGCTACTGATATTTTGCCTTTGATTGTTTGGCAAGCAAACTATAGTAACTACTTCTTACGATAACTACTTCTTTGCTTGGAAAGCAAACTATGGTATCAAGAGATACGATACTCGTGCACGTTCAATGACGTATTGTATCTGAAGATACGAGTTGTTGATATCTCGTACATTAGTTTGCTTGCCACCAGAGAAACCAATTCTATTAGATGGTTTCTAGAAACAATACTACTTATTTTTAGAAGGATGCTACTTTTAATATACTTTCTGAAATTATCGAATGGCGTTAAACACTCTTCCATAGACTACGCTTCTGAGCTATTTCGGTTCACTATTTAATATTAAGATGGACATGATGTGGTCCTGCTTTTTACACTTTTCAGACATAATTCAGTTCAAATCACTTGTAATTGTACTTTTCTTTTTTCAACTGAAAACAACAACAACAACAACAACAACAACAACAACAACAACAACAACAACAACAACAACAACAACACCAACAACAACTTATTAGTGCATAGAGAAGAAAGACAGACAAAGAGAGAAAAGGAAACCTAAGTCAATTAAAAACCAGATAACAAAAACACAGAGCATTTACCATAGTGGTGTTTCTATATCAAATATACTACACCTTCTCTATGTTATAATTTTCTCGCAATGTATTTAATCTTCTAACACGTGGGTTTAGACGTACATAAGGAATTCTTATCCAAATGGGGTTCTCACTCTGATGAAAACATACTCGTAATAAACAAGGTAATGTTTAACATTAATATAGACTAAGTTACACTGTTAACAGGTACGTGTATACTTTTCTTTTACCCATAACAGTCACGTAGAGGGTTTCATTAGTTGATTGGAACACAAATCACAATCATCCTGCTCTAATCTCCCTCTCTCTTTCTGTGTTTTTTTTCTCCCTGCCTCACTCTATCTCTCTGTATTTCTCTATCTGCCTGTCTCTCTTTCTCTCTCTCTCTTGTTCTCTCTGTCTCTCTCTCTTTCTCTATCTGCCTGTCTCTCTTTCTCTGTCTTGTTCTCTCTGTCTCTCTCTCTCTCTCTCTCTTCTCTCTCTCTCTCTCTCATTTCTCTCCTCTCTCTATCTTACGCTCTCTACGCATTTCATCTTGTTGTGTCTTTTTCTGTACTCTCAGTCTTTGAATCACTTTCCCCACAACCCCCTACCCCGACACTCACTCACAATGATGTGTAAAAACTGTAATACACCCACGTGTATTGTCTTTGATTTTTCTTATAATTGTAGAAATAAGAAAAAATGCAGCATTAATAAAATAAAAGCATCTTAATATACTATAACTTCAGAAAAGGAGGAATGATTAAAATATTTGAAGCTTTTTTTAAACAAATAACATTTCTATATTTTCATCGTAAACAGACGTTTTTATCCACGTTGATCATTAGTTTTTCTTGTGTGCGAGACAGTACCCTACACACACGTTTAAAAAAGTTATTCTAAAAGGTAACTTAAAAAAATTAAACCCAGCCGTATAGTCTTGAATGATATTTAGCACGGCGTCTTATATTCAGTCATATTTCGTTAAAGAAAATAGGATGCCTTCTGTTGTTACTTTCAACACGAGTGTATCTTCACTTTAAACACGAGTGTATCTTCATATCGTCTATGCTTTCACTTCAATAAAATCTTTATGAATTGGAAATCAAACTATTGTATCATCTAGTTACAATACTAATATAGTTTACTCTTGAGTTCCAAACTATCGTATATCGAGATAGCATATTCTGCTTTTCAAAAATGTGACTGATACGACATACCATTACTTTCTGTATATTGTTCTATTGATAGAATTAGCGCAGCGCGGGTTAGAGTGAAGGGCATGGCTCAGTCAGTGCTACCGTACCACATACATTTCAGTGCAAAAATATCGTATCTCGAGTTTGTTTCCCTACCCTCCTTTAGAAGAGACAGGAAAACAAATAATAATTATGTATTTCAACCTTGTGTCCATCACTTTTGTTTACTAGGGCAGCACGAAAATTATTACATAACCAAACATCTGTATTTACAATCTGTTTTTGTCGGTCTTAAAACAGTATGAAAAAAGAACTACTTGTAGTTCCCCAAAAAAACATCCAACTTTACATTTCTGAAAACTCTTCTTTTAAAAGAAATAAATGTAATATGTGTGGTGAAAGTTTACCAATCGATTTTCTAGAGGATGGTGTCGTCTGCAAAGGAGTAGCGAGAGACCAAGGTGTTAATTTGTGATAAACTTTGCTTAGCACGTCTAAACGCAGCAAACCCCTGCTCTTAAGTATCAGTTATGCATGCCAATTTGCAATTGAATTTGTAGAAAATGTGATAACGTGTAACACTTAGAATATAATTATTTTAACAAACATGTACGAATTATACACTTTTCCAGTTTGGTTTAAAACTAACTATTATTTAATTCTTTTTTTCTAGGAGAAAATATCTTTTTACCAGTAGTAATTTCTAATGATATGCAATTCATTTTCATTAAAAACAACAACAACAAACAAAACAAAACACTATTATTGAAGAGAATCTTGTGCTTAGTTTCCGAAAGAGACACTGATACTGTTTGAATGACAAAGTCACGCAACAGTGTAATCAGAACAATATCAATTTTGTGGAGTATTGATCAATTTAAAATGTCTATTTGTTTATACATGTACCTCACTTGTTTAGAGGTTACAGTTTAAATCGTATTACATTTTCTGGTAATTCGACGCTGATCAATCTTATTGAACCCCAAATTCTACTATTATGTTGTCACGCATTTCCTCTCTGTTAATCCTTTTTTTTAAATCAATGGCACGATGTTTGTTTGAAGAACTGGTCAAAATACTTTTTAAATGAAAAACATTCATGGATATTTGAAGTGAAGTGAAAAAAACAACACTAGACTATCACGAAAGGCAGTGAGTGAAGTTGAATTTGTTTCAGAGGCTTATCTTTGGACAGACTTGTATGTGGAGGACAAAACAACTGAATTTGATACGAAATTGAGAGCGCATTGTAGCAGTTCAATTTACCAATATAATTGATATTATTGTCAAGGCTAAAAAACATTCAATGAAAAAACCCACAATGATTGATCTACAAATTAATTGTTATAATTCACATCCGAAAAAGACAAACAAACAACCCCCCAAAAACAACAACAGCAGCAGCAATAACATCATCAACAACAACAACAACAACAACAACAACAACAACAACAACAACAACAACAAATCAAAACAAAAAATCAGTTCCTTTAAGAGTAAATTCAGAGAGTTCCACTTCGTTTTTTTACTACCTTGGAAGTTATCTACTCTCATTGTAAATAGTAAAACATAGTAAAATAGGGAAACAAATTCTTTTACTGGCACACCAGACCACCCAAAATGCATTAAAAACTTTCCTAGCTGTGATGAATTGGAAAATGCCCATTTTTTCTAACTGATACATTTTTTTTCATTTCATTGACTTAACATGTACCTAGAGATATCTCGATCACAGCCATATTGCAGTCATTTTACTATTAACTTTGGATTTTTCCTCTTTACTGAAGCACTAATGAGCAACTGTTTATTTTCTACAGAAGTTTTTTCAATCTCAACAATAAAAAACAATGCCCACAAAGAAAAAAAAACCCAGCCCACAAACACCGACTTGCGCTCTATCCTAAGATCAATTACATAGCGAGGTTGATGGCTTTGATGATATAAACAAACAATAGAGTTGCTTATATAAGAATGTACTGCTAAAACTGTTGCGACATTTGATCCGTCGTTTATACATTGTCACGTGCAAAGTAAGTTTGTAAAAAATGCTAACTTCAACCTTATACATAAAAGGTAGAAAAGTATATGAAAATATCACCTTGAATAGGTAAGTAAAAAACTATTTGTACAAAACGTACATGTTTCAATATTGTTTTCCTTCCAGTGTATTATGAAGGTCCATTTAACAACTTGAGGGCGTTCGATGATACTAGCGGTTATTTACTAGGATGTATCGAAAGAGTTTCTACAGACTATAAAAGTACAACGGTCGCTTGGTCAGGTTAATTAACACGCACCTAAATATTAATACCTATAGGCTGCTTTTAAGAGGGTAAAATATTATAAGTATTATTGATATGAATACCGATAATAATAATAATA
>RQTK01000001.1:866225-880656 GCA_003991915.1 Elysia chlorotica | reverse complement strand
ATAATAATAATAATAATAATAATAATAATAATAATAATAATAATAATAATAATAATAATAATAATAATAATAATAGAAATAATAATAATAATAACATACTGCGGCAACTACTCTCATTACTACTACTATAACCATCCTTTCTTTTTTCCTTCACACACTACTTTATGAAATATCATAAAGGCTTTTCTTTGTTATTTACCGTTGAATACTATGCCATCAACTTTTCCCCCCGCATTTCATCCATTTCACAAAACAACTATTTCTAATAATTTATTCCATTTAATGTACCAAAATACCTTAGCAGTTATAGTATCGCAAATTATCAAATAATGTTGATACCCTTTTCTCTGTTCTTAAGCGCAAGTGACTATTCCACCGCGTAGTAAATTAAAAAAAAATTGATGCAAAAATTGAAACAAAAACAACAAAAACAACAACAACAATAACAACTACAAAACCAACAACAATAAAAACAACAATAGCAACAACAACAAGAGTGTAGGTAGGAATACACAAATTAAAAAAAAAAGTAAAAATAGTTCACGTTTCTCTTTGAACTTACAATCAGTTGTCCAATCATAATTATTACAATGAAAACTGATAAATAATCACGAAACTTACCTGTTTTATTTTGAAAACTGAACTCCTGCGTTCACGTAGTAGTATTGCCGATGGTACACATTAAATAAAATCCTTTAGGCAAGTTAATGTATCAAAACTATGATCTCCAAACATGACTACAAAACTGATAATAATCACACATACCAAGACTGGGCAGTCACATTTTGTAAGTTTGTTTCCCCAATATCCACAATTTTATTTCCAATACAATCAGCGAAAAGTCAATTTTATTTATTTATTACTTGCTGTTTAGTATACACCAATAAATAAATAAATTAAATAGTAATTAAACCACTGTGGCGCTAGGACTAGATTCTCTATTCCTATTGTGATGTGCAAAGTTGTTTTGACCTCACCCCAAATCCTCCGGTGTCGAACATGACTGTGAGAGACCGAGAATTTCGCTCTCCCCGCCGCTCCAATGGGCAGTCAACGTAGGCCTAGCGCTGGGGGAGGGCCATTGGGTAAAGCACGAGTAAACATACTGGCTTCTTCAGCTACATCAGGGAGAGGGGGATGAAGGAGAGAGAGAGAGAGAGAGAGAGAGAGAGAGAGAGAGAGAGAGAAAGAGAGAAAGATAGAGAGAGACAGATGGACAGAGAGCGTGAGGGAGGAAGAGATAAAGATAGATAGACAAATGAAAGAAACAAAACACACAGAGAGAGAGAGAGAGAGAGAGAGAGAGAGCGAGAGAGAGAGAGAGAGGAGAGAGTATTTTTTAAATAGAAAGATAAAGAGGAGAAATTTCCTAGGAGGAAGAAGAGAGAAAATTTAAGTGAGATTTGTAGAACTTTAGAAAACGATAGAGACAGAACAACAGAGACAAACGGGGTTTGAAAGAGAGGTGAATGGAGAGAAAAATAAGTTTAGAAAAGGTAGGAAGAAAACCAATGTAGGCTATTTGGATTGTGCCATTTTAGAGCAAGATTTAAACTTGTAGAAAGATAGATCGATAGATCGATAGATCGATAGAGAGAGAGAGAGAGAGAGAGAGAGAGAGAGAGAGAGAGGGAGAGAGAGAGACAGAGACAGAGAGACAGAGAAAGGGAGTTCAAAAAGGAAGAGACAGAGAGACATACAGAGAGAGAGAAATTAAAAAAGAGAGCAAGAAAAAAAAAGAAGAAAAAGAAATATCACGATATAAAATGAGAAAGTAGAATAGTAGGAGATAAAGCACGGACTGGAATGAGGAGGCAGCAATCGCTGAAAAGGTATTACATTAGAGTGAGAGACGTTGAAAGCGAGTGTCCCTAGCAAGAAAAAGGCGGAGCAGTAACAACTTTGGCACTGCGCTAAGAATCTGAGAGAATTGGCACACATTGTGTAACCTTGCAGGTAGTGAATGAACAAAGATAGGTTGATTGCATCCACTGTGCTCGGAGTGACCCTTACTGGACATATGTGTGTGTGTGTGTGTGTGTGTGTGTGCGTGGTTTGGGGTTTTTTTTTTGTAGGACAGTGACCTGAAAATTTTTTTTTTTTCGTATGTGTGTATTTTTGAATGAAGGGCTTAGAATGGGAATATTTCTCATGTTAATTTTTTTGTGTTAACTCCTTTGAAATTAGATACAATTTTCAAAATATATTTTTGACTATTTTAAAAGGGAAGCACAAAGGGAACATGAGTGGCATGACAATCGTACAAAGGTACAAAACATGATTGAAAAGTAAGCTAAGGAAAAAGTGAGAAAATTATTAAAAACGAATTAATTTGGATGTACAGATTTAAGAAACAGTAATGTGGAGAGATAGATAAATAGATAGATAGATAAATAGGTAGATAGATAGATAGATAGATAGATAGATAGATAGATAGATAGATAGGTAGGTAGGTAGGTAGGTAGGTAGATAGATAGATTGATAGATAGAAAGATAGATATATGGACAGAGAGAGTGAGTGAGATAAAGATATAAAAGAAGACAGAGTTGCAAAAAGAGAGAGAGAAATGGAACGATAGAAAGTAACAGATAGAGTGAGTCGAGAGTAGTTGTTGAAAAGGTATTACATTAGAGTGAGAGACGTTGAGAGCGAGTGTCTCTGACAAGAGAAGGCGGAACGATAACTCTGGCTCCACGATGAGAATATGAGAGAACTGGCAAGGGTTGTGGAACCTTGCAGGCAAAGAATTCAGGATAACCTGATCTCATCGACTTCACCCAGTGGTGTGACCCTATCTTATCACATACGCATGATTAAAATTATAAATTTAAATTATATTGAATTTTTTAGCACAGTGATTTAAAAAACCCCCACAAAGAAACAACAAAAACCAAGCTCTCTCTCTCTCTCTATCTCTTCTATGCCCTATTTTTAATGCCCCCCCCCCCCAAACACACACACACACTTTTCCTTTCTCGCTCTTTTTTAGTTTCTCTAGCATCTCTCTCTCTCCCTCTCTCTCTCCTTCTCTCCCAATAAATGTTTGAAACTTACAAGCAAAAGTTGTGTTTTGCCATGAGTTCTCTCTCAGTGACTGTGTCTGTCTGTCTATCAGATGGTTTCTGTGTCTTTTTTTTCATAGATCTATCTGATAATATTTTTTTTAATATATAAATAAACAAAGTCTTTGCAATATGTATCAATCTATGTACAGATAAACTGAGGGGTACAGCCAAGAGAACTAGAAGCAGAGGGATACCAAGAAGAAAGTGTTTGGGTGAGGGTGACATACAAGACTTGGCGGACAGGACGCTTTCATAAAATACAGCAAAATGTAAGAAAGGATGCGTGTATGCACAATAGTACCCAAATTCCTCAGAAAATGCGCTGGAGTCTGCGGTATTATTTTAATGCTCAGTAAAGTTTTTAATGTCAAAGTAAGTTTGGACAGCTACATCGAAATAAGATAATTGATCAAGATGTAACTATTCTAGTAGTAAAATCATTGGTCGATACAAGATCACTTGATGGTGTTTGGTATTTGTGCGATAACCCTTTCTTTATAGGGAGGGAGAGAGACAGAGAGACAGAGAGAGAGAGAGAGAGAGAGAGAGAGAGAGAGATAAAGAGATAGATAGATAGTCCATTAGATTTTTTCAATCCTCATATCATTGACCAGGAAAACATAACTATTAATGTTAACTGGAATTTCTTCTTTTCGGTGTCAATGCCGTCTAAATCGCGTAAAATAGTTCTTTTCTTGAGCTGTTTGAAGCGTTCACACAAATGATGGATACAATGTATTTACGGGTTACAAATACTTGCCTACGGTATAGAATTAGCTCAAAAGAAATTACAGAAGGATCACAGTCTTAATAAATTTAATAGTACATAACAGAAAAGAATGAGAGGACGGTATATAAACTTCTTTATGAAAACTACTTGGGACTAAATGCAGACCACAAGCTCTCTGGTCTTTAAAGGACCAAAAGAATAATGAATCGGAAATAACTTGTACGCCTCTTACCCATTTTTATTAAAATTTAGCTTTAATAAAAAAAAAAGAATTTGACTATGTGTCTTTTGTTGGTAAGATGTAGAATATTTGAAAAGAGAATAGTTACTTTTAAGTCGAATAGTGCATGGACTAGTTTTAATAGTTTCTAATAATGTGTTATAACTATTCTGCTTTGATGGTTTATAAGTCCAACTCTGAAGGAAATCTTTAGGACATTCAGCGTTATTTTCAATTTCCTTTTGTATCATGGAGAGGTGAAATTGTATAATTAGTGCAAGGTGCCACATCAAAAATAGGAAAACTATTGTTATGAAGTACGGAGCTTGAAGAAATAATCATTTCAAGAAATTCCTCCGCAAAATTAATAGTCAGTGACAGGCATACATATTGTACTGTTTGGATTCGTTGGGAGAAAGTAACTGCTTGTTCGTGTAAATTATTTAATGTAGATATTAAAATGACACCCTTTGTTTTTTTGTCTCAAAGCAAGACTCAGAGAGGGTTCCAGAATCTGTTGAAAACCAAAAACGAAATTTAGGGCCGAAAGTACCAAAGTCATTGATGTTAAGACGTTCAACTCCACGAATTTACTGAGAATGTCTTACAATAACCTCCCTTTATTCAAGTATGTGGTCTATCCTACAGCGTCTTGTATTTTTTCAAAATGTTTTATTGCTGAACTTTTTAAATATTAAATTAGTGAACATTAAACAAAATTCACGCTTTCTGAATTGCGATTGAATAAATAATGAATAATAATAAAATTTCGACTTGATTCTTTTTATTTTGTGTTCTCAAGCACTCTAATAAATTACATAATATATATTATTAATTCATATATCTACTTTATAAAGGAGTTCGAAAATGTTAAGCAGCAATAGGACTGAGCCTGAGAAGCAATTTCGCACAGTAACCCCCCCCCCCCCCTCCCCTCTTCTTTTTTAATCTTAACAATTATGAATGTTGGGTGCTTAAGATGAGAAAAAATGTAACTATTTGAATGAGCTAACGAAAAGAAAATCTTCATTAAAGACTGGCTGAGATCTTATTTCAAAATTTGAGCAGCACAACAATGTATAGTATGTCAACTTAAAAACTATTTTTCAGTCTGGAGTAATATTAGTTCTCTTATTACGTAATCACCAAGGCCTAAATACTGGAGCAAAGAGCGATAACCGTAAAACCGTACTTTACATAGCAAATAGGAAAAACTCTGAATTGTTGTTCTTATCAGATGTATCTTTGGTAAGTACAACGTCTCGATAGCATACGACTCATGGTAAGAATACGAGAATGAGAAGGCTTACGATGAGTCATAAACTACCGCAAAGTGACACTTACGTCCCTTAGCGCCTAGAACCAAAAGGCTAAATTTATTTAGCCTGTGTTTCTTTTTCCAGTTTTTACTCAGAAAATAAAAATAAACTTTGAGTAAAAAGCTAATAATCTTCAACATAACTACACGTGTGTTATTCTGTGATACCATCGGGAAAATCGGTTTATTATAAAGGAAAACGCGTAAAGATTGCTATTGGTTGCGGTGCGAGACAGTGTCTAAAACTGACGTCAAAGGAAAGATAAGAAATATCGCATTCAGTGCTAGGTTAGGGATTTAGCGTTATTAGTTTAGGAACATTAGAATTAGATGTAGGTCTAGATTTGGAATTTTATTAGGATTCATTTTGAATAGTTGAAGTCTCTGTTAGAATAAAAAAAAAAGTATTTAGATCTAGATCTACTTGTGGTATTTATTTTATTGGGGTAAGTGGCGAAGTAAGAAAATTTATTTATTAAAAAAATTCAGTAGATTTCTAGATCTAGTCTCTAGAGATCTAGATCCTAGATATATTAGAGCTATTTAGATTTAGGTCAATTAGTTAGATACAAATCTAGAAGATCTAGATTAGATTCTAGATCTCTGTATTAGAATGGGTTTGTTTTTACGGCACATCAGCACCGTAACGACTAGATCGAGATCTATATTACTTGTACTAGATTAGATCTAGATCTATCTAGATTTAATCTAGAGATCTTATATCTACTCTAGCTGGTTCTAGATTAAGCAAAATCCAGGTATAGAATCTACATCTAGATGACAAATCTAGATATTATATAAACCATATAATTTATAATAGTGTTTTATATTTAGAACAAGTTTGAAGATGCACGGTCAAATCTCGATCTATTCCTACATTGTGAAATTCTTGACCCATACAATATACCATAACTTCCACACCTAGTCCGGTTAGGTTGTTGAGCGAGAGACATTTAACTTATACACTATATTTAGATCTATGTATGAGTATGAGAGCACATGCTATTCTGAAAAAAAAGGCAGATTTGATACTGTGGTGTCTGCCTAGCTTTAATTTTCAAGTTATGATGTGGCCTTAAAAAACCCACATTCTTCAGGCAAAATAGCCTACATTTGAAAAAATCTTCACATTAACACTTTTCAGGGTGGCATATATCAATAATAAAGCAGCGAATTTCATCACTACTATCTGCATTTTATGAGTTTACTCCATTGCAATTCTTTGCAGCACCGTACCTGCTATTTTATTAGAATTTTAAGATGGAAAAATATTTTAGTCTGCCACCTTTCCTATACCTCTATCTCTCTCCATTTTTAATTGTCGTGATTGTGGCAAAAGTTTAATAATTATAGTTGAAGAATACAATAACAAGCTGTGTTTTTTTTTTTTTTTTTTTTTTTTAAGAAAACTTTGTTTAAAATAACTATTGGTTCGTTCTTTAGAATAATTACTAAGCAATAATTAATGCATTTATTTATTTTGTGAAAATGAAACATACACTTTTGATATTTGTGGGATTTCTTCCCCCCACTGGTTAGGTCGGCGTTAGAATAATGTAATAATGGTAGACTTACTCTGTCTCATTCTGTGTCGCAGCACCTACAATTGTCACATATTAGTCTTGGAAACTTCGCAATATGGCCTAGTTTCTGAAGATGGGGGTAAAGAAACCAAAAAAAAAAACAAATTCAAAGATAAAGCGACTTGTTTATGGCTAATTTTTTGTTGCATAATTTCTTTTCCTGTTCAGGACGCATTATGTTGTAAGCCTATGTCTATTCCGATTCGATTTTTATGATGTTTTATTTGACACTTACAGCCACAAGACCGCATGAAAAAAGATGTATCTATTCAGGGTTTTGGTTTTTCTCATAAATGTTGGTATCAGTTTACGTACATAAAAATGTAACTCGCATAATATGTTTGGTTGTTAGAACCATGTCCTGTGCATTCGATAAGTGGCAGTTAGAAGAGATTGCTTTAGTAAACTAATGTACGGGCACGAATTAGATACAGTGTATTTTGCACTTGTAAATAAAGCATGCTGCAGTTTCATCTGCTTTTTGCTTTCCACCTTTTTTGGTTTCCTAATAGCAAAATGCCTATTGATAACAATTTAAACTATTACGTTCTTTTCACATAAACTGCTTATCTGGTGAATACCAGTTTCAATTTCTGGCGGCGACATAGAGCTGTACTTAAAAAAAATTATCGATGTGTAGGAAGCAGACTCATACTTACCTTTTGCTGTTGTTCACAAAAGAAAACCAGCACATTTACCTATCTGATACCTAGTTTAACTCACCCTGATTTCTATATTTGCTTCTTTTTTAATAATGGTACTTTCAAAACTAATATACTTCTAAAAAACAAAAAGACAAAAATAAAAAGCTTTTTAAACAATAACTTGATAGTCATTCTTTCATTTAGCCCACAATAATATGATAGCTCAATCTTGAAATATGGTAGATTAAACAAATGAAGGATCTATTTCTTTAAATTTCAGAATCACCAAAAACACGCGCAAATCTGAAATTCGTCTTATTTCAAGAAAGTTAGACGTATTTTTTGTTCGGATATCATGTTTGTGAATGAAAGCTAGCACCTTACGCATTATCCATTGATGTGTAGATTTTTTTATCATACTTTTTAAAACAATTTATTTATCATTATATTTTACCCGCAATTTAAAGGTTCCCTCATCCGAAAAAATCGTGACTTCTCCTCACTCTCCATTTCCTCTCACTCTCAGACTCACCAATTCACCATTGCTATCATTACAGACGGTAAGTGCACAAGAAAAAAGAAAAAGGGAGAAGACAGAATACTGGAAACATTGACATCAATGTCATTTCTATCGACTTAAATGTGAGTATTCGGCATTTGTAAAGTTCAAGTATAATTAATTGCGTTTTTCTCATTCAAATTTAGAGTTGAATTACGTTCAGTTCATGGCGTCTAACGGCAGCTTTATATAGGATATATTGTGTGTGCGTAATCTAACCCCTAATGTTTTGCTGACTTTTAATCTATTAACTGATACCAATTTAAGATATTGCCAAATCTTATTAACCATATCTTCCCACTCTTCGACCAACCGTCAAAAACTGTACAACTTCACTTCTAAAACTAGACACGTTGCAGATTTGAATGACTTGAAGGAGAAACTTAAAAATGTCAGTACCGCTTGGAGCTCTTTGACTATTCCCACATTCTCAGAAAGTCACAGTAACAGTGAATAATCATCCAGTGTCAAAAACCGACTCTCAACACAATATTTCAGCTTCCTTGTAGAGCGAGGCCAATTGCCTAGTGATCAATACCATTTCTTCACAGTGGCATCACAATTTAGTGCTGTTGGCCCCGGTTCCATTTCGGTTGAATACCATTTATTTGGCGCACATGATGAAAAACCGATTCGTTTTTGGGTCGAGTGGACTTTATTAATATTGAACCAGCCATTCATCATTCTAAGATTTTAGATCGGCGAAACCCCTCGCGCAAAGCATCCCAATTTTTCGGTTCCCTGTTTTGCATCACGAACTGTTCTTCTTTCGGTGTCCAATCTAGACGATCATCATAATAAAAAAAAAAGATGTAAGAGTACTTTTAAAGCTGTGTTTTTGTTTTTCATAGGATGCAACCCCCTTGAAAAAAATAACAAAATACCACACACACAAAAAACCACCAGAAAAATACACATGACAAAACATGATGATTTACCAGAAAAAATGTTTAAAAATGTATTCTTTCCTTTAGTAACTCCCCCTCTCTCTGTCTCTATCTCTATCCCTCCGTCTGTGTCCCCGTCTCTGTCTGTCTCTCTGCCTGTCTGTCTGTCTTTCTTCCCCCCCCCTCTCTCTATCTCTCTCTCTCTCTCTCTCTCTCTCTCTCTCTCTCTCTCTCTCTCTCTCTCTCTCTCTCTCCCTAAAGGTAATTTGATTGTGTTTTGTGATGGGCTTTGCATGGGCGGGGAAAGATCTTCCTCCATTGACAAATTCACAGTTTTCCGAGAGTGATATCGAAGGTTTCATGAATGAAAAATTGACGATTTTGATTTTGGTTTTGGCACCCTGCTTCATTTCTTATTATTGCTATGACCCTGGCGTACCAAAAAAGATATGAATGCACTGAATCAAACTGAATCTTACGTTTCCTTAAATATTTCACTCCAAATATCAAAGGAGACCTAATATCTTTTCTACTCTATATCCTGACTTTTAAAAATTTTGCCACAAAGCAGCCTCTTCATAATATTTTAGTTCGTAAAATAATTAATCCTTTGATTTAGGTTTTTCTCATTCTTTTCCTTTATTGGAGAACTGTGCTTAAGAAAAAACTACAACACCTCTACCACCACCACCATCAAGAAACTAATAATAGAAAAAATTGTGTCATGCGGTTTTACACTTCCCAAAAATCACTGGAGTAATTAAAATCACACATTTTACTTCTTGTTCATAACGGAATGTGTTGGAGGTTGAATAAACAGCCTACTATAATGCTAAAGATTTTTACAAACCTTACACAAAATTAATCGTCACTCAGGGATTATTTATTGGTTTTTTATTACCATAAAATAATACCAAAAAAAAAAAGAAGGCCAGTCCGCAAAATGTGTAAAGTCAAGAGATTTAGTATGAAGAGAGTAGGCCCAACTATGATATATCTCAAATAATAATTTACCACGGTTAGTACAAAATGTTTCATAATACACCTATTTGGTAACAATGACAAGTGTCCTATCTGCGTGCGCATTGTTTATTTTCCCTCATTTTTGAACATTCACAGACAATAAAAGAGTTGATTCTATGATCTTGTTTTAACGCAACTCAATGTTTGTCTACTTCGCCTATTTCGTATTAATTTCATTTTTTGAAAGCCCATTCGCCTATTTCGTATTAATTTCCTTTTTTTGAAAGCCCAAGCGGAAATTGGTGTCCACAAAATTTTGATATTTATAATTAGATTTGAACATTGGATTCTAGCTTACTACCCCTTGCATGTTCACTAGATTTCAAATTCAAAAGTAACCAAAATCATAAATGTATTAACGAAGTGTATTATTGTTTAGACTCCAGTGTATGTCTTGTTTCTCCAAGTAGTCCTCTACCTCAGCTGGGCCAAGTTGGGTTTAGAGTGATCTCCCCTGTCTCCAAACGTGCTCTCGGCCTGTCTCAGCCACCATCTGCATTGGGAGTCATCACTGTTGTTGGATCAAAGGCACTTGTTTGTACGTGATGTAAACTCAACATCGTCTCACATAGCGCTGATTTTATAGACACTTTGAAGGCGCAAAACTACATGTAATAAAAAAAAATCCAAAAAAAAAACAATACAAAAAATACAACAACACAAAAAATCAACAACAAACAAACAACAAAAAACTGTCTTGAGTATAATCGAACACCGCAAAAATAGCTGACGAAAAAAACATAACAAAAAAACAACAACAACAAACAAAAACAACGTTGAAAGGTGATATTCATTTGAAAACCTGTGCTGTTGGGATAAAAATTAAACTTTGATTAAATTCAGAATCAGTCTTTTCAACGGGAACACTTTGATTGAAACTGAGATAAAATACCCATACTTGAGTTTATAAACATTATGGTTTAAAATGTTTGCGCTGGGTCTAAATCAGTAGATGTGTATACACTGTAATGTGAAACATTATTTTAAAACATTATTGCGGAATCTAGGATACCATCACCAACATATGAGTTTTGAGTTTTAAAAGGATTGGAACTTTTTAGTTAAAAGCAGTGTTTTTAGATGTTTTGGGTGAAAACTTGCAAAGACAATAGCCTACATCTGTAATCTTTGTAATTAAACTGTTCTTACTCTGTATGTCCCACCCCTCTCTCTTTTTTGTCCCCTTTTTTGTCTGTCTGACTCTGGTCTGTATGTGTGTGTGTCTGTCAGTCTGTCTCTCTATCTCTATCTCTATCTTTGTCTGTTTGTCTGTCTGTCTGTCTGTTTGTCTCTCTCTCTCTGTCTCCATGTGTACTCTCTCTCTCTCTCTCTGACCCCAGATCCCAGATTCCATATCTTGAATTGTGCAGGAGCTATTGTGAGATCAATTCTCTTAATAACTCAACTGATCTAGTTTTCAGCCAGAGAAAAAGGTGTCATGTATCTTAATTTCGAACTAGGCCTTATACAAACCAAATAATAATTTCTAACATTTTTAGTTTAAAAAAGGTTATTTGATATCGCGCATTTTCCTTGATTTATTTACTCCGTTTATCTGTCTTTTGCTTGGGTGATGGAACTTCACTGCTTTTTACTTCAAACTAATATTATTGATCATGATATAATTCTGTAGAATTCATCTGCTAAACCTCACATCTCTTGTCCTCTTCATCCGATGAGACAATCCTTTTAAATTAAACCATATTTTAGAATTATCCGTTGTCTCTCAGTTAATATTCATTATTAGGCATCATAAATGTAACTAAAAAAGGACCATGAATGATATACAACATGCTCCAATACAGTGTCTCCTTAAATCATCATAATTTTTATTTTTCCCTCTTTTATTTCGTTTACATATCTCATGCTGGTTTCGTAGACTTAGACTTAAACAATGAACATCCAGAATAATTGCGATACAGTCACTTTGGTTTTTAGTGTATTTTAACAACGCCAACATGATAAGGCTTAAAACGTAAGCTTAAAGGTATAGAAAGTATCGCATCTTGACAACACCTGGGTTGAATAATTCATTATGAATTAAACTGTGGCAAGTAAATACCATAAAAATACGATTTGACCTAAACTGCAACTGCCATAAGGAAAACTGGCATTATTTAGTTTTGCATTTTAGCTGAAGGTGTTATTCAGTCTAAATGCAACAACGAATATTTTTATGTCTCTAGAGTTATTGAGGATAAGCTTGTTCTCATTTATTTTTCGAAAAATCTTTGATTAACCCGAACCTGAAGGGATGCACTCAAACATTAGCTTATGTGATTTTCTGGTTAAAGCATAGCATAACAAGGCGATTGTTCGGACCAATTTTATTTCATGCACACAGAGCTGTTTAGTTGCACTAACAAATATTTCATAGAACGTTAACCTTGCTCCCAGAAATAATAAAAACAACACTTAGAGAACAAAAATGCTCCATATTATTTAGCAAAGCAAAATTTTATACATAATAATTCACCACGCTTTGCTCTACTTAAAACAAATAATGATAAAGTTCTTATGGTTACAGCATTCAATGGCAATGTTAATCTTGATAATCCCTACGCATTTCCAAAATGAACGATGATTATTTTTCTGTCCAGAGTGATGCTAAATTAAAGAGGTATTTTTAAACTATGCTTTTACTTTCAACATCTGATTGTTAATTAGGAATGATGGTATCCTCTGATCCAATGATAAAATTGTGTACATACTATTTTAATCTATTCGTGAGTTAAGCTGTAGGAGAACATTTATTCCACTAAAGAATGTAATATATTATGTGGGAGGAAATAATTGACACGAATTAACGACATTCATCCACTGTTCCCTTTTGCCTTATTTTTTCAGCAGGAACCCATATTTCGGCTTAAATTCATTCACATTCCTTTTCACTAATCACATAAGTAGTTGGCATTTTTTAATCATTAAGCATTTTTGTTCTTTAAACTCATCGCCCACTCTTAAAATTCACATTTTGTGTCGTAGATTATCACATGGCCAAACGCTATAAAACTCAGCTTCCTACCTTAAATGAGTAATTCTTCGTCTAAGCTGATAGTTTTCGAGTTCTAAAAGAAAAAGATTTTAGTATTTTATTTCTCCCTTCCATCATTTAGTTCCTAAGTAATGCGGTTTTGACTTTCGTGTTTTTTTGTTTGTTTTTGTTTTATAATTCTACAAGCCGCATCCTCTAGAGTCTGGCTAATAGAAGATAACGTGCCCCGGTTAGAAGGTGCTTTTTGTTCCCAGTTTAACAGGCCTGGTATCATTGTGAGGAGATTAGAAGGCTTAAAGACTGTCACTATCACCATCCCTGAGAGACTTACACGAGTCGGGGCCATGGGACAGCCGCTGAGAGGCAGGACCAGTTCCTGGGAACTCTGGAACACTGGCACACATAGATACAGGGAGACAAGGGGGTTAGGGTGGGTAGCGGTGTCGAAATGCTAAGACAAGTTAAGGTTTTAATCTTGTATTTTGATCGTTCATAACATTTAGTACTAACTAGTTTAATAAATTAAACAATTTCATTTCGTATTTGTGCCAGTGTGTGAGTACATTTGTGTTAAAGTTCAAATATCGAGAAAACTAGATGGAGATGCCATTATTACTTTTGTAAGAATTTTGAAATATTCTTAAAGCAGTTATAATTTTGCCTGTAGGGGATTAAAAAGAGAGTTTACTTTTTATATATGGATGATAGCTACTGAAAAAATGGAGCAAATGGCAGAGAAACACAACAAGAAGAGAAAAAGAGAGAAAAAGAGAGAGGAAGAGAGAGAGAGAGAGAGAGAGAGAGAGAGAAAAGTGAAAGAGATAGAGAGGGAAGAAAAGATAAAGGGGCTTGGGAGATAAATATGGAAATGTGAGAGGGGTAGAGAAACAGAGCGAGAGAGATCGAAGGGAAAATATGAATCAAAAGACGCAGGAATTAAAGACTTGACGTGTACTCAGAGATTCGGATCATACATATTGTAATCAAATCCCCAGATTACAGGTTACTGTCTCACCCATGTGTTTAAGTTCAAATAGTGCAAACATGAGATAAAGATGGCTTTACTTTGTTACAACACTAGGCATACTTCAGAATTGCGCAATTCTGTGTAACAAAGAATTCAAGCCGCATTTAATGAAAAAAAAATAAACAAGGACAGAAAACTCGTCATGCTTTTAAAGGGAAGAAAGATATGAGGGGACTTGAAAAGAGATATGCGAAATAGCGAGCGAGAGAGGTAGATAGACAGATAGAAGGAGAGAGAGGGAGAGAGACAGAGACAGACAGAGAGACAGAGAGAGACAGTCAGACAGCAATGATAGAGCAAGATATGTTATTTCAGTAGGAGGAGAGAGAGAGAGGGAGAGAGAGAGAGAGAGAGAGAGAGAGAGAGAGAGAGAGAGAGA
>RQTK01000001.1:845736-866148 GCA_003991915.1 Elysia chlorotica | reverse complement strand
GAGAGAGAGAGAGAGAGAGAGTAGAGGAAGAATAACTTGGACTTAAAACAATCAGAAAGACGCTGAACTGAGTCTAAACTTTAGATCCGCCTCTGGTAGATCTAGATCTTTAATAAAAAAAACCCACAAGGTACCGCGAGAAAAGAGACGATTGCCCAAAGCTTAGGGTCTATTAAATTGTCAATTCTCCCTAGAGCTTTTTTCCCATAGGGGTCTTTAAAACTTGCAAAGCCGTACTGCACCTAAGTACAAAGTAATAAAACGATGCAATTTGTTTCATTCGAAACAATCTATCACGGGAAAAATTGTTTGGTTCAAAACAATCTATCTTGGGAAAAGTTCCCCATTATGATTGTTTTTAATTTTTACTTTTCAAGCTAAATGATGATAAAAAAAATACATTGAAAGGGAGGAAAGATAAAGAAAAAAAAACATTAAAAAAAAGGAAAATGGTATGGATCGTAAATAACTATATTTCTTAGCAGATTTATTTCATTGTTATAATTCTTAGCAGATTTATTTCATTGTTAAAAAGAGAAGAAATAAGGAGAAAAGAGATACAATTCTAAAATTATGCNAAGAAGAAATAAGCAGAAAAAAGAACCCTTCCTTTCCGATATCCTGTTCATTAGAACTGGACACAAGACATTGAGCCGGGACTTATTCACGTAATATATACGTACTTTCTTCCAATCAAAGCCTTGATCCACCCACGCAAAAACCCTTGTCAAAAAGACTTTTAACTTAACTCCTCATTGATGTACTGATAGAATGATTGTAAGACCAAAAAGCTCTTTGCTGTATTCACGTAAAGAATCCCTATTTCCGTAAACTTCAAAGATAATACGCTTCAAAGGGCATTATCCAGAAAATATAATGATTCTTGTCGTTAGGTATTATGTATAACTTATGAGACGTTAATAAAAATTATGCAACAAATACTATTTTCAGTTTAGCTCTTTCATGAATTAAATAAATACATTTTTTGTGATTTTTACTATCTCTGTTAGTACAGATATGTGATTACCTTTAAAAAATTTAGCTATTCTATCTATTAATGTCAGTTTAAGTTAAGGGTTCAAGATAACAAATTAATAACAGCAGAGTTAAAATGGTAAAAATCGATCTGGTTTTAAGGGTTTACTCTTTCAAATCTACCTACATAAAATAAACCCACTGGTCCTTCTTTCTTTGTACTACTTGACAGGCTGGTGATTAATTTAAAGATCTTAATTGTGGTACATGGTTATGAGCATGTTTGTGCTCTAAGTTTCTGGAAGAATCATAACATGATCGTGTTTCGTATGCAGACAACAAGAGTAAATCACACTTGTTAATGAAACTGGTAGTAGAGTTGCAATATGTTCAAAGAACAAAACTAACTATTGTATCAAATACCAAGGATGTTAAGTTGTTAAAATTGCATGCATAGGAGAACACTGTCCTTCAGTGACATACTTGAGCACATTCTGTATATAAACACGTACTGTATCGTGCATTTTGGAACCTCCCCTCCCGCATTTCGTGCATGTCGAACTGTGAACTAATAAAGCTTTTCATCGCACTTCAATGATACATCTTTACTTAAGAAAAACCGACTCTAATCGATGCCTTTCACGATAGGTTATTTCCGTGCTATCTTGGCGGCGATTTCAAATAAATCTCAATAGCTGCTGTCATGAAATAACTAAATTATCGTAGTTGGTGGACGTTGCCATAACACTAATTAAGAAAAAAACCCCAAAACAACAACAAAACAAACAAATAAGCAAGAGCACACAGTGTCCTGTTAACTTGTTGTAAGGAGTCTTTCGTTAGAGAGGACGTCTGTTTTTTCCCCCTGACAATTACACTATAAATTATTGGAACAAGCTGATTTGACACAACCAAAGTAGTGTGCTTTGTTGTCCTTTTTTGCATGTCCTATATTATAGCACACAGCTAAAAAAACAACTCAACAAAATCAAAGAAACAAAAATACCCCCCTCCCCCCAAAAAAATGACAACAACAAACAAACAAACAAACAACATAAAACAACTAATCACTGCCATGGATCAAACGAATGATCGAGATCAAGACGTATCAGCAATAATAGATGTGTGTTTCGTCATGACACTCCGCCGGACCGATCAGCTTACGGGATGGAGACAGTGTTAGGCATTGATTGTTAGAAACTCATCGGGAAGCTGCTAGATAACAGAGAGTCTTCAGAGAAGAATCCACCCTCCCATTTATTGCAGGTTTTTCGGCCCTCAACTTTTGACACTCTAAGAGGGTCGGGCCATACCCAGGTCATGTCTCCCAGATGTCTCTGCTATTTTTTCTTGTTTTTTAGAAGCCACAGAATTCGAACCCACACCTTCATCTTGGTCTCTCCTTCAGCCGCGTCTATAAGTGTGGCAATTGTCTGAAGGACTCTATTATCTCTCCATATATAATTATCTTCTCTGTGAGTGTGCGGTTTTGCAGGAGCTCGAGACATGCTTGGGGTCTGTCTGCCTTAGCATAGGAGACAAGTGGAGTCATCTTCCTTTCCCCACCGCGCCAGGATTGCGTTGAAGGGCAGTAGATCGTAGACTGATCCAATGATGAAGCTGATCTGTGGTGGCACCATGTGCCAGATGTCATTCAATTATTAGCTATTATTAAACTATTTCGGTTTGGGAGTGGTCTTGCCTATATGCCATCGTGCTCCATGATTGCAGTTATGTCGTTTCCGTGCAACTCTAGTGATCCTTGACTCAACTGAAGAGCCAACCCATGTCCTCAGCTCTGGGCTAAAATAATTTTAAAATCAGAGAGATCGTATCCCTAATCAAACAAAACTATTTTGTTTCTCGTTTCCATCTTTCAAGACTAGATCTATCTTATATCACCTTTGTCAGGCTAGCTGCTGTTTTCCCCCAATTTTGACTAACGGTTTTTTTTTAAATTATTTTCAATCCGATGGGTTGAGTTGATGAGTTGTTACTGAACGTCCAACGTCAGCTCTTCCTATGCTATATTGTGGATGGGCCCCAAGACTCACAACTAACATTTATACCTGCTACCATAGAAACAGTGCTGGGATACCTGGAATCCTGACTCAACCAGTCACGTTATACTGACACCGACCCAACCAGTAAAATTTTTCATCGGGCAAATACATTTTGTGGCCGATCATGAGTTTCGAACCAGCGACCTTCCGATTGGGAGACCAATGTTCTACCGCCAAATCCGCTGGGGCCTAGATTGTATTTATCTGGGTTCACAACAGATAACAAGACTAGATTGCTCGCTGAGCGTAATCGTGCCAGAGAAAAGAACCATGCACGCAAAGCTTACGAGACACTAGAAATAGAATGTATGGTGAGGACAGTACTGTGAGGAAAGTCACGCTTCTCAGCTTAAAACGAGAAGACGAAAAACACATAAGGAGGAGCGCTATTTCCGCTGGTTGTGAAAACTCCGAACCTCGGGCTTGACATTTTACAAGCGCAAAAAGCAGAGCGCAGATTCAGTGATCGATCTGTGTTTTGGGGTTTCCTTTATCTTTGAAACAAGAACCCTCGATTGAATTAGATTTCTTTTCCATTTGATTATTTAACCTTTAAGTCATTACACCGATGCTTTGCATTGTTGCCCATCTTCCCTATACCGCTTCTCTACCGCTGGCGTCATTTATTGACTACTTTTGTAGTCGACGTACAGTTACTCAGAAAAAAAGTCAGGGAACAAGTAAAATAGTAGTTTAAAAAATTCCGTAACTTAAAGGTTAAAGAAACGATTATACGGATTATTAACAATACTCTCGAAAATGAGTTCTTAAAAATGATAGCCAGTATTAAAGTAAAGTTGTTTACTCTTTACCTAAGGGATCAACTTCTCTTTTGTAATAATTATAAATCGAATTTTCGTTTCCATTTGGGATTTTAAAATGCATATTAACTTTAGTTTCCATTCTCCGCATACATCTTTTAGGATAAGAAAAAAGAATTCTACCTCTTTTTTTTCTCTTTCCCTCTCTGTGTCTTTTTCTTACTTGCACCTTTATATTCTTCACCATTTCCTTATCTTCTTTTTACCGATGTCATTTTAACCTCATTTTACATTCTTTCGCCATACCCATAGCTCATTCACTGGTTTTCCCCACCCCTGCCTGTCTTTTTATCCATTTGCATTTCTTTAGCTTTTTACCGTTACACTTTTTCTTATTGTCACTTAATCTACCAATCTCACCGTATCTCTTTTTCTGCCTGTCTGTCTCTACCTGTCTCTTTAAACGTGTAACCCTCGTTTTTCTTCTTAGATCTTCACTTGTGTTCACGCCACCAAGACCATTACATGACTTTCAGCAAGTTAAGGGTGTTGGGGAATTGGATGGACTAAAAGCATTGAACTCTCTGGGGTGTTAAAGATACCACTGGGAATAGCCGACTCAGCGGAGTTTTTGAAGCGGCTGAAGAAACCTAGCAAGTGTAGCGCTATCTCAAACCCATTGATGATTAGGATTTTTCTTTACATTCCCTTTCATATGAGACGATGAATGATGCCATGGACACTTCAGACAGTACACAAAGTCCACCAGACGTAAATTACTTAAAAAGAACCGTGTCGCATTAATTATGTAACATAGATCTAGATTGGTGACAAAGACAACAAATTTTCTTTACGAGGAATATGTAATGGCTGTGTTGAAAACAACATTCTCTTTGACATTTAAAAATCGTCAACTAATCAAGCCACTATCTTTAAGGTTGGGTTGGAAGGAAGAAGATTGGCAGTTCATTATTCATTTATTAACATACATTATATACGAGAGCGAAACTATTTTAACAATAACCATTGAGAATAATTTTGATATGAAAATAATCCCCAAAAATATAATGTTTAATTTAATGATTTTAATTCGTGTCAACGATATACATGTGTATTCCCGCGTCTTCCAAACAAACAAAACCTACAAAGACGCACCACACTAGTTGAAAATATGTTTAAAAAGCATAGGATGTTTGTCAATATTTAAAGCTGAATCAAAAATAGAGAAGGAAACAACAAAACACGAAGCAGCTGTGCCTGGCGCAGGATAGAGAGTCTGGTGATTATTCCAGCCAACTGATTCTAAGGATGCCCGGCAGACTCAACAAGGTGCAATCATCCTACATGCTCTAGGGCTTATCGAACTACGGGGCTTCATCTCTCATTTTATCATGCCATATATTTTTACCCTGCACTTAAAATCTTCGCCTTTGAAGTTTATTTTACTCCTCTTTTAAATGGGTTCTTCTTAAAATTATTCTAATCTTCTTTGACTTTTACATCACTTTATACTTCTCTTTGCACCTATAATTTAATCTTCAATCTAACTGACTCTCGTTCTTAACAGAAACTAATTGGTTAGCCCATCGTTCTCGCTTGGTATTCAAGTGCATCCTCATTGCTTTATGAAGACGTGAACAATGAACACAGTTGAAAAGGGACCCCCCCCCCCTTTTTTTTTTTCTTCAAAACTTTACTTTCATAAAAATCATCACACAAAGAGTTGCATCAGCCCAGCTGCCTTTACTACATGTTGATCAATCAAGTGTCTTAGACTCCCGAGTTGGGTGTCTGTACTTCTATATGTCTGTATTTTCCACTATTTCTTTGCCAAATTCAATTTTTTCCAAGGTGCAGAATGATGCCTATCTATAAAATTGATTCTATTTCATGAAGGATGTGGTTAGGCTGTTTCATTCTGTTCAATCTTTGGTTTAATAAGTTTTTCTAATAACAAGGTGGTAAGTGCCATCGTTGAAAAGTCTTAATGAAAGGTGACTTTAATCAGTTCCTTACCGTCGAACATCGCTAGCTGCACCCACGTTTCTGGCCTTCACTGGTGGAGCTTCAAAGTTTAAGCGCATGTCGGGAATTGTCAATCTTGAATTTGGAACAACGTTTTAATATTTTTGGAACTGTTATAATAGAATACAAAGAAAGTGTTTAAGTGTTTTCACAGAATCTACAAAAATTTTTTTTTTTTATTCCGTGTTTTCATGCTGCAAGGGTGCTTATAAAGCTGTGTAGGCAGGAGGGAGTGGGTAGATAGCTTAATGCGCTCTGGATTGTCAAGTAAGAGGTTTTTGGTTGGAATCTAAGTTATCATCTTACATGATTCTTCGGGAAAGCTAGGGGGTATAAAACCTAACCAAGCGTTATTTTACTTCACTCTTTAAGGTATTATATAATTAATCTTTTTTTTTTTACTTTTGTATGGATTGGAAAAGAAAATTACATTATTTCTATGACATGTGGTAATTTCAACGCCATTGAAACTCAACGAAATGTGTTGATCTAGGTTTAACTGATAGAGTTTTAAGTTTCAAGGACTCTGTTATTGTGTTGCAGAAAAGTTCATTTTCCCATTATAATGATGTTGATCACACCTGTTTGCATCGTGTAATATTTTAAGTTTTACTAGATCTGAAAAGTGTATATGAGATAGTTTTACATAATCTCTTGCATCTGATCAATGATTATCAAATGCTTCAATCCTATATTTAAGAAGAACATGACCAAAATTGTATCTTTATGGGTTTTAAATCAATCTTATTAAATAAATCGTGTACAAAAATATGTTCTAGAACATTCTGATGAACACCCACCGCGCAGCACCTCAAGAGAGTTTTGTACTTTGGAGATAGATGTGCATCAGGAAAGTGATAATAATTTGTGCAATCCGTTCCTCTACTTGTCATGGTATGCTTGTTTAAAGACAGAGAAAGCAGCACAGCTTCCTAAAGTTGTTTCAGACGTTCAATAACATTTTCCTTCAGTATTAGAAAAAAAAAATTAACACACTAGCTTCTTTTTTTTCTCTCTCTGTGGGCTCGATTTGTGACTAAAAACTAAAAAGTGTGGTAAATCAAGTGAGGACAAATAAAGGATATATAGTTGGCGGATTTTGAATTTAACTTTACGTCTACATAAATTTTTGCTAAAAAAACACACAACATGTGAAATATCAGTTAGAAGAGAGTGATACATTTTTCTTTTAAACTGCATTGCCCTACCATAACAACAATATTTTAAAATCCAACGAACGTGTTTGGATTTATTCTCTTTAAACATGAAAATCACGCACAATAAACATATAAAATCCAAAGATGTTCACGCACGACGCGACAACCGGTGTATAAAACGAATTAAATAAACGGAAAGTAGACGAAGAAGAAATAGACGGTCCCGGAGCTTGCTTGAAAATTAATTGAATTTTTCCTGTCAGTCTCTTACGGTCGAAATTAATTATTGTCACTAATAAAGACATTTCACGGCAGCAATAAATATGAACACGCCCCTTCCTCTCTAAAAATCTACATCCACCCACAAACACCTGCATACACTACCACCACCACCACCACCATCACCAATAACAACATCAAGATTAACAGCTACAAGAGGAGCAGCAGAAACAAAATAAAAAAACAACAACAACAACAATAACAACGACAACAACAACAACAGGGCTGATAAATTGTAGTATGAACCAGAGACACGATTGTCGCACGTTGATAAGATCTGATAAGATATGATAAAACTTTATTGTCCATAGAAAATGGCGATTTTTTGCCATGGTTATGACCATTTATATAAATTTATATATACGGCCTCTATTACTCATTCAGTTTGTCTTCATGTAAATCGCAGTGCCTTACCTTTCTCTCTCTCTCTCTCTCTCTCTCTCTCTCTCTCTCTCTCTCTCTATCTGCCTGCATTTCTTCGCTATCTGCTTATCCGTCTGTCTGTATGCCTCGGTCTGTCTGTCTGTCTGTCTTTCTGTACAGAACGATGCTCGCTTTATATATAAGAACTATAAATAAAAACAGCAAAAAACAAAACAAAAACGAAAACTCAACAACAAAATCGAAAGCACAACAACAACAGCAACAACAACAGCGGCAGCAGCAGCAACAACAGCACAACAACAGCGACAACAACAACAACAACAACAACAACAACAACAACAACAACAACGTCAACCAGACTGATAGATTTCTGTACAAACCACAGACACGATTGTGTCGGATTCAATACAAAACGATGCGCCTTCGAAGTCTAGGCACAAGTAGATTGGACAGGAGTGGTGTTCAGGAAACCTTTGGACGCGGCGCTGAGATTTGTTACATCTGAACCCGTATAGAATACATTCATGGAAGTTGACAGCTGGGACTTGCTAGTCCTCAGCACAACTGAGCTTTGCGAGACTGCGCCTCTTGTACGACTCGTCAATGGGGTGGGTGTTCTAAGAAGACTTCGAGTAGTGTATTGATAGGATAGGAAGAAAGACCCAGTTCTACCAATACTCGCCAGTCATAATTAGCCCTCTCTTACTACTTCAGTATGTGTATCTCACTGTCTCTGTCTATTCCTCTACCCGTCTGTATGGCTGTCTCTCTCTCCCTCTCATTCTTTATACATTTATGTGTTTGTCTGTCTGTCACTCTGTATGACTGTCTGTCTGTCTACCTGTATGCCTCGATCTGTTTGTCTGTCTGTCTTCACGCCTCGCCCTGACTGTCTGTCTGCTTGTCTATCTGTGCGCCTGTCTCTGTCTCTTTGTCTCTCTCCCTCTCTCTCTGTCTCTGTCTGTCTCTTTATCTGTCTTCCTGTCTGTCTGTCTGTCTGCCTGTCTCTTTGTCTCTCTATTCTGTCTCTGTCTCTGTCTCTCTATCCCTCTCTCTCTTTCTCGCTTTTAATGCCTTTTTTCTACCCTCATCTAATCGTTCTCATCACTCCATGCCTAGGGTCTATGCTTAATTATAGCTCCCTTTTGGCGCCCCTTCCACCTCTAGGAGTAAAAGCCACCGATGTTTCAAAAACAGGAAGAATTAATTTATAAACCTTACCTATTTAACAAAAAATATGCTTTTTATAAACTAAAAATTTTCTAGATCGATGTTTCATAATTAATGCGACACAGTTATTTTTAGTTACACGATATCTCAAATCAAGCAGTTTAAATGAATTTCAAGGCACTATCTTTGGGTGCAGAAGGAGCAGAAAAGTTGCTATTTTAGGCATAAAACATTTTTATGATTCTATGATTCTTTAGATTGCCCTTAAACTTAATGGAGTCCATTAAAGACAAGAGCCCACAGTCTCTGGCCTTCTTTTAGTTAGGTTATACGATTATTAAGACTTGTACTCCAACTACATCTAGGGTAATAAGTATAAAAAGAAAATAGATCGAAACTCCTGACAAAGGCACCTGAATAGAACTTAAGTTGGGCGCCTATATCTATTTTCTCTATGTGTTTACTGCCCATGGGTATAAAGATTCTGTATTGATACTTTTGTGTTTGTAATAATCCTTACCCAATTTTTCTGTAAGATTAATAAAACACAAACAAAAAACCACACACAAAAGCCCACCACCACTACCACCATTACCAACAAGAACATCAAAATAACAAAAACAACAACAACAACAATAACAACAACAACAACAACAACAACAACAATAACAACAACAACAACAACAACAACAACGATAACCGCAACAATAACAACACCAACAACTTCACACAATGAATGAAAACTATTTTTACAATACGCGGCACAACGTCACTGCCACAATAATTATCAGTCTTTACCTTTACTAATGAATGCTGAGGGCGTTTTCTAGGATCCCATTCTTGAGCTCTTCTTATTGTTTTGACTATTCGAGGAAATAAAGTGTCCATTTTAAGACAAGTTGAAGGAAAGGTTAAACCTACGCCTTTCCCTTCCGAAATGAGAAGCTTTAAAAGTGAGTAAGGTTCCTGTGTAATTTGGTTCCTACGACTATCAGACTTGGATACTCAGCGGTAAAATTCTACTCTTACTTCCTTGAACAAAAGAGTATATAAATAAATCTTGTGGGTAATAAGAATAACTGTTGAAATATGAGAAACATAATTGAAGTTGAACTTCCCTGTAAAAGTTCTGCATTTCTTTAGCTTTTTACCGTTGCACTTTTTCTTATTGTACTTAATCTACCAATCTCTGTCTGTCGTGTCTCTGTCTGTCTGTCTGTCTGTCTGTCTGTCTGTCTGTCTGTCTGTCTGTCTCTCTCTCTCTCTCTCTCTCTCTCTCTCTCTCTCTCTCTCTCTTTCTCTCTTGTAATAATATAATTATGAATGACCTCTTCGATTGTCTGTGAAGATGTCAACCAAATCATAGGTTGCACTGGATATAATGCGCATACAATCATTATTATCTGTTATTACTTTTTCTTTTTTATTGGTAACATTTTGAGGGAAATATAATTTGGACACAACTCGCAATAGACATTTTTATGGAAACATTTTTAAAAATTGAAATACAAATTAAATTAAATAATTGGATGCTACTTGATCTATGGACTTCCTCCTAAGCCCGTATTTAAAAAGAAGACATACATGTTTAGTTATATTTGGTGGATAGAATGACACGTAATTTAGGTGATAGTGTACTATTATACGCAGTCCATCGTAAACAATGGTGTCAGATTCTAACTTGAGCACAGAGGTAAAACTCTGCAATTGAATCGCCTTGTTCCCTAATACTTTTTCCAATTTCAGTATAATGTGACTGGCTGAGACAGAGGTATTGATTTCCCTGCTTTGTCTGTGTAATGCATCAAGTGGAATTTTAAGACGTTAATCTCGAGACCCATCCTCGATAATATTAAGTCGCTGCCTTTGGACGCTGAGAATCAGACATACCAAACCAAACCCAATTTTGTGTTAAAAAGTCATACCCTTTTATTCTAGTCATGTGATGTCCAAAAAAAAAGCACCAATGCGCAAGGAGAGGGTATAGTATGGTTTAGTAGTTGAAAAAAAAATAGCGCAAAGGGGTTGGAAGTGAAAACGTAATTCGAAAACATGAACACAAGAACAAAAGATAGAGATTGTAGTGTACTATGAAATAAGCGCTTGGTCATATTTAAGCAAGAAATTAAACAACACGACAAAGGCAAACAGTGAGAACTTACCAAGGCACAAACTATCACAAAGTGGAGTTAATCAAGTTTGTCAGTGTGAAATTGATACTAAGTTAGGTAGTGAATGATATTTTCTTTTTTAATTTTTTTTTTTTTTACAATCGACCATTAAAGATAATTATAAGCATATTGCGCGCAATGCTGTACTTCTATGGAGATCTCTCTCTCTCTCTCTCTCTCTCTCTCTCTCTCTCTCTCTCTCTCAAGATCTGTTTAGCATCTACTACGGCGATAAGGACTTTTCCTTACAGGGCTAAGAGTACAGGAATCAAGATGATAATTTATAAATTAAATGAGCCTTACCGGTAAGGTGAAACTTGATTGTGATTCTGTCGACCCACTATATTCGAAGGGCATAATCGAGAGAGAGAGAACGCGTTAGCCGGAAGCCTCACTATTCAAAGACGAGATAGCTGTCATCATCTAACTAATTATGATTGCTCCTTTCTCTCTCTCTCTCTATCTCTATCTCTCTCCCCACTTTCGCTCTCTCTGTCTCTCTGCCCACTCTCACTCTCTCTGTCTCTCTGCTTTTCTCTCTCTCCCCACTCTCACCGTCTCTCCCTCTCTCACTTTCTCTCCCTCTCTCTCACTCTCTCTCTATATCTCATTCTTTCTCTTCGTCACTGAAAACTGAACATGCATCACTTGTGAACATGCGTTTAAAAATAAAACGAGCAGAGCTAAAATGAATCAGACTCGGTTGGGTGATTCATGAGAACGTCGTGGGGATGATAGAAGAGGGGGTAGAAAGGCAGATAATCTATACTCCCTTTTCTATATTACATGTAATTGGAATGGATGTTGGCGTTCGTATTTTAGACTCGCCCATCTTCAATGTTTTTTTGCTATATTTTGTGATTTAAATGGTCCTATATTGAATATCTATCGGCTTTACTTGTGACAATTACATAATTGTAATCACATGGAAATTTAACGATTGTCCTGTTCTACAAGGGCAGATTTATAACCTTGCTAGGAATGCTTGTCTTGAAAATAAAATGATGCCATCTGGATCAATAGAGATACAGCCTTCTCGAAACTACCCTTTTTCTATCTTTCTGTCTCTCACTCTGTCTGTGCCTGTCTCTTTCTGTCTGTCCGTCTGTTTCTCTCCCCCCTCTTTGTCTGTTTCTGTCTCTGTCTCTGTCTCTTTGTCTGTCTGTCTCTCTCTCTCTCTCTGTCTTTCTCTCTTCACCTTGTTCTTTCACACTCCCCGTCATCTATCTCTCTTTCCTGTGTCGTAAATATCTAAACTGCTAACGTGAAACAGACATCAAAGAAAAACATTATTTTGTAAAATTATACATTTTTGGTAAAACAAGTAGTGACGTAGTCCATCTATTTTAAAAAGTAAAAAAGGTTAAAAGTGAAATGTCACAGTTTTGTAAGAGCTTTAGCTACTAAAAGTTAATATAAAAAGATCCACACATTTTCTAAGTTTAAAAGCAACCCGAAAACAAAACATTATTATGAATATAAACTTGTTTTCATACTGTTCTGCCTAAAAAATTATTAGGGATAATGTAATAGATCAACGTTTGATCTATAATTTTCTAACAGAGAATTAAAATGAGAAGACACTGGTATGGGGCTTCCTCTAGTTTTCATGAGGAATCTCATTCCCTATATGACACATTTTTTGGATGACGGGTAAAGGTTAGATGGACCAATACATTGCTCCAACAGAATAGTAACAATAATAAAAATAATTAATATTTTTGTCGGTATGGAACCCCTAGTAATGACACTGCAAGATTAATTGACACGAACTGCTGGCAATCACAAGCTAAGATGTGTATCCAAAATTGACCATAATAGCTGTAAATATATGAAACTAGTATTGAAGTGAGAATTTATGTTTCGATAAGAGGATAAACATATATCTATACATTATAATCAAAAGACTACATTGTTTGAAATTTTGTTAAGAAAAAGAAGACCAAAAGTAGTACGAAAATTGTACTAAATAGTGTTACTGTTGTTGGTTTTGACTCAAATAGTCTTCTCTGAACATGTTATGTAGTGAGATATATTTAGAAGGACAGAACGTTTCAGAAAAGACAAAGTTATACACTGTCCATCTGGTAATCGATTTGTATTGATTGCTTTGCAGTCCACCCAGTCGTCGTCATTTCTACGATTTCTCATTGGTTCTATTAGCCAACTTATCCCGAATGAATAATGTCCAAGGAATTGGTAGCAGGCTTGTGAAATCTAAGATGCAATTTTAGTGTTGTTTGCAATTAAATGGATAACTACAGGACTGCAAATATCAAATATACATAACAAATATTAGAAAACCATAATTATGAGGCTTAAAAAGGTATACTTAGGATACTGTAAAACAAACGGGCCTCCATCTCTACATTTAGGAGATTAGGTTATGATTCTTAGGTATAAAACAAAACATTACTTTGTGATGACATGGGATTATAAGAAGGTTAGCCTGCATTGAGTTTAAAGTTAATTCTATACAAAATGTAATATCTTAGTAAATTCTGATCTACAATCCCGATTCTTAGATCTAACACATCTAGAACAACATAAATAAATCAAATTGAAACAATTAAGTTCAATAATGTTGTAAAAAAAAACAACAGATATAACTTAAACCATAAATACAGCAAATGTAATTATAATGTTCAGATCATTCCGAAGTTTCATAGCTGTTTAAAATTAAAAACACCTCGCTGAAAAGCTAGGGTTAGTCAGTCACAGATACGTCTGATTTAACATCTCAATCTTAAGTTCCTGGCAGTGAAGTGCAAAAAAACAAACAAACAACCAAAACAAAAAATGGTCCAGGCAGTGGCCAACTTTTCTGTAATATTTTAAGTCTTTTAGGTGAGAACCGCTGATTAATCCGGCGCCATGTCAAACTTCCGCTGATCTGTCTACGTGTTCTTACTTTTTTACGCTAAGCTCTTGGAGGTCATCTTTCTTTCATCATGAATTTAAATTTCTTTCATTAAACCCAAGCGATCTTATGGATTTAGTGGATCAGGGTGATATATATTAAACGTACTTAGACTTTGTAAATGCATTCTATGTAGTTAATACTCTTTCTTTTTCTTTCTGTATAGCCATTCGTCTACCCACTTTATCTCTCGCCATCTCCATCTCTCTTTCCTTCTCTTTCCCCTGCTTTCTAAGCTTGGTGGCACAGGTTAAGCTCGTGAAAGACCAAGCTTTGTCTGTCTATTGATTCTATTGGGTAAATTGTGTTGCCTGGGCATGAGTGAGCGATCCCGCGATCCCATGAGGTCGATGTGCTGGTAAAGTCACTGGCCCCAGGACTTCTCGTTAACACTTGACCTTCTTCCCAGGGACTTTGTAGGGACTCGTCCTTAAGGTCTATGCATGACCACAGGCTGCTCCTATTCCCATGCCTGCTGCCAGGCCCGATGCTGATACAGCTGCGTGCGTCAATGGAACGGCACCGTCTTAATGTGAATGCGATGGGCGATATAGACAGAGAAAAAGCTGTAACTGCCACGAGCAAAGCCCTCGCGCCAAATGAACTGCCCTCATCGTACACGAGATTATAAAAAATGCCTGCATAGTGAAATAAAAAAAAGGAAAATAGAAGAATTTATAAACAAAAAAAAATCGCCGTTCCCGAGACAAAATGTGTAAAATCATTAAAAAAACAACAACAATCAAAACAAACATGCACGTAGCAAAGACAATGATTCTCGACTGAAAAAGGTAAGAGAGGTGTAGCTATGAGAGAAAAGTCATATTTTTACGACTTTTTTCCCCTCTTCCTTGCATATTACAGTTTACTATCACGTTTCAATACCAATGAGTCGCGAGGTTATTTAGATCATGCAACACATGTCTTTGCATATTACAGTTTACTATCACGTTTCAATACCAATGAGTCGCGAGGTTATTTAGATCATGCAACACATGTCTTTGACTTATGGAAATTATTTATGTGCATCCTTATTCTTAATTCAAACACACACAAAAAAATTTTCCGGTGATTCTGTATTGGGGCACAAATATTGCTCACTTCCGGACTGCGAGACTAAAATTGTTGCCCTCTTAACTAAAAGGTATGAGTTGACAAATCAAATGTTTCAAGGGAACTCAATTTAAAAACTTGCCAGCAAAAAATACTTATATAGTCAACATAATTTTGGAAACCTAAGGCCGTTGCCCCTACGACATCGTCTATGCTTTACTTACTAGCTAGATATTCAACTATATGAAAATGGCACACATCACTTTTGTATTTCTCAAATACATTTTACTAAATTACAAACCAAAACAGAACCAACAATTACCCAGTACTCAATACTCGTTAGCTACATTCATCATTAATGTTTCGGAATAATGATCAAGTGATCCAGTAATCTTCTAGGTGGCGACCACAGACGAAAAGTTCACCCGAGGAAAATTAAACTTCAAAAGTCTTTGTTTAAAAGTCTTTCGTGAATTCATGATGGGTTAACCTTGAAAGTCTGAAAATTATTTGTCCTTAAATTCTAAAATGTTTTTTTTTCCGATTCTTAGAAGTGTTAAAATTAAAACAATCAGAAAACATGTTCTATTCGCACTACGTAAAAACAAATGATAAACGTCCACTAACACATAGTGTGTGATTGATAATAATAGTACAGCAGCAACAAGAAACGTGACAGGATTTGTGTGTTTGCGCAAATGTTGGACATCAAACCTTTGTCTTTGCATATTACAGTTTACTATCACGTTTCAATACCAATGAGTCGCGAGGTTATTTAGATCATGCAACACATGTCTTTGACTTATGGAAATTATTTATGTGCATCCTTATTCTTAATTCAAACACACACAAAAAAATTTTCCGGTGATTCTGTCATTGTTCTACCACTCAATCTTTATTGGGGCACAAATATTGCTCACTTCCGGACTGCGAGACTAAAATTGTTGCCCTCTTAACTAAAAGGTATGAGTTGACAAATCAAATGTTTCAAGGGAACTCAATTTAAAAACTTGCCAGCAAAAAATACTTATATAGTCAACATAATTTTGGAAACCTAAGGCCGTTGCCCCTACGACATCGTCTATGCTTTACTTACTAGCTAGATATTCAACTATATGAAAATGGCACACATCACTTTTTTATTTCTCAAATACATTTTAGGGACCCACTAAATTACAAACCAAAACAGAATCAACAATTACCCAGTACTCAATACTCGTTAGCTACATTCATCATTAATGTTTCGGAATAAAGATCAAGACTAGTGATCCCGTAATCTTCTAGGTGGCGACCTACAGACGAAAAGTTCACCCGAGGAGAATTAAACTTCAAACGTCTTTGTTTAAAAGTCTTTCGTGAATTCATGATGGGTTAACCTTGAAAGTCTGAAAATTATTTGTCCTTAAATTCTAAAATGTTTTTTTTCCGATACTTAGAAGTGTTAATATTAAAACAACCAGAAAACATGTTCTATGTATTATTATATTAAAGAATCATTATTTGGGTGAACATTTTTATCATCAAATTTCTTTCATTGTGTCGCTGGAGCTTCATTCAAGGATGTAGACTTTATAGATCAAAAGTATAAATAATTCCTCACTATTATCTTACTTAAAAACACCCAATATTTTTTACCCAGGTGAAAACTATAAACTCAATGAGACGTTTCACAAAAAGAGCTCGCATGCACGGTGCTTCTGATGCGGGGAGCTAAAGTGACGCGTGCTCACTCTTTTTCTTTATAGAGATTAAGGCGGTTGATTGAATAAAGTTCAGACTGAGTGTATATTAAGGTTTAAAGAAGGAAACAACCGCCTTTTTATCGTAACACAGATACTCACAATTCTCGCCGTGAAACCTCTCACTATTTTACAATCTCTGGTAATGCAATGGATGTTCAGCCGAAAAATAGCGTGTCCGAATCCAATGACAGTTACTTACATCTCATGATCCATCCGGGTGAAAGGCTTCCAAAAATAGCAGGCAAAGTCACCGAAGTAGACAAACATTTGCATTTAGAGTCCAAGTAAATTATACAATTAAAAAGTAGGAACAGTTAGATCGTTTGTCATTACTGCAGTGTAGGCTGAGTACTAGGCTGAGATGAGTTGAGTTGGTTTTAACGTCCAACATAAGCACTATATAGGCTATATTGTGTACGGGCCCCAAGACGGACGTCTGACAATTGTATGTGCTGCCACACACGAGACAGGGCGGGGATACCATGACTCCTGTCTCAGCCGGTCACATTCAACTGACACCGACCCTACGTTTCAATCTGAACTAACTCTCGTAATGATATATGAGAGATACATCACTGTTACACTTTTTACGCTAAAATTTGTTCACTCTGATCATTCCTAAGAAAGCCTCGATCCAGGTAACATTCAAACTGTAGATCAAAATAAAATGTAAGAGATATTTCGATTTGTGTGTGAGTCCAATGGAAAGAACCAGTTAAAAGTTCAGTTGGCCAGAAAGTCTGAGCAGGTGGCTCAATCGAATCCATTAACTTTATAAGACCCAGTTTTCGCTGAATTGAATTTCAAGCAAGTTAGAGAGAAACAGACCCAAATGTCTGTAAAGACTTCGACTTTTCTTTTATAAGGCAAAAGCTTCATTCCCCTCAGACGGCAGAGGGAAAAATACTTGTTGGTCTTTACAGATATTTTGGTTTTTCCTCTATGAGGCTCAATGTTTATTTCTGGTGAGTTATAAATGTTGACGTTTTCACTAACCACCGCAGCGTCTTATTTTTTGAAAGTCGCAATTTGGGCTTCAGAAAGACAGAAAGGAATATTTTATTTTGTATTTTGGAAACCTTTGATTAGCTGAAAACAAAAGGTCAACATAAAAATCTTGCTAAGGATCAGCTGTGAACTATGCCAAATTGCCGCCTTTATGTCGTCAAACACATACCGTTTTCTTTCTCTCTCTCTCTCTCTCTCTCTCTCTCTCTCTCTCTCTCTCTCTCTCTCTCCCTCTTTGTGTGTATACATGTATATATATATTACTCTTAAGGACCCGTCAACATTCGCGTGCCAGTATCTTTTTTAATAAAATTGCGACACATCTAAATCCATCAATATTTTCCATAATCTTTCACGATAAATTATACTGCTTAGTGAAAAGCCATGGAATCCATCAAATATTAATTAGGCTTCATAATAGTGTTACGCTCGAATAATGAAATCATGTTTGAAGATGTTTTTAAAATGTTTTTGCAACGTTGTGCGCCTTTTTACCTCTATTTAAATGCCTATCAGCAAAAATTAGATTTAGATTTTTTTATGCAAAGATCGATCGAAGTAGATAATGCTAAATGGTCATTGCAAAGTAGAATAAATCCACAATATAAAATATTATAAAACAAAACCAAGTAACCGATAGGTGTATTCTGTATAATAAAGATTTTAATAAGATAGCTCAATTTCATTACATTAACTAGCTGGGAACCCACAAAATCCTGGGGATTGTTGGATGGACACAGCTGAAATATTACAGATATATTTGAACTGTGCTATTGCTCAAAATTTGTCTCTTCAGTATTAGACACAACTTAAAAATTTAATAGATTTTATTGAGAGATACACTAATTCTTCCATGCTTTGATAAACGCTAAGGAGGATGTTTCTGGGGCACCTATTGGTGAATGATTGTAGTTTATGGCTGTTGGTCTTGTTACCGCGCCATGTTTCTGAGCCATAGAGTAATCACGTTGGTATTGAAGATCCGGATCGTGTGTCGTACAGACAGAGTTGTATACCTCCAGTTTGGTCTTAGGGTATTGAAAGCGTATCGGACCTTATTGATTCGGCATCTGATGTCCTCGTATTTGTCCCCCGTCTTTACTTACAACACTGCCAAGATAATAAAACTTGTCAACCTCTTTAATGTTTTCCTGATGCAGCTGCAGTGGGTCTGCCTGTCTGTTATCGATTCGTATGGCCTCAGTTTATCCAATATTTATCTTGAGTCCAGTCTTTCTGACTTCTTCTGACACACGATATAGTTTCTCATGTGCGTCTTGTTGTCTTTGTGAGAGAAGGCTGATATCGTCTGCAAAGTCAAGATCCTCCAGCTGCCTCATGAAGGTCCACTGGATACCAGTCCTTTTGCATGTAGTTGATTTAGCATAACCCAGTCAACTACCGTAAGGAAGATCGTCGGTGATAGCAAACAACTCTGGCGGATGCCAGTTTTCACGTTGAAGAGTTCTATTAGTTTACCATCATGATGTCTTGACAAGTGGCGTCATTATAAAATTGTTGAATTATAGTGATTAAGTTTGGTGGAAAGCCATAGTGGTACATCAGTCTCCAGATGACATCTCGGTCGACGCTGTCGAATGCTTTTTGAAAGTTAACAGACACTGCAAACAAGGGTCTGCCACTCCAGTGACTGTTCGATGAGGATGCGCATGGCAGCTATGTGGTCTGTGCACGAACGAGCTTGACGGAAGCCTGCCTGCTCATCTCGGAGTCTCTTGTCCAGTGTAGTCTTCAGCCTAGCAACTTTTTTTAATAAAATATCAAAATCAAAGAAGAGGTTTGATAAAACTAATATTTTTAGAGTTTTTACGATCGATATCAATTTAAAGCGTCGATTTAAAATCATTGTATCGGCAATTAAATAAAAAAAAAAGGGAAACAGTCCCGAAGGTGATAATAAATTTTTATTTCTATTAATATTCGAGTCTTCAAAATAATCTTTTTGCACCTGTCAAAAACTAGTTTCAATGTAACACGCTTCCTTTTTTTAAATTCCTCCATTTCCCCCAAAAAAGAACATTAGAATTTGGAGATGTTAAACCCGGAGAGAGACAGAGATAGAGAAAGAGATAGAGAGAGAGAGAGAGAGAGAGAGAGAGAGGGAGAGAGAGATCCGCTCTCCCTCCCTCTCTCTCCAGGTTTAACGTCTCTTTATCTTCCCCTGAGGGATCCTATACGGCGGACTTAAGAGATATACATTCCAATTATAAAAAACAAAAACAAAGAAAACAAACAAAATAAACAACAACAAAATTACACTCGAGGGGCTCGTTAAAAAAGCATGACATTGAATCTATCTCTATATCATACACCCCGGGCAACGTTTTTCTAAGGATGTTGGCACCATGGTGTAGAGGGTCAGGTCACGAGAAACTTAAGCTGAAAAAGAGGTGAACATAATCTCATGTAATAACACGTCACCACCCAACATTGTGGGACTTATATCTAGATTTAGTTCACATTGGAGTCACATGTACACATGGGGTTCATTTCTACATATTTGTAAAGATTTTTATTTCATGATCTTTAAATGTAATAATTTATTTATTCCCTTTTTCGATCAAGATGAAAACAACTGAAGGTTATATAAGGAATGGAATATAGATATAGTAATAAATACTAGTTAAATTCATCTAACATTAATGGCAGCCTCAAAGACTGAATGGTAGAAAAAATTGATCAT
>RQTK01000001.1:788236-843236 GCA_003991915.1 Elysia chlorotica | reverse complement strand
AACGCTTTCAGGATAGATCAATTTTTAGATTTTATCACCCTCTGTTGCTATCGCCACTCATCCCATGATTTTCTGGATGAAAGCGCTGTGTTTTGAATACGATGTTGTTAGATTTAAACTGTGGAAATGGCAAAAAAAAAAAGAGGGGAGAGGAAGAGGATGGGATAGTGTCGAGGTTCAGGACAGAGGGGACAGCAGAGAAAAATCCAACAGAAACATCTAGAGATACTGTTTTGTTAGTATTCGGGTATTGTTATTTTTGTTGTTGTTGTTGTTGTTGTTGTTGTTGTTTTTGTTTTGTTTAGTTTTGTTTTGTCTTTGTAAGGTGCTTTTTTTTCAACATGAAGATCCCGTTTTGGTATTTTAGCTCAGGAGAACACGTATATATAGATATACACTCATCCGTCCAGCCCCCTCTTTTTCCGAAGTTTAATAATTTCAAAGATTGCGTTTTGAGTCGATTTTGGGGTGGGTTCGTCCCCCGTAACTGGTTGGATCGTTGTCATTATAATGTGACCAGGTGTTATGGTACCCCTGCCCTGTCTCGTGTGTCAGTACCCCTGCCCTGTCTCGTGTGTCAGATGAAAGTGTAGGATGTCTGTCTTGAGGCCCGTCCACAATATAGTCTATAGTGATGACGCCAGACGTTAAACCAACTCAAATCAACTAACTCTTGATCACTGTTCCGCTCCATATTTTTCAGCTCTTTTCACTCCATGCGTTAGAAAGTAGTGGCAACATTTCATATGAAATATGATTACTAAAGACACTATTACAAAAGATGTAATATCGGCCTGTTAATTCATAACTTTCTAACCGTTCTAAAAGAAGCGGATTAAGTTTAATGTGAAGCCTGACAGGTGGACTGTCATACCTATTGTAAGTTCTATAAAGTGTGAGAGAAAGCAATATTGGATGACAACGTTTTGTGATCTTCAACGTAGGATCTGAGTGGGCGTAATTAGCTCAGATTTATTCAGCCCTTTGAAGAACGCTTTAAAATGAGTATAAATTTAATAGAAGCTTGGTTAAGGAACCAATCGGACGAAAATATTAAAACCACAGTTTCGAGGAACAACTATTTTATTTACCCAAGATTTATGTAACATACAAAAAGTTATGAATTGTTATCATCATTTTACATTAATTTTCCCATCATTTAAACGGGTTCTGATTTTTACTTACTTTTTTTTTCTTTTTCTTTCAATTTTTTTTAAAGTCCGATTTAATTCGTTTTTTTCTAGGTGTGGCGATTTACACTCCTTTGGAAACTTCTTGTGATAGCAAATATTAAAGCTACGCTCACCATTATTATAAACTCTTGTTACACGGTAATGGGATCGTTAACCCTCCAAGTCAAGGATAATCCAATACATTTATTACACAAAATAGAATAAAGACAATTTGTGGATCTTAAACCAACTTAAAAGATGGTTACACACCTAGCATGCAAAATACTTTAGATGGCAATTAAAAATAATGAAGCTGGTAAAATATTTCGTTTGAAAAGGATGAAATTAGATGGCAATTAAAAATAATGAAGCTTGTAAAATATTTCGTTTGAAAAGGATGAAATAAAATGTCGCAAAGTACTATTGTTATGGATCTAATGTATAGCACATACCATAAGACTCTAGAATTAATTTATGAAAACAGTGTTGAGCTAGGTGAGTTGTTTTTATGTGTCCAAGAAAGATAATCTATTAATTTTAAACTAACAGTCAAGAATTGAGGCTCGCGTCCCTTCCGTAATGGCAAAAAAAAAAAACCCAACAACAACAAACAAACAAAAAACAAAACAAAAAAACTCCCGACTGGTCAGAATTGAATAGTCTTTTCTTTTAAAATGAGTTTTGTGATTCTGGTAGGAGTTACATGAATAATACAAAGTCGGGCTCTATTTATGATTATGAACTGGTAAAAGACACACACACACACACACACACACACACACACACATTTAGTCTAAATTGTTATTAACATCATTTTAATAAATTATTCATATAAGGTTAGATCTAGCTTAAATTTACCATGACATATTTTTTTTAGTTCTTTGCTTTAGATTTTTCTCCAATTGGTAAACATAATTATTACGTCTAGACTTCTAAGTCTTCGTTTGATTGGTTATAAATCTTAGTCATATTTTTAGCTGAATTCCCCAATAGACATATGATCAGATCATGTTATCAAATTTACACCAGAACTAAACCGTAACAACGGATGAACTATTTGAAGCATTAATCAGTTAAAGAAAAATTTAAAAGTTATTAATCTGAAAAGAACAGGATTTTAAAAAAATATTTCCATAAACCTCTCGATGCATGATTCTAAAGTAATTTCACGACACCGCTGGATATTGTATTACTTTGTCTACATTTATACCCATTAATGAATTTCGCAAGAAGATATTAATAAAAAAAAAAATCTATCGTGTGCATGCTTAGTAGAACAAAGGATGCAAACAGGATTAATTTATACATGTATAAGTTTCTCTATGAAGACATTGACTTTTCCATTGTATTCAATGTCAAATAACGCTTTTATAATTTAGTGTAATGTTTGGAGGTAACCACTCATACATCAAAGTTTCTCCCACAACAGTACCGTCATGTTCCAGGTCTTGGCTTATTTGTATTTTGTCTTAAATCGTGCTTGGAACATGCTGTTTTTTAAATTCAAATTAATCATTTTATGTCTAATCTAATCCTAATCTCGTTTATAGTAACTTCTGAAGATATTTTGTGGCTTAGCCCTGGTAGACTGCAATTCGCCCCCTTTATTTATACCTACGTTTGTCTTAAATATAAATCGTGGGTTTTACCTATAACCTCCACATACTATCATAAAGATCCTCATTAAAAATGAAAACAATATAGTTTCATAGGTTTTTTAAGCCCCCCCCCCCCATTATTATTATTATTATTATTATTATTATTACAAACTGTGCCACTGAATCAGCTAAATGGCATATCTCCTTTTTGTTGCAATTTTGTGATACTTAGAAAAAAATGAATGTTTATTACTATGATATACTGGTAGGGCCTACATTTCTGCTTTTGTTTTTCCTTATTTTAAACAAGCCGGTGTGTTTCTTCACTATGTCACTCTCTGTCTCATTATCTATCTCTCCTTCTCTCTTTCTGCCTCTTTTTCTTTCTATGTATCTGGCCTTGTCTTTCTCTCTCTTTTTTCATTGAATAAGAAGAAAAACAGTCACCATCTAAGTTGAATCGGCACCCCTTACACTTACAGAGCCCTATGCCCCTCATCTGAACCTTGAACGTTTTTGAGTTGAATTTTTGATCGAAATCAACAATGCCGAGTGTTGAGAGGCTGTCAAACACCGCAGAAACTTCTGGCATGGAACCTAAAGAGGAGTTTGGCACTATAAAGAGTGTGAGCGACTCGTGCTTGGTTATGCACAATGAGACGTCTCCGGGCATGGTCTTGGCGCAGGAGAGGAAAAACAGCCAAGAGCCGGGGGAGGAACGAAGCACCGAGTCCAAGTAAGGAACATGGAAAGAAAGAGGGAGAGAGAAAGAAGAAGAGAGTGAGGGAGAGAGGGAGAGACCGAAAAAAACAGCGAGAGAAAGAAAGATAGACGGGGAGTGAGAGATAGGGTAAAAGAGGCAGAGAAACAGACAGAGGAGGAGGAAGAGGTTGAGAAGGAAGGGGAGGAGGAGGAGGAGAGGAGAGGAGAGAGAGAGAGAGAGAGAGAGAGAGAGAGAGAGAGAGAGAGAGAGAGACAGAGAGAGAGAGGGACAGGCAGACAGACAAACAGACTGATTTAGAGGAAGAAGTATAAACAGAATATAAACAGAGAGCGATAGAGAGGGAAAGAAAAAGAAAGGCATGAAAGAGCTACATCTAATTCTCTCTTCCCCTCTCTCTTTATCTTTCTCTCTCTCTCTCTGTCTCTATATCTCTCTCTCTCTATTTGTATTAGTGTGTGGGTGTTTATCTTACTTTTATTTTTTCCTCCTCACTCTTCATATCGCTGTCATTAGTGTGAGTGCTTTTGGCACAATTCGTGTATAGTTCTCTCTCTTTTTCCTAACTCCATCAAATGTATAATTATCTCAATATATCATTCAACCTCTTTGTCTACGCTGATACGCCACCTACTGCATTTTCACTAATAGTTCTTTTTCAGACTCTACTCTCTCTCTCTCTCTCTGTCTCTCTCTCTCTCTCTCTCTCTCTCTCTCTCTCTCTCTCTCTTCTTATTCTCATTCCCTCTTTCTTTATTTCCCCCTCTCCCTCTATTTCTCTCTATATATTTTTCTCTCTCATTTTCCTCCATCCCTTATCTCTCTCCTTCCATCTGCTTCTCTTAGATTTCGAGTACTTACACAACTAAGCTTAACACATTACTTTAATTAAAACCTTTCGATAATTGGTTGAGGTATTCTTAATCGGAGAGGCTTTTTCTCACGCTCAATGTCAGAAAACGACTTGTTAGTCCATGCATTAAATAGAGTATAATCCCCAAGAAATATCAAGACAGTGAGTCATAAAACAACGTCGCGGTAGCTTACAGCTTAACTTAAGAATATGCCATGAAGTGGTAAGCTACAGGGAGGTTGTACTTACGACCCAATGTCTCACCCTTTACAATAATCAGATGCCAGCCGAAAAGCGACTCCAGTGAGAACAATTGCTCCGATGTCGCCGTCAACATGGTCGTTCCATGTTGTCGCAAGCGCAAGTGTGCACGGGTGAAGAAATGCCCCACAGGAGCGATCTGTACCTGCCTGGATCCGTGCTGCTGCTTCCCTAACGTCCCCATTGCGGTTGTAGACAACGTGAAGCTCAAACAGGAGAATAAGGCTCTGAGGTGAGTTGGTTGGTTAGTTGTCTGTGGACAGCGTAAAACTTTAACAGGGGACCAAGGCTCTGAAGTGAGTCACTTGGTTGGTTAGTAAATCGGTCTGCTGCTGCTTTGCGGACGAGTCCTGAGATTATCATCTGAAAATTGTACGTGCTGTCTTACATAGAGGTAGCATGAAAACCAGGACTTCTGAACAGCCGATCACATAATACTTAAACTAACACAAAGCGATCCAATCGGGGATCAAAACAGGGTTTCTCAGGTGTGTTTTGTGCAAACAGAAATTGTTTAGCGAATGGTGGTCTACTGTCTGTTACCTATGCACAAACTCAATCTACTATAAAAGGTGACCTTTGTGGTTGTTAGACTTGGAGACGGCCGGATGCAGAAAAAAGGCAAACGACTAGATCTCGCCTATTACAATTGTTGAGAAACTTAAGGAGAAAGGAGATGGTATTGTGGATAAGCACCTGATAATACGCTTGTTGAGTTATTTGATCATTTGTTAATATTGGTGACTGCTTTATCATATATCGTTTCTGCCCATTTTAAATTTACCCCTGCATTTCATTGGATTCTTGAACTTCAAATATTTATAGTGGTTTAAGAGTTTTGATTTAGCCATTCTTTGCAATTGTCGTGCACTGTCTAAGTGTAAAGATCGATATCATGGCTGGCCTATTTTCAAATCTGCAGAAATTGTATAAAGCGTGTCCGAGCCTGTGCAGTGGGCGAAGCTTGTGACCTCATCAAAACCGTGATGGATGGCTGCACTTGTAGCTGTTGTTTAGCGAGGACGAAACTTCGCCCTTGCAAAAGTATAACAAGTGAGTGTTATCTTAATGTGTCCCGCTGAAAAATCAATTGGAAAAAAAAACAAGCAAAAAAAACAACAAAAAAAAAAAACAAAACTAAACGAACAAACCTAGAGGAAGTAAGAAAATGAAATGGAAAGTCAAAAAGACTGCGCAAGTTGATGAAGCTGGAGGAAGAAAAGGAAAAAGAATTCAAGAAGAGGAGGAGAAAGAGAGAGAGAAAGAGAGAGAGAGAGAGAGAGAGAGAGAGAGAGAGAGAGAGAGAGAGAGAGAGAGAGAGAGACAGACAGACAGACAGACAGAGAGAGAGACAGAGAGACAGACAGACAGACAGACAGACAGACAGACAGACAGACAGCGACAGAGAGACAGACAGACAGACAGACAGACAGACAGACAGACAGACAGACAGACAGACAGAGTTAGAGGGAGAAATATAAAAAGAATAAAAACAGATTCAAAAACATGTTCTTCATGGTTGAACATATGAAAATATAAACACTACACGTCATTTTCATAAATATGAAACAATATCGCTGTTAATAATATTACAAAGGGAAATAAGACTAACACTTTACTTATTAAATTTCTTCCAAACGGCAAGAAGCGTTGGCCTTAATATCGCTATTGGTTTCTGTTCTGTTCCACTTCCACCATAAACTACAGCCTTTGGTTTTTGGCCTACAGTAATGAGATTTTAAACCTAAAAAAAAAAATTAACCTTGCTATTTCACAAAATCACTGTAAATAGTATCAATCTTGTTTCCCTTTTAAAAGTAACAAAACGACGTTATCAAGAATGTGCACCATGGACTGAATTTAAAAAAAAACCGCACCTAAGAATAACGGGAATTCCAAAGTATCGGCACCTACTGCTACGCTGCAAAAAACAGCAAATGACGTTCTAAACACAGGAAGACAGAGTGTGTATTGTAAATAATATGAAGAAAACCATGATGTGATTAAATAGGCGTGTATTTTTATACTTAGATTAAAGTTTTCAGATTAGTAGATACATCTTGATTGTCACTATTGACATACAAAACACATGATAAAAAATGAGAGCAGAATAATTAGACATATCTGCTAGATTATTAGATCTAGTTAAGATTAGTGCTCAACCTGTAAAAAGTCAAAAATTTTGAATCTGGATCTAGATCTAGATGATCTAGAAGCTAGATCTACATCGACATCAAGAAAAACATTGACCAATATCTTATTTTGTAGTCATGATGAAAATACAAATCCAAGTTTATTCATCTTTCTTGGATTTTCTGAACCCCAAACTGCTATTCTTACGATGTTAAATCTAGATCTAGATAAATACATAACGTATCTAAAAAGATATCAAATGCATGTAGAAAACAACATCACTGAGACATATTAAAATATGATTGAAGGACATAAAAGTGTGGACTTTTATTACACTAATTTCAAATGAGATTGTCCCGTGTATATAGAAGAGTAGTACTTTTCGGCAATCAAAGTTCACCATGGCTTGCTTCACGGATAACCCCGCAAGCTGGAAGATGCGGGCGTGTAACAGCGTGATTCGGAACCAGAACCATATTCTCAAATGTACCCTGAAGACACTGTTGGACAACCCGTTGCGAACTCGCGATCGGGCCTTATCATCATTGATTGGGCTCTGTAGAAAACAATGCAATGGGCCCATAATAGAGTTGCCTCCTAAAAGGTCATTCAGCTTGCCTACAGTATCTGTACTGCCTGTTCATTACGTCCCGGTTTGTCCGCCCCCCATAATTATAAGAAGTAAAAAAACAGAGGAGGTCCAAGAAGAGGAAAAACCTGCAGCAGTAGTGAGGAAAAGAAAGGTTCGAAAAGCCTGTTGTGAGCCAAAAAGCTGCTCAAAGAACCTCTGTGAGACTTTGAACAACATGCAGAGCATCTGTTCTTGCTGTGGAAGAAGTGTTTCGCCTAGATTTAAATGCCCATCGCCCAAAATTTTTAGCAAGAAGCCAACATCTCCTTGTAACTTTGGGGCGTCCAACTTTATTTCTATGGATTGTGGCAGCCAACGTCGTGAGACCAAAGCTAAGACCGATAAGTGCTCTAGGCGCTGCTGCCTTTCTAAAAATCCGAGTATGGCCACTCCTCTGACCATGTCCCCTCTGTGCTGCCCACCCTCCGTCAAATCGCTGTCTCCGAAAACCAAAGACAAAGGCAAGTGCACGCCAATCGTTAAGTCGTACAAAAGAGCACCGGCACCTACTGGTCACAGTCGGCAGGAACAGGAAACCTGCAGTCCTTCGAGAAACCGCTCTGCTCCTAATTTCAGGTTCCCAGAATCGTGCGCAGGCTTCATGAACGATAGCTGTAAAAACAATATGGGTTACAGTTACAATAATTTCTATTCCAACTTCTGTAAGAACAACAACGATAGCGAGGTGGACCCTCCAGGCATGTACACGCCACGCTCTGCCTTCCAAGAAACTTTAGAGACAAAAGACAGCAGTATGTTCATGCCAAGCACCTCCGGAGCCAGCCCCATCTCTCTGTCAACCCAAAGGCATGGGAATCTAAGTAAAACAACAAGTCAAATTCAATCATTGTACGGAACTTATACAAATCCAACAACACGCCAAAGTAAAACATTGTTTGGAGCTTATGCAAAGCCAACAGGTCAAATTAAAAAGTCAGATGGTGATAATACAAAAGGAGGACTTATAGTTAAAAGAGCATATGGCGGTAGTACGACAGACACAAGCCAAGTTAACAAAAGATTATATGGGTATAAAGCTAACTTAGCAAATCAAGAAAAGAGGTCGCCAGCACAAAGTGGCTACTCCAGCCCAACGCTGAGATCAGCCATGGAGGATCCATTCAGTGTGACCACTTGGAAAACATCGATACCTATTCGCTTCAGTGATCTTCCTAAACGCTACAGGAACTAACGAACGGAGAGAGAAAATATTGTACGTGACCATAATCTTTAAAAAAATATAAAACATAAATTTTAATCAATATTTTCTGAAAATTTTTTTCGTAACAACTGCACCTGTTCATATAGCATTACAAATTATGGTAGCCTATGGATTACGTTGAGGGTTACAGTACTCTAAAATTTTACTACATTGTAACTCATAACGCAATGAATATTATGGTGTCAGATAGTACTATTTTAATTGACTACTATTTTCTGGATCCTTCGGATTCCCTTCGTATGATACTGGTATTGACCATATTTTAGGTTTTCATTTTACCCCCCCCCCCCCCCCCCTTTCCTGTGAATAGTGTAAACGTAAAATAAACTACGAATACACACTGACTATTGATAACCACTGTTTTAAACTAGTATTTTGGACACATTTATAAAACACGTATTTTTCACGTATACAACCGAAAAAGAGACACCTCTCATGGTCTTTATTCCCCCACTAAGATATAAATATGTTCTTTGATATAATCACTAAAACGTTTCCCTCAGAGGAACATGGGAGATGCTAAACCCAGAGAGAGAGAAAGAGAGAAAGAGAGAGAGAGAGAGAGAGAGAGAGAGAGAGAGAGAGAGAGAGAGAGGCACAGACAGGGACAGAGAGACAGACAAAGACAGACAAGGGAGAGAAAGAGACAGAGAGAGAGAGAGAGAAAGAAAGAAAGAGAGACAGACAGACAGACAGACAGGGACAGAGAGACAGAGAGAGGGAGATAGAGGGAGAAAGAGGGAGAGAGAGATGGTTCTCTAGAGGGTTTAACGTCTCCTAGGTTTCTCTAGGGAGTCCTATATGGCGACGGGCCCCAAGACTTACGTTTGACAATTTTATGTGCTGTCACACACGAGGCAGGGCGGGGATACCATGACTTCTGTCTCAGCCGGTCACATTATACTGACACCGACCCAACAAGTTACAGGGGACGAATATCGGACAAATAAATCGGGAGATCGTGGTATAGATCCGCGAACCTCCTGATCTGAAGACCAACGCTTTACATGAGCCAGGTGAGAGAGAGAGAGAAGAGAGAGAGAGAGAGAGAGAGAAGAGAGAGAGAGAGAGAGAGAGAGAGAGAGAGAGAGAGAGAAGAGAGAGAGAGAGGGCGCCCTATAAAGAATCTAACGACCAGAACCTATGCACCTCCTCAGGCATACCGTGCCGGGAGACGTGGCTATGCGTGCCCTCGGCGGGCAGTCAGAGCTGCGGCGGCTACACGCCGTCTGGCTGGAGCAAGCTGCTCAAGAAGTGCCGCGAGTTTTCCTGCGACCCCTGCGAGCCGTGCGACCTGGGGCCCCGGGTGGCGCCCTGCGTGAGCCTGCGCTGCAAGTGTCTGCCCAGACCCTGCCCGTGCCCGCCCTGCCCACACCTGTGCCCTGTCCGCGCTCTGCCCGCAGACCTGAGGCCATTCACACCGTGCTGTCCTTTGTATTTCCCGCAAAGCCCGTGCATCAAATGCAATACGTGCACCCCACCAGTTTCATCAGCATCCTACAAGTCGTGTGGATGCACATCGAACTGCAAGACATCGGCGATCACTGCACCGCCGTACCAGCCCAAGTACACGTCGATGTCGAGTTTCTGCAGCAAGCTGCCTCAGTCCAGTGCCTCGACTCCCGGCCCCTTGCACAAAATCGATGCGATGCTGAAGGAAGATCCCGTTCGCTCGGTGATCTGCACATCGACTGTCAGCACTTACAGCCGATAGAATGCCGATAGCACGTTTGGACCGCTTCTTTGGTAAGTATTTTTCTTTAATAATTAAAAAAAAAAAACAAAAAACAACTTAAGTGTTCGTATTCTTTCCACAGTACCATGTAGTATACACTACACAAAACTGTTCTTTTTTGGGTCAAGTATGAATTTCATAGGAACTTTTATAAAGATAATTAAATATTCCTTTGTTAAGTTATAATGTTTTCCTTCCTGTCAAAATTTAATCTAAATTTTCCATTTTTTTTAAATTCTTAAAATTTTAACTAATACACCCTAATATTTTGACAATTTGGTGATAATCAGTTATTATATCATATTTAAAATGGAGGTAGATATAGATGATACAATACGTTACCTACCATATAACCATCTCAAAGATGAGTTTGAAGAAAGCTGCTTATATGAAGCAACATTCCACTTAATGGTCCAGGGAAACTAACTTTGCTCTGCATATTCTCTATCTGGAGTTTTTTGCTTGAATATTAATCTGGGGTTGGGGAATCGATAGTTAGGTACGTTTTTGTGATATCGAACACGTATTTCACATGGTTTAGTCGTCATTCATTCTTAGATATCATATATTGGTATAGGTTGTCAATACAAAATCACTCCAAACACTATTTCTATACATTTTTAGAAAAAAAACGTGGACTAAACTATGTGTCTGTTGGGCTGCGTAGGAATATTAGGTGTAAACAAAACGCGAAATATTCGATATCACAAAAACGTACCTAACTATCGATTCCCCAAACCCACATCAATCAGCGGAACATAACGTTAGCTCTTAAATCTCAAAAGTGCGGTTGTAGTTATAGCTGATGTTGACAGCTTTGTAAACGCAAGAGGTAAGGACATGCACTGGTTAAAACATCTTAAAAGCAATCACTCGTAGAGTAACTTGTTCCCTTACCCAAAATCATTATTGTTCTTCAGAAGTGTTTTGTTTTCTGAAAAACGCACTTACTTCTTTTGATTTCATTCACGGATGGATGCAAAAAATACACTCTCATAGTTATTTGTCAGGCCTTGTTCGATTCTAATGTCACTTTGTTTTCAACCGAAAAAGTAACAGTCTATATTGTGCACATGCGGGGCGGCAAATAGGTTAAGTGGAAAACAAATATATCTACTGATTGTATATTTCGAACCAGGGACCTCCCGTTTGGGAGACCAACACTCTACCACTTGTGCAAGTTCACACCTGTTAAAGCTTATGTAACTGATGTTGCTATACAACTGCACACTGACTTCAATCTGCTTGGTCACCTCATAGGCCCTATGGAAACTATTGTTTATTGTATTAAAAAGCCCTTTTACAGGGTATAACTTATAAGCAAAATTACGAGGTGAATTGTAATGTAAGAAAATTTAGCTGGTCTATATTCACTTTATGGCACCTTAAAGCCTCGATACCTTTGATGATGAGTTACAAAGTGTTGCATATCCACATAGAAACACCAGCAGTGTGGGTGGCGTGCTCCAAATTCTAAACTGGAAGACCCTGCAACATCGTCACGAACCCTCTAGACTCACTCTCCTCTTTAAAATCGTTGACGACACTGCCAATGTAAAGTGCCACTAACTTCAGTCAGCTGTGACGCGAGCCAGACGCAGTCAATTTTAAACAAAGTACCCCCCCCCCTTTCCCTCTGCAAGAAACAACTTCGACAACAATTCCTCTTCTCCAAAACGGTGCAAGAATGGAACAACATCCCCAATGGAACGACCCCCCTCAGGAATCTATAGCTGTCCCAAGTGCATAGGCCTTCCGAGAGTAGATACCGAAAACTAATTGAAAAATTCTTGTTAAAAAAATTAAATGACTAAAAATTAGCCTGTGAACCAAATCTGGAAGTAAGAAAACATGCTAATGTTATTTAATATGTTGAATTTGAGCAGTAATTGCGAAGAAGGGGAAGAACTTCAGAAGATGGGTATTGATATTGGATAATACCCAAGAAGTTTACTTTTTGCGCGGGATTTAAATTTAAACGTATTAATTCGAATCCGCACCAAAATGCATCGTTATAAAACTGAATTATGCAGCATCTAAACTTCAAAATGCGTAGTCCACATTATAAACTTCCGACATGAGTAATATAAAATAATGTCATAATCCCTTGTATTTAGATCAATAAAATCAAGCTTTATGCTTAGGGCTATACGTAGACTGGACTTCATGACTGCCAAAACATCAGCCCAAGGCACTTTCTTTGTATATTATATAGAAACAGTTATGAGGCAGGCGTGAAAGTACAGGCTGACAGGGTGGGTGGATTGTACAAAATGATTGCCTATTTGAAAACCTTATGCAAAACTGAAAGGGATTGCGAGGATGCTGAAGGTTTGTAGACATAGAATATACTTGGTGCTAAAAGTAGCATTAAAATCAAGTGGCTGAAACCAGACTTAAGTTAGAAGATAATAACATTAGGATTTTAATTTTGGTTTCAGTTTCATCTGGTAGCTTAGTCTAGATTGTTTCGCAATAGAGTTTCGTTGACGACTCAAAAATGCAGACTGATTCAGATGAACTAACGTTTATTTACGCAGTAATAATCCGGACCGATTTGAAATAATTATTTTGAGCTAAGCGCAGTAGGTGAGCGAATAGCGACTATTTGAAAAACCATTGATTTTCTCTTAAGTGTTGTATTGCGATAACAAAAAAACACATTGCAATCTCAAGTTGACACATTTGTGTATACTGTTCACATCAAGGACATTGTTGTTTTATTTGGGTAATATCAAAATACAGCACTCTCATAAATTAAAAAAAAACAACAACTCATATGCGTGTCATGTGTGGTACGAAGGTTTAAAGGTTAGGTTTTTTTTTCGCTAATCTAGTTTTGAGCATATCCACATTATGCTAATCCAAACAGGATGATAAAATTGTTAAGATATAGAATACCTTTAGGTTCGTTTTCGTGTCTCACAAGCAGACGCTAGTGTTATTTCACTTTGGGATATTAATGAACCATTTCAAGTTACAATAGTAGTGTCGTGATTTTGCTACGAAGAAATTGGTTAAATTATATATTTTTAAATTAAACAAGAGTAGTTCTTAACCTTTCTTAATGAGGAAGGTAAGGTTTACCTACCATGTGACTACTAGTTTGCCACAATCAAGTGTGATGTCTAGTTAAATCGATAAGTTTAGGTTTTACTTAGAAAAACGGATGATCCGGTTAGCTTAACGAGTACTCATCTTTTCAGTAGGCATCGAAGGGCTGTTGGTACAGGCTGTGTCCAACCCAACCCACTTTTCCCATTATATCATCACCCTCAATATCTATTTATCTCTCCCTCTATCCCATTTTCTCTTGGTCTTAGACTCCAAGATCAAGTAGTTATAATACTACAGAGGACCTAAAAAGGAGTATTGAGTAGCCTACCATTCACAAATTATATGATAACAGATATCTTTGCTTCCATACCGCATTTTGTTGATTTTATAGACATAATTCAATAATCTTTTAGTCCTACGTTTGATGAATATCGCTTCATATTTAAGGAGCCATATTCATATAGCCAAACAGCTAGATACCAAAACTATCTCACTTATTATTACATTTCATTGCAGTTAAATTTTGTTTACCTCAACCCATATGGTCACCCAAGCGGTGCTGTGAACCATGCGTGCCTTCCTACATCCCTCCTGTGGATTTCTGCGAGCCGTGCCATCCGACAAACTACCTCCAGGTTTACTGCTCACCACCGGATTGCAGCGCATGCTACGATTTCTCTAAGTGCAATATGTCCAACTTTTGTAAAGACTGCTGCGATCCATGCTGCAACTGCTCTTTCCGTTGTAACGAGTGCTGCTTCCGCATTCCGACTATTGATCCCTGGTGCACATACATGCCGCCATGTTATGCTGATGTGAAGTGTCCGCCGACATCCTGCTGCCTGCCCATGTCGGACACTCGCTGCCGGCCTCGTACAAACCTATGCGTCCCGATTGCCCCCTCCCCGATGGAACAGCGGCCCATGGGGAGGCCCATTTGGGACCCTTGCGTCAAGCCTCCACGCCGAAACTGTATAACTCACTGCGGGCATCCAGCCGAGGAAGCGTTCCAAATGTCACCGTGCCGGTCTCTCTGTAAGAGGAATTACTAGTCCCTGTGCCGTAATGATCACCCTTTTATGGACCTGTGGATAGCTGTACATTGCACCGATACCTATAAAGGTGTATTTATATTCATATGGACGTCTCATGCGTAATGACACGCGCTCTGACACCAGATGCTCTGGTTAGACCTGTGCAGTCCAGACTCATGCAAAACAAACAAAAAAATCAGGTCGACGTGGTTATTCAATGAAGGTTCTATGATCCTGAGCAACGCAATCCTAAAACCCACGGGAACAACTCTGAGAGCCTATCCGAATCTACTCTAAACTGTGAGTACACACATTTGTCACTGACTTAAGAAAATTGTTTTGCTTGTTTCTTTCTTTAACGCTTCAATAGAATTTGTGTTTCATTTAATCTTATATACAATCTCATTTAAAAAGATATCACCATTAACAGTCAATGGAAATATATAATTGCCCATCTGATTTATAGCTTGGGGTACACTGCATTGAACACAAGTTAATTTTATATTACAAAAAAAAAACCATGCCAATATTGCGATTCTGGTATGGAGAACAGGTATTCTCTACGTTTCCAATCTTTTTAGGGATATTTGTAAACGCTCATCATGATGGCTTTAACCTGCGCATAAAAGGCTCCAAGATATGCATTGTCTTGCAGGATTATACGATTAATTAATTGAAATGCACCAGATAGTCTTTATCAGTCATGTTTTCCGTAACTGCTAAATTTGTAAGAACAGCTAAGAGCTGAAGTGGTTAGTCTTGACACAACTCATTCTATTTATTGTATTATCTTGCAGATATGTGTTTTTTGCTGCAGATTATCATTACTAAAGATTGCACTAAATGCTTAAGCACATCAACTCAAAGAAAATTAACGCCGAAGGTGAAGAAAGAGGTTATAACATTGAAATTATAAACACACCAAAACTTCATTAAAATCGTACATTTCATCTATTCATATAAGGCCCAACCTCACTACAGAAAATTGCAATTATAGCCATACTAGGAAAGGTAAACTGAAGCATAAAAAATAATTGTTATAGATATAATTTACTAATGTATCTCGTTGTATTTTTTATTAAGTATTAAAGTTCAACAACAGCGTCAAGTTAAATATATGTTGAAAAGAAGGTGGCAAAACTGTGTTTTTGTTATTAGCAAAGAATTGAGTGGACTTGTGGGCGAAGTCAAGAGCGTCACGATGCTCCGTACTGGTGAACTCTTGGTGGAATGCTCTAGCGAAGCATAATCAAAGCGTCTCGGCAAGCTGTAACTTTTGTCAACATCCATGTGACTCTGAAGGCTCAGCGGAGCCTAAACAGCTCCAGGGGTGTAGTTAGAACTCGCGACCTTGAAACGACGAGCGAGGAGGAGATGGTGGTGGAACTCGTTGGAGTAACGCACGCCCAACGCATTTTTGTGCGGGAGGGGATGATAAAATCATGACTAAAACCTTCATCCTAACCTTTAATTCGACGTCGCGACCGACAGCGATGAGAGTGGGGTATTTAACTCGTAAGGTTACCCCATGCCTACCGAGACCGATGCGCTGTTTTAAAGGCCATCGTTTTGGACACAGCAGTGTGTTGCTACGGTGGTAAGGGAGGGCACGCCGGGAAAGACTGTAAAGCCGATCCCAGCTGTCTGAACTGCCATGGCCCAATTGCGGCAGATTCGAAATAATGCCCCAAGTGGAAAGAAGAAGAGGCAATTCAGCGGTACAAAGCCCAGCATGGTGGTACCTTTGCACAGACCAGGGCAGCCAATGTCGTAGAACTCAACCCAAATATTTAGCGTCTACGCCACCAGTGTTGGGACAAAGACTGCTCAAACAGCGACTCAGAAGGGCAGCGGCGGGACAAACACCACTGCCTGATCCCAAGGAGAAAAGCCCTTCAACGAAGATTCTCCAATCAAGCCGAAGAAGTCGCCCGTTGGAGCAGAGTCTCGACGTAAGGGCAAGCCTAGGGCAAAACCTGCATCTGAGCAGAGAACCCCTTTGGCAACTTCAAATCGTTTTGAGGCGTTGACCGACAGCGAAGGAATGGAGGTGACAGAGGTGACAACCCTCTTTCCATCCTCACAGGTGGCTCCCGAACATCGAAGCTGTCCCCTTTCCCTTCCTCTTCCCCTGTCACCATCTTTGGTGACCTTCCCTTATCACCATCCTTGGTGACGTCCCTCGCCTGATCCTCCCCCCCACCTTTTTCCCCCTTCCCTAAAATCTAGGAATGAAGACCCGGACGTCTCGTACTCCTTCACACCAGAAAGCATTGTGGAGGGGTAAGGAGGAGAGACCTGCCGGCCTAGTTAGCCACCTTTTAAAATAATCCAAATAAAAATCAAGTGTCATGTTTTTCAACAATGCATTACTATTGTTATCTCAGTCTGAGCACAGAGTGCCAACAATTTCAATCGAAAACGATGATAAAAAAATAACAAATTAAAGGTTTGAAAAGATGAAAAAAACAGGAGAAAAAAAGCTAAGAAAATCAATGGCGATGTTGTCTTAATTTTGATTAATAAAATTTATTAATATGTTATCGAAATTCCAGACACAGTCAGAACATACTCACCCATTTCTTTTTAAAGATATTTAGCACCAAATTGATCTCTTTTTCCGTGGTATAAGGAAATCTTTTATACGTTTACCAATACCATGTGTATTTTTTGGTTAAAGTTGTCACCCTGTATGGTTATATTATTTATTGTTCTTTGAGAATAAGAGCTGTGGGCGACTTATCACGCCGTTCAACGTTCTGCGAGATTATTAGAGCAGTGGGTTAAATTTAAAACTCCTATTTTTAAATGAAATGTGTCTGAACAGCCATAATTATGTAAAGTGAGCAATAATAAATGTAAAGGAATTCAATGCTGAATTATTAAATCACTATAATTTTACTCTCTTGAGAACAATTATGCTTATCATGAAAAATGCGCAACGTTTAAAACGTTTTGTTTCTTCATGTGACACCCTAGCTGAGTTCAAAAGTTTTATTTAACTCTAAACTGCTGATGTTGCCAAACAGAATATTGGCTAATAGTTTACAACCCTGATATTCTTTTTTGATAACATTGCTTGGGGAATGTTATACATTGCAGCTTCTCCACTCTTTCGCCTTTTATTATCAAGTTCTTTGGAACATGCTAACATAAAAATTTCATTTTCATTTTGCGCATCAAATATTTTCACATAAAAAAATCCCCAAGAATGACTCAAAATGTAATAATATAATGCGTGCGCTAGAATGTATGTTGAACGGTGTTGTAGGAAGGGCGTCGTGATGGAGGAGTACAGCAAACATTACCATGTTTATAGAGTGTGATCTTTTTAGCATGTACATTTGCTGTAAAAAACACCACGCACGTAAGCGAAGTACAACATGATCTGATCAAGATAGTCTAAACCCTAAAGATTTTCTCAGCTGATTAAAGGCGGGGTCATGACGCATGTGCAAAATGACAAGAAGAAACGCAGAGCGCACTCCTATAGTAAACTGTCCCCGAGAAAGCCTCAACCAAGATCTAGATCTAGCTCCAACGATCGCACTTACACCTGTGTTAGCCGGTCACAGAAGACTGGAGATGCTGGAGATTGTTCCAAGGATGAGTGTGATCAAAATGGTTGGGCTTGGAGCAGACAGGCAGATTGTCCAGATATATGCTCGCCAAAAAGTATTTATTTAACAATGCCAAAACTTTCCAAACTTGGTTCAAGGGATTCATCAAAGTACAGGCAAGTTGCCAGTTATTCTAAAGATATCAAGGAATCTTTTGGTAGAGTTTTTAAAGGTAGAAGAGCATCATCACCCAACGACAATATAGAGAAGACAGATAATAAAACTAGTGATCTAGAGCGCTATGTTGTCACAAGCCCATCTTCAGAGATAGAAAACGAGAGTGATACAGATTTAGACATGCGGTCTAGATATAGTGTTAATGGGTCTAATAATAGTCTTACGGTCCACCATCAAAGCGGTTGTTCTTCACCTTTTTCTCCAAAGTCAGATTCTCGTACCAGTCGTTGTTTTCATAAAGACAAGGGGCATGTTCTAGCCCTCTTCGACACAGATATATACCGTATTGGAAAAATCAAACATGATAACACTATTCAAGGAAATAAGAACACAAACTCGGGGGTTACCGTGACACGTAAAGCGAAGCCCAAAAAGACTAAAAGTAACCATAAATTTCATCGATCTCAGTCCACAAGTCCCTGCAGCGTAAAGTCAAACTTAAGTTGGGACGATAACGATACTTGCAGCAACTATAGCTGCACTTTCGCAAGAGGAAAAAACAAATCTCATTCGAGGGCATCGAAAGTGGGTGCTAAAGCGAGTCAACTGCCTAACAAAAATCATGCACCAGAAACTAAACAGTTTTGGGAGAAAATGACCAGCAAACTGAAGCCAAATGATATAGCTATTGGCATCACTAGCAGTAGGAAAGGCAGGACTGCATCCAAAACCAGACTTGACGCTCTGGAAGAGATTCCTTCAGACACGAATAGTCATGCATGTGTTTGCAGAAATAACAGCAAGGGAAATTGCTCTGTTGACAGCACCAGCTCGAGACGGTGCCGTTCGATGGGCCCTAGGCCCGCCTCCAAAGGATTTGTCAGTCCTAGAGGTATCAGCGTGGGAGCCTCCAGCTCAGACGAATCAAGTCATCGCTACCATAGACAACAACCCAAGAACAAAAGTCCCGCAGGTGGCCGCGGTGCCAAAGCAGGGCCGGCCGCCAAGGGTAAGAATTCAAGACCTACATCGGCGCCATCAAAACCTAAAGGCAAAAGCCCGGTAGGAAAACCCAGCCCTATATTGAAACTAAAACCGAAGGGGGCGGCCACACCACAATCAACACCCAGTGGAGGCAGTGTCGCTGACTCGAAAGGAAAAGGGAAGAAATCAAAATCAGCATCAGCATCAGCGTCAGCATCAGCTAAGGGCTTGAATGTACAAGGGATTGTTCCTCTAACCCCGGCAGAAATTTGTGCCAGATGCAATAAATATAGAATAGATCAAGAACAAAGCGAATGCGTGCCTTTAGACTTTAGTCATGTGCAACAACTTGAGAGCCTAGCACAATCCGTGAACGAGGAGAGCACACGCACACTTCTCTACACAGTAGCGTCAATTATAGAAGAGAAAGTGTGTAGACAGATGTTTCGGTGTCTACTGCCTTGCACATGTCCCGGTTGCAAAAATCGTCCGAATATTTGCCAAAGTTTAGACAAATTTCTTGGCGGAAATTCTTCTTCAAAAGGAAAACGCAAAGCAGGCGCGGGTGAAAAATCTGGCGGTGGGAAGGGAGGTAAAAAAAAATCCAAAGCAAGCCCTAATGAGGATCAGAAAAAGAAAGAATCTGGTAGCCCAAAGAAAAAAAAAGGCAAAGCTGAAAAAAGTGCAGGCGATGGAGAAAAGGCGACAGGGGGCAAAGGGGGCAATGATGAGTGTGTGTCCCCTGAAGGATGCACAATGCCATGCAAGCCGACCTGCTACTACGACAGAGACTGTTGTGGTTCCGGCGGGGGCTGGAGTAACTCTTCGATGCGTTTGGGCTGGTGGCCCGGCAACAGGGTCCGTTTCCCGTGCTACGATCGTTGCTGGAGCAACCGCAGTTACGACGGCACATCGCGGCTATCTGGTTTGACAGATAATCTATTACCTAAGGATGAAATGAACCGGACTAATGACGATGTGGGATCGAACGGCAACGCTGCTTGTTACCAAAGAAGGATAGAGGCAACTAATACAAGTCACAGTAACATAGGTTTCACTGATAAACTGAATGGACGGTGGGCTAGTTCCTCATATGCATCTCACAGTATTAGACCCGTGTCAGATATCTTTCGCCGCTACAGTGCAGATCCGTCAAACCCCTGTCCACATGATGGAATCCAGCCACGTGAAAACAAAGATTTGGCCTCTTTATCGCTTTATTCTGACCCGTCCAAAATTCGCGATCACATCATGGGGGATCTACCAGAAAAACCTCGTTCCACCTGGGGCCCTAAGTTAATCTACGGGGATGAAGATTCTGCCAGACTCCTGGAAACTTTTGAAAGGAACTTTACTTTGGATTTAGAAAAAAATAAAGCAAATGAGACCAGCCAAGAAGCTGACTCTAAAGTAGCCAGTCCTTCAAATAAAGAGTCTGTCTCGGGCACAGTACACAAACGACGTTTTAGTCCTAAAAAAAGAACAAAGAAGAAACCTGCAACGTCTAGAAGTTCGTCTCCCACCACAAGAGCTGTTGGAGAGATAGAGGAAAGGACAAAAGCCTTATTATGCGATGCTAAATTAGAAATATGCCAAGAGAATGGCGTGAGTATCAGTAAATCAGGACAATCTTCACAGGAATGTGCTGACAACACTTCTCTCATACGCGAATTTTCTCCAATCCAACCCCCCGACGTTAACACTGCTTACTTCACTTCTCAGATTTCTCAACCAATAAATAATGAGTTTGGCACACCACATGTCTCTCGGTCGGCATCTGTCGAGAAACAATGGTGGGAAGGACTACCGGAGAAAACATCGAGGACTTTCAACTCAGTCATGCTGAAGAAGTATTCTTCCAGCTCCGCAATGCCTGTCAGCGTTGAGGCTATTGGTACATCTCAGCGTGCAGGTTTCAGTGCCGCCGGAGGGACTAATCCAGGGACTATTCCAGGACTGCATGGACGATCGCGCTCGGAGCCTCGCCTCACGCAGACTGGTGGCACCGGCACCAGTGACGCCACCAGTGGCAGGAAGCCCTGGAACAATACCCGGCCAGGCCAGAGCGCCGACGGTCGGCCAGACTCGGCCCGGAAAACAGGCTCGTTCACGGTGTGCAAGGGCCGTCCCGGCAAGCAGACTCCCAAAGGAAAACCTACCAAGAAGTTGTGGAAATATTGATACACTGTACTAATAATAGTTTTTATGAACCACAGAAAATGTTAAGATATATAATAAAAAAGGAAAAACAAGACATGCTCGAATTTCCATGAAAGCTACTTAGGAATGCTTCTAATTTTTTGTCTGCTTTTTTTTAGGTGTCATTGACATAAAAGACAAGAGCTGGATAGTTTAGAGTAGAATCAAAGAAATATAAACTGCACTAAAGAGAGAGAGAGAGAAATGTGTCGCTTAGTCTTTTACTACTCACAACAGGGCAGTCTGATTGGTAAATTACTATGATATTGCTAACCTTTTGTTAAAACTTAAATGTTCAATCAGTTTTATTCCTGATCGTGATCTAATGCTACCCCATCCAAGCAACATATAGTTCTACTCCTCTACAACGCAGCTCATGATTTTGGAGTAATTGTATTCCTTCTATTTTGTTTTAAACCTCATCTTATTATGACAATTTGAAAGAAAAAAAGCAACAACAAACTTATGTATTGGTAAATGCAGTCAGCAGCAAGGAGTTGGTTAAAAATAAAATATGTTAAAATTTTTTTCGCTCTTGTCAGCTAAATGGTTGACTTAAAAAAAAATTATATTACGATTATATAGCATTATGTTTTACTATGTCAATTGTGTTTTCATAAGTTTTATACAAGTATGCATTTGTTCTATATAATATCACCCCTCAACTCATGATTTGTCTTTATATATCAGTAAATAAAATAAGGGTAAAGAATAATTCTCTGCAATATTTATTATAATTTTTGTTTTTACTGTTGCTTAGTTTTAAGCAATTTTTTTCAGTTTTTCATACATATTTCTGCATATCTGGGAGGAGTTAATCTTAAAATTTTCACGAGTTGATGCATGGAAAATTAATCTATAGAGTAACTAAAATTTAAAACCGATCAGTTTTTAGATTTATCATGGTATAATAGGAAATCAACCTACTGAGTATTATATGACTATACTTCTTTGTAGTCTCTACCTGTCCATAGAATTTTATTTCAAGTGAAAATGTTGCCATATAAAGGCAATCAAACTTAGTATTAAAATTATATTGAGATCATCCAGTTACATACCATCTGGCTTTCTTCGAACACTAATTCTACATTGAGAGAGAATTGATCCGAATCTACCAAAAATTAGCTCATAAATCAATATGGGATAAAAGTTTGCACAACTTCATCATTCTTTGCTCTAGTGGTTACATCAAAATATTTTCATGCCTCATACAGAGATGTGACATGCATATACCATATTTCTGGTTTGTTTGTTTCTTGTTTTGTTTTGTTTTTAAATTTCAAATTTCAAATTATTTTCGTTTTATTTTTAATATCTAATTTTAAGTGCTAAATGAACTACAGAAAGAGGACGATTTTTATTTTTGAATTTGTCACCAAAATTGACAAAACCAGACAATTCATCCTACATTATGCATGATGATTCATTCATCCTTGTAAAATAAAGAATATGCACACAATTCAGTATCAGATACATACCAACTATTATAATCAGTCAATACAGGTGCATGTGGTCATATTATGTAGTACGTGTAACCTGAGGATTTTGTTGGTCTATGAAAACTTTGTTAGTGTCTAAAGAATACATGTACCCTCTCTGAGGAACTTCTTGAGGTTTTTTAAAACTCCCAGGAAACTGAGTGAACTATTATTTTGGGATATTTTTTTTATAATTGGTATACATTCTGAGACTGAGACAACTATGTAAGTCCAATAGTTTGGAGTTCATGGTTTTTAAATGGCTGTATATCTGCTTATGTACTTTTTTTTTTTTCGTTTAAAATTTTTGTTTTGACAATCTCAATCCCTTTGAATGAATACCCAAAAGACTAGGAAAATTTCTTTGTATTGAATACTTAGTATAAACATTTGGATGATTCCGTTGGAAGTCAATCATTGATTAGGTGCCAATGTGCAGTAGGACACTATTTATGACTGACTTATGTGCTTATTTGACATTATTTTTAACTTTTGTGATCCAAATTCCACTAAAATCAAACTAGTAAAAATTATGTAAATATGATCTTGTGGGTGAAAAGTTAATTTCTGACACAAGATCTATTATTATTAATTTACGACTGACGTTTGATAGTTAGATATCATAAACATGTACCTTGATTGCATTTTCTGTCTATTCCTAGACCAACAGTATGATCTTTGGGACTAGGAAATAATTTTGTTTTTGTTATAACCTAATATTTTTAACCAATAATATACATTACTTTGCCGACTATGCAAAGGAAACAAAAACCATAAAACTATCAGCACTCCTATAGCAACTTGATTGCTTTCTTATTTCTAGACCTTTTCCATTTATAAAAAGCATGACTTTCGTTCTTCATCTTTACAGGTTAATCTGACTTCAGAACTGCAAGACGCTTCAAAACTTATAGAGCTTTAAAGAAAATGGAATCCGTCAACAAATAGATCAAGAGGAACCACAGAGATACTGCCCTTCACAAAAATATGTTAAAAGTTTGAATCATATATCATTTTTTTTAAGCAGAAAAGAGAAGAAAATTGAGTTGTAAATAAAATAAAATACCTGTCAGCCATATCAGAATAGAAAAAAATAGTATGAAATAGAGGTGAGAAGTTTTATTAACATTTAAAATTATTAGTTCCTAAAAGAAGGTTGATTTTTCCAAAGCAATTCATGATGAATAAAATACCAACTTGAACATCTATGTAAACTACACAAATAAAAAAAATAAACTAGCTACATAGTAGTAAAAACGAACAATTTCATTTCAGTGTGATTATCCATTTTTACTGTTTATTGAACATTTTAGTTGCTCGTGCATTGTTTCTTTCATCTGACTCCATTAGCCTCTGAGTCATCTTCTAATAGGAAGCCATTCAACTGATCTCTTTGTCTCTCTCTGAAATTGAAACGATGGTAGAAATAAAATAATGAATGTGGTAACTTAAATCTCAACATAAACTGGAAAAAAACAACATATTAAGCTTTATAGTCATGAATTAAACAAGGCACTTATTGACTTAAGCACCCGTACTTCACAATCAAGCATGTAAAGAAACATGTACACATAATTTCTTTAGTAAAAATTTTTTTTAAATTATAGCAATTCAGTGGTCTCCGCCTAAGAACCCGCCCCTCCGGTGACAAGATAAGTGGGTTCTTAGAGGGTGAAGGATCTTACGGTAGGAGAAGAAAATGTGTCTTATAGTTAGTAAACAAGAGATCAATCCTCAAAAAAGAATAATCTGGGTAATTATGTTCATAGGTTCCCTGAGTTTTTCTTCTTCTTTCTTTTTAGGTTAAAACTGCGGGTCTTTAGTTTGCTATTTCCGACATTAAAATAGTGAGATAAAGGCACTCACGGTTGTAACATCAGTCTTTAGAATGCATTGATTTGATAAGAAAAGTATTCTTTGTTAAGAGAAAACGAATCTGCTGTAAAGAGAAAAACCAGAATCTATGAGAGGTATACTGACACTGACTCAACCAGTATAAAAAAGCAGCGGATCAAATCTGTAGCTCTCTCAATAGAATTAGAAGCTGCAAGCTCTACCCTTGGGCCACCTCCCTCAAGAGAGAGAGGAAGGAGAGACAGATAGACAGACAGACATAGAAACAACCAAGGAAAGACACCAAAAGGGATAGAAAGAGGGAGAGAGAGAAAGAGCAATGGGAGATCGCAAAAAAGAGAAAAGAGAAAGGAAAGAGAGGAAGGGAGATAGAAAGAACAAACAACTTCAATAAGGACCTGTATGAAGGCACCTCTTGTGTATTTAGATATGTGCGACTATCAATCTTAGATCACTATAGAAATAAGCATCACGCTGGGGAAGGTAAAATAATATGTTAGCTTGACAAATACTTTTAAAAAATTGCACCCGGCTCTCTTAAAACAGGTTCTTACACTTTATAAGAGGCCAACAGCGGGTTAGTAGGGGTGTTCATTAAAGAGAAAGAATTATGTTTCATTGGGCGAGCGGATTAGAAGACAGAGTGGGTTTATAAGCTGAGATTCTTACGCAGAGTCCACTGCAGGGTGTAAACCATAAATAGCTCTATAATCAAACAAAGACATATAAAGGCCTTTTTTGCTCATCAGCCTGAAATTTTCATTGAGCTCTTCCCTACCATACCACGATTTTCTGCAATATTGTTTTTACTGATCAAATCATTATAATAAAAGACAAAATTAAATATTTCCTAGAAACCAACAAATATTTAAAAAAGCTCTACATGATCACAATATGAGCCAAAAAAAAAAGGATTTGAATAAAATATGAGTCTATATTTTCTACACACCTTATGCTGGACATAGTTCTCTTTGTGATAAAGGTTGGTAATGTGGTAGCTTCTCCATTCTGAAATAAATACATATGCATTTTCTATTATGTTTATTGAAATAACCAAAAGCCTTAACTATGACTAAAACAAAATCTGTATATTTTTTAATGTTTTGTTAATCAAGGGTCTATAGATTAAATGATATATTTCGAAAATGCCCAGATTTAAGCAACTACACAAAATACAAAATATATTTCAAAAAACATATATTTTTACTTCCAACACAGGAATAAGTCATATTTTAAAAAATACTGAAAATAATGACTGTGTGCTATCTCAGTGACATTACTGAGTTGATAAAAAGCTTAACAGTACTTACAAATTCATGTAAAGATATCCTGCATCCATAGCACAAGGCCTCTTTCAGGTTGGTCAGTCTGAGAACGCAAAAAATAAAGATTAAGAATGCAAAGATTTCTCTTTGAAAACATAAAAAAGTCTAAATATCCTCAGCCATTAAAAGTGTACTCTTTGAAATACAAACACCCACTCTGTCTCTCTGTGTAATCTCTTTTATAACAAATATTATTACCGAGAAATATAGCACTCAACAAACAAAACAATAAGATATAAATAATAGCACATGAGTCTTAATAGGTTGTTGATAGCACAATTTAATTGTCCAAACATTCATAGGGAATAAGATTTCACAAAAAGTTATCCTCTGTTGGAAGAAAGGACTTATGTTCAAGAAGCAATAACTCCATAGTGCCATTTTTTTTAGTAAATACTTTCCTGTTTGTATAGTCTATGACCATAACATCCACAATATTTTGCATACAACATGGGCTACTGCTTCCTGGACTAACTTAAACCAAATTCAAAGCTCATGACTTCAAACTATGTAACACAACTCTGGAAGAAATCTACCATTCCTAACACTCATGTATAGTAATACTCACAAGACAGCGGCTGAATGGTCACAACCAGAACTAGTTGGAGTGTCCTCAACACTTGGCATGTTGTCTTTGTGGTCAACCACAGTTGGTCTTGATAGCTGTTGAGAAAATAACACTGCTCCCAGAGCTGATGTCTTGCCAACGTCTGTGTCTAGAGGGGACTAAAAAAAATAATTTTTGGCTTGATATATCGTCATGCTGCTAACATAAAAATAACACTGACCCACAATCAGATTCTTTGAATAATTTCCCAGCTATCTGTTCTGTAACAAGAGAAATGTACTGGACCATATTCTAAAAATTGTAATCTGAAAAATCACAATCTGTTTCTTACATTGTTCACCTGATTTTGAGATAGACCACTATGTTAGCAATGTTATATATATAATGTCAGACCCTCTCTATAGCACTGGCCATCTTAGTAAGTATTACCAAGATCTGTAGGTCTTAATTAAGAAAATAACATTTTTTTGCACACAAGAAAAGATAAAAATTTTATAAATTCAGAAAAGAAAAAAAAGGCAAGCAAAATGATAGACTGACATAAAACCCTAAACTCACAAATAATTTTAAATATTTTTTCTTATATATTAGAGAAATGTATACTGTGACCCTGAAAAATTAAATGAAAGAAGACAAATTGCAAAAAAAAAAAAAAAAGATGACAAAAACAAAAGAATTGTTATAGCTAATTGTAGTTACAAACAGACAAACAAAAAATAAGTAAGTCACATGATCACAGTTTTGTTTTTGCCACTGGTGAAAAATGTTCCCTCCTTAAAAAAAAAATCAACTTCAAAAACCCAAACAAACTCACCTGACAAAAACTACATTTGTCTGTCCTCTTGACATCTGGACCTCCTAGCTTTCCTGAAGTCCTAAGTAAACCACAAACATGAAAAGAAGCAGGAATAGGCATGATAGAGCACAAAAATTTACTTTTTTTTTTTTGGTTAAAAATAAAATGGGATTAAGTTATGTCATTAAAATTAAAAGAACTCTTGGGGAAAAAATTAAAAGCTTTTATTTTTCCATAGTACTTATCTGGACACAATATTTCTTCGCAATCTTATCTTTGTAATATTTCAAATTGCAATCCATCAGTTTCTTACATAATAGTTGGTGGGTAAAAAATGACACCATCAGTATTTTGTGCTTTGCAATATGAAGCAAAAAATGTTGTATTTCTCAGTTACTGAGTCTGTAAATGTAAAAACTCAAAAAAATCTTAACAAAGAAATAATAGAGATTTTAAAAAATCAAAGCGTTTATAAAACAGTACAGACATAATTATATTAAGCTTGAGAATCGATTAACACAAGGGAAAGAGAAATGTCCAACCGTTCTGCTGCTTTTACACATTATTCAATCATTCACAGATTAAAACAGATATCTGTTTTAGACTGCTGTTTCCTAATTAACTGTTTTTCATAGCTTGACATATGAAGTAAAATACCTAACAACCACAGAGAACAGATCATTGAAATGCCTTGGCTAACGATTTGAGGCATCATTAACCCAACTCTATTTATATAAAATTATACACCTCACTAAGTGAACAGTTTATAAAAGTTGATTATAGTTAATACCTCACTATATTGCTGACAGTGGAAGGATAGTCTGCTTGAAGTCCAGTAACAAATGTCTCAGTCAGACGCTCAATCGATGAAGCCATAGATGTCTGCAGATGAAGGCGGGAGACACTAATTTGTCGACATTTCAGAGTTAAAAGGACATGAAGAACAAAAAAAAATTAATAACAATATTGTTAAAATATGCAATGAAACATCATCACAATAATATTTTAAAATATAACGTTCAGCACTAAAAAAAAAATTCAATAAAAACTTGACATTATCTATTTCACAGTAAAAGTCATTACAGCTCTTCCTTTGTGTTAGACTTTGGCTCTCTGTTTTTATCTTGTTTGGTCCAAGGTTTATAATTATAGAAAGGGTAACTGTGAATGGTGCAAAGAAAAAAAAAAGGAAAAGAAAACAGCTGTTCAGATATTTCAAAATGTGCAACAAAAAAAATGCACTTCTTACCTTGGTGGTCAAAGTTGGTATAAAAACACTGTCAACTCCAAAGAGAGAGTTGTACATGGCTAATTCCTTTGCATTGAGCTCCCTAGAAATAAATAAAAGAAGTGCCCATTTTTTTATTCACTAGCAAAAGTTTGCTATATATATTACACACAAAAAATGATCACAAAAAATACAGGCAGCATTTTCAAAAATAAGAAATATTCAATCTGAATTGTTTAAATAGGATATCATCATTTTTCCAATTTTCAAAAAAGGTATTCCACCACAAGCTCTGGGACACTCACCTTACTGGTCTCATGAACATAACGCCTGGATTTCTTTCATCTGAGATACCCTTGAACAAATAAAAAGTTGAAAATTAATATGTGCCAAAGAAGAGGTGACGATCTCTATGGTTATGGAATAAATTGACTGTAAATTTATGTAGGTAAAAAAAGTGTCCATTTCAACACAAAGCTTAACTTAAATAATTTTTTTTACAAAAAATGTCAATGAATTATTTTACAACTCAAAATAATCATGATGGTATTGCAATGGTGGATCATCAATACAAAACAGAGGGTATACAATGTATCAATTCCAAAAGAAAAAAAATATGTATCCATTTAACACCCTATCCAATTTTCTAATGCTCACGGCTCAAGCGGCTCATTTTTTCTCAATTCCTTTCCGTTTCAAATTTAAAAAAAAAAAAAAGCTCAAAAGCTTATACCATAGAGACTGTCTTAGAAAAGAAAACTTGATCATGTAGCCACTAGATATACATCTAAAATTACCGTATCTAGAGAGACCTGGGAACCTCTTCCCTGGGCAATGTCAGACAGGATACGGACTGCCAGGCGAGTAGAGCTTTCTGCTGTCAGGATTTTGGAGAAACCGAGCTGCTGTGCTGCTGCCACCAATAACTGGTTTCTTGGATTAAAAACAAACAAATCAGAGGCACATGAAATTATGAATAAATAAATGAAATAGCCATATGAACACATAATTATGTAAGGGAGAAAATTCAAAGAATGTTTATAATTACAAGTCAAACAAACCAAAAGGTAGATACTTTTTCAGAATTTTTAATGCAAGGCAATATTATTACAAGAAAGTTAAAAAGATTCTGAAAGTAAATTTATTTACAAAATGATTTCTTCTATGTGAATTTATTTAAAAAATGATTAGGAAAGAAGGACAGTGGTTTTCAGCCCCCAAGAGCCTGCTCTCCTATGAAAACAAAATTAAATAGGTTTTGCTAATTTGTAAACAAAAATTATCAGAATCCCACAAATCTATTTGTAAAATTTATATAACAAGGAGGTAAATCATGTGCAAAGAAAACAGTCAGTGATTGAACTTTAAATATGTAACATTAAGCCAATAAGGGATCACTCAAAAGCAGCAATATAAACAACAAATAAATTATGGGATTACGATTTTGGTTGATTTCTTCAGCATTTCTTTGAGAAATAAAACCTTTTGCATCAATCTTTTTCAGTAAACCTGAGATTCTCAATGAGCGTGTAAGTATGTGAGGAATTTATTGTATTTCTGCACCTTGTCAATTCAATTCATCCCATAGAATAAAATATAAATAACCAGCCATGAGACTGAAGCTATAAGATTCTTGAGTTTCTAAAAAAAAAAAGTAAAGTACAATATTAATTGGAGACATAACAGAAATTGTATAATCAATCAAGAAGTGCACCGTTCAGTGACAAGTCTCAAAAACTTTCTCACCTTAAATTGTGAATGAAATCCTCTTGGGCTGTGGAACTTTTGAAGCTTTTGATCAGATCTTGTACTTTTCCACTCTCTTCCAGTGGTGGATCAGGCAGAAAATTTGTTTCAGGTTCCTGACCTAAATTACTCAGCCTCAATGTATTATAATCTGCTTGATTCTCAGAACTTGTGCTTTTAGGCCCGCTTGATATCTCTGTACACATGTTTAAACTCTGCAAAGAAAGAAAGAAAGAAAAATTACCTTTTCATCTCTAACTTTACAGTGTTGAGTAACAAAACATGTCTCTTAGAGATATAAAATATAGACAGCGGATAAAAATAAGTTAAGCTACTAATTGATTAATTGCTTCATTGTTTGCAGTAGAGGCACTAGAAATAGAATCTTTTTTAAGGACAGCCATGCTTCTAAGCTTAGGAGAGGAGGAATACATTGGAAGTAATGCTACTTTCATTATTTGCAAAAAATCTAGCACCTCTAAATGCTATCTGTAACAGACAAAAAGAGACATCTGTGTTTTTGCAATCTGTTGAGTTTCAAAGTGATTGGCAAAACTATTTAGGATCTGCATGTAGAGACATATTGATATGAACGGAAAAGCATGATTCTTACTGTGATAAAATGAATGTTACTGTTCATACCTCTTCAAGCTGAGTCCAGTACGAGGGAAACCCAGACTTGATCATGATCTGCCTTATCTTCTCTCTCTTCTGTCTTGTTTCATCAGTTCTCATTCCAAAAATGCAGCTTTCTGCCAATAGATATCAAAACATTTTTTATATAAATAATAAATTGTTTTCGTGAATGAGTAAAAGTAACTCATCTCTTCCAACTGTTTCATTGCTTCATAAAAGGTTGTCAATATCATTTTTTTCAAAGTATTGATGCTTAGTGCAAACAAAAATCAATTAAATTAGATGCCTTGAATTTTTTTCATCATTGTAACATATGTGCATACAAATTTCATAGACCATTTAGTATAGAGAAATATTGATGATGAAAGGTCATTTTGGCAATCAGTATTACTCTTCAAAATTTTTTGCATGGATGTCAGACTACATCTTAACAAACATACATACAAATATATTTTCTAATGATACAATTTTTTGCAATATTTGTTTCTATTAATCCAGACACAAAAGAATTTCATACAAATAAAACAAAATAAAAAAATTAACATGAAAACAGACCCCCCACCCACTAAATAAATAAATAGGTAAACAAACAAAACAGGCCCTCCCCCCAACCACACACACTCAAAAATAAAAAAAAACAACAACAACACTACTGGTACTATAGTGTGTCATGATTTCATGTGTAATTGAAAAGGCCATTTAAAAAAAAAAAACGATAATGACTAAACAGATGAAAAAAGAGATGAAATGAATAATTTGATTAAAACTATGTAGCTGCAACACTCACCATCAATATGAATTAGGGTTGGTGTAAATCGCAGCCTTTTATGAGCCCTCAAGCTAAGACCCTGTATGATAAATAAAAAGCTGTTCAAGAATTTTTCATTTATACAACGATCAGAATGTTCCTATTTTTTTATTTTATTTTAAGCAAAAAGACCGTTAAGACCGGTACTGTGTACATATTGTTTCAAATTCAAATAGAAATATTATCTCTGCTTATTGTTAAGAACAGTATAAATTTATCAATCATAAACCATAATTCATATAATTTATTCTCATACAATATTAGCCTAACAGATAGCTTATAACCATATTCTATAAATTAAAAAAAAATATTAAGGAAAATAAAATTACATCTTGAATTAGATGTAACAGGGCAGAAGAATTTCCACCTCCTGAAAAGGCAACCAACACAGTTTCACCATCACGTATCAATTTGGACTTGCCAATAGCCGATCGAAACTTGTGAACCACATATACTTGAAAGCAATTCCTGTAATGAAAAAGAAGGAAGAAAGTTGCTCTAAAATGTTCTGCATTGAAAAAAGGCAAGGCATTGCTAGTTTTTTAATCATTAATAAAACTGTCACTTGCCTAAAGGGTAGCCTAGAAATTTGGGAAGCAAGAATTGTGATAGGTGACAAATTTTTAAAAACTATACATAATGAAAAAAACTAATAGGATACCTACTAGCTACTTCACATTTTCTTTTGGTTAAAGAAAATTAAAGACAAGAAGTCTTCAGGTCAAATCCATAAGCAAATACATATAGGTAAGCAGGAACATTGGGCGTTGCCATGCCAAGTGTGATGTGGTATTTATGCAACGTTCATAATCCAGTCTTTTGTATAGATTTTGAATTTCGCAATCTTAAACAATTTATACCAATTTACTAAGCAATAAGAAATACATGTATATCTGTTTTTATGCTAATTTCATTTAGCAATCAAAATAAAAGCTGTCAGTGTATTGTAAAACAAAACTTGATTGGATAACTTAACAACTGAAAGAAAGATTGTACCATAATTGTAAAAAAAAAATTGTGGCCACTGAAAATTAAGATAGGCAGCTAATTTGATGAACAACCTCTTTTTTTTTTTCTCTGGAAGAATTTAAAATTTATAAAGAAATTATTTTTAAGGAACACTCTCTATTGATTGAAGCTTCCAAACTGCAAGTTAAAAATTTCCATGTACGATTTGTATAATTTATTAAATTGAAAGAGGGAAGAAATATGACAGAATTTACTTGCAAAAGGAGTCATGAATTCTTGTCACAAGTACACCAGGTTCTCCACACTTGACGCAGCCTGAGCCTGTAGGCCTTGTAGACGGAAAAGAGTAATTCAATTGTTTTAAAACACTAGGCTTTGAGGTAAAGACCAGAAAATGTTTTTGATTTGACTCATACCACAACCTACATAAATGCTTGGAATGTTTTTAGAATCTAAATGTCTGACTAAGAAACAATTGTCCAATAATAAACAGTTTTGACTCAAATGAACCCCCCCCCCCCCTCGAAATTCTGAAAATTGTCCATCTGATTAAGTTCTAAGATTCATCCATTTCTCTACTGTTGCTCTACCTAATTACCAAAATTCTATAAACTACTGGCTGTGCCCTAATACTCAAAAGTCACCTCCTCTTTCACTGCTTCCCATCTCTCTTTTAAAATCTAGAATCTAGATCTGATCTTACAAAAAAAATCTTATGTTACCTCTGGCCAGAACGTGAAACATGTGAGTTTTCAGAACCAATACAGTCACGATCCTCAACGTTGCACATTGTAATGTATCTACCGTTGGGCTCTCTATATCTAGATCTAGATCTAGATTCTAGATAGACAACTCAATGACAATAGTATAATAGAATCTATCTAGGACTAGATCTAGATCTAGATCTATGGATACAAAGTCGGAATTATATATCTAGATAGGCTATAGCCTCGTGCTAGATTAGGCCTAGATATAATAGATCTTAGCTTAGAATTAAATCTTCTTCAATGTTTTGTCACATGCATGAAATATCAAGAAATAATTATGTGGAATTGAAGGAAGCTGGGGGAGTAACTGTAACTGAAAACCGAAACTAAAAAAAAAAAGCAGTGATTATTTTTAAGCCAGTCGTAGAAATAATTAGACGTACGCATTTCTAACTTTATGTTTAGTTTCTTTTCCCCGTTGCTTCCAAAGCTTTTTTTTCTAACCAAATATTATATTTTACTTTGACGTTAACATATTATTTTAAGTCAAAGTAAAATATGATATTTGATTAGTTTTTACTTGACAAAGATTTCTCAATAGAACAGTCCTTTTGTTAAGAACAAACAAAACAATAAAATATAATAAACACAATATTTCAATATTCCGTGAAGAAATTTCATGGGCTAGAGTCTACTGTCTAGTCCGCTAAACATGCCGGTTTGAAGCTCTTCTCGTCATTCTGTCTTACACCAATTCACTTCTTTTGCAATGGATTGTTAGGGCTTACGAAGCTCTATGGTCCTGGTGGTGGTATCAGCTTAGATAGAAGCATGTTCGAATAGAAGATGGATATGAGTTAGTTTATACAAGGGAATTTCCAACCCGGCGGTCCAAACAAAGTATTCCACCCCCTAGATGCACCTTTCACTTACACATAGGCTAAACCCCTCTCCCATTTTCTTTCAAACTATTATAACGATGCCCCAAAACATGAAGATTTAAACCTATTTGGGCAATTTAAAAGGACAACAACTTGTAAGTGAGTTTACACATCAGTCTGATTCCCGCCTGTATTTTTGATGCGCATATTTTTGTTTTTATGTTCACACCACTCTGATAACCCAATTTGCATAAAGAAGAAAGGGCATAAAATACACCGACGAGGGGAACCTAAATAAGTTTACATCTAGTACAAATCCATACCTGGATAAAAAAGGGTCATAACAAATATATACAGATATGGACGATTATATCCAATGACGCATTAGGGCCTAACCTTATAATAAGTCTTCACAAAGCTCGAGGGAGGATTCAGGTTGCACTAATTCAAAGTACGGTAAGTTTGACATTTCTGATTACAATATTATTTTTGTTCTTTCTTAAAGTTATCTCAGTTTTGAAGCATTCTTTGAACAAGATGCATTACAATGTAAACAACTTTGGGGTAGCGTTGGGATTATTTCCGTATGCTACTGGTAGATCAAGTGCGCTCACTGGATGGCAAGGCTTTAGTTTACTCTGGTTTTCCACATGCCACATTGTTCGAACAAAACCCAACCCACACACATACAGAAAAACACCAGCAACAAAAATGTATCGTTTACGAAATTGAAAGAATTGGTTAAAATAAAAAGACAGCGAGTGTGATACCGAATCACCTGGTATGACTTCTAGTAAAAAAGGTGTAATAATATAAACTATTATGAGATAACATCAACAACATAAACAACCACAACAATAACAACAACAACAACGGCAGCAAAAGCAGCAATAAAACTATCTTTTTGCAATATTTATTATTATAATCCAATTGATGAAAATAATGTGTTTTAATAACAATAAAAGATATATTGATGAAAATAATGTGTTTTAATAACAATAGAACATACAAAAAAAAGTAATAGAGATACCTTATACCGAGGTATATACAAGAAAAGAAGCCCTTCTCGAAGGCTAGAGGCAAAGAATAACTAATTTATGTTCATTATAATCTACAACTTCTCGTAACAATGTAACTTGCATTCACTTTATAACCTATATTGGATATTAGGTTTTGCCAGCACAGACAGAAGCTTTCATACTTAACATAGTGGTTATTTCATTGCTTCATCATCCCTTTACCTAAAAGATTAAATTCGCTCAACCAATCAATTCTTTTAATTTCCTCTCCACTTCTCTTGAGCTGTTTCATTCTTTATTCGGCCTTTTCTATTTTATGTCTCTGCCTATTTCCTTTGAATGCTTGTCTCTGTCTATCTGTCTGTCTGTCTGTCTGTCTGTCTGTCTGTCTGTCTGTCTGGTCTGTCTGTCTGTCTGTCTGTCTGTCTGTCTGTCTGTCTGTCTGTCTGTCAGTCTATCTGGCTGTTTATCTGGCTTGCTGACCCTACCTCCATCTATCTGTGTCTTTGTATGTATGTGTGTCTCTCTCTCTCTCTCTCTCTCTCTCTCTCTTTCTCTTTTGTTTCTATCTTTCTCTGTTTCTATCTTTCCTTTTGTCTCCATCTGTCTCCATATGTCTCTGTATCTGTGTGTCTGTCTTTGTCGCTGTCTGCCTGCCTGTGTGTCTGTCTGTCTCCCTCTCTCTGGATTTCTCCCTGTCTCTCTCTCTGTCTCTCTCTCTCTGTCTGTCTGTCTCTCTCTCTGTCTCTCTCTCTCTCTCTCTCTCTCTCTCTCTCTCTCTCTCTCTCTCTCTCTCTCACACACACTATTCAACATAATTATGTTTCTCAAGTTTCCTTCCTTACCATCATTCTTTCTCACATAAGTCCTGCCTTCACCCAAGATTTTCTCTCAAAAACCCACCCCCTCTATATTCAACTCCATTTTTCTTTTCAACTATCGAAAAAAGATAATCAGACAAAACTAAACTAGATCAGTAGGCGTTAGATTATATTGAAGTTTGAACTGTCTTATTCAGCCAAAATCACATCCCTTAGGTGCTGCCAGAAAGATTCCGAATCTCCGGTATACACAAGACATCTGTGCGCCTGTCCCTGAAGGAATGTCGCGATCTCCGGAGGAAAGTCTCTCAAAAGGTCCAGAAATCTTGGAAAATACGCATCACCCTGCGCCCTGCCCCGACCTCTTCTCTGTCTCCTTCTGTGTCTTCTCGCCGTGTAGTCTGGGGCTTGTCTGATATGTTGAATGTCATGATTGTCTCCAACAAATGTCTCCAAAGCAACAAGCTGAGAATTAGAGGGAGGAAAAAAATAGACAATATTATGCCCCTGTTTATTAGAATTGGCTGTTTATGTGTATTGCCGATGCAACTATTTTGCTGTGCAACATAATGCAACCGAAAAACTTAATTATTCAAACACTTTATTTATATATTTAACGGCAATGACACACTACCCATGATCCTAACAAAATATCACCAAAGTGTCCTAACGACGCAAGGTGACATTAAAAAAAAGGTTCCATTTACACGTTTAGAGATAACGCAATCAACAGTTTGGACTACTATAATTTTTAGCAGGTCATTACTACTCATTAATCATAGTACTTCTATTACTTTATAACTAGGCTGCCCAATCATTACAGTTATTATTTTGGTGATTCTTCTTTTCCTTTTCATGAATCTGTTGAAAAAAATACAGGTAGAACCTTTTTGATATCACATCACGCTAACTTGTATATATATATATATATATATATAATATAAATCATCACAGCCACAGTAAACTCCCGTTTGTCGTACGCCCATTTTTTCGGGTGGGATCTCTAAAGTAAGGATTTGATTATATACCCGTTTACCTCCCGGTTCGAGGGGGTGGGGTTACGGTAGCTACAGGGTAGAACATCGGCTTCCGACGCAGAAGGTCCGTGGTGGTTCGAGCCCTGACGATTTCACCCCCCTACTGGGTGGATCGGTGTCAGTTTAAAATAACCGACTGAGACAGTGGTCATGGTATCTCCGCCCTGTTTCGTGTGTGGCAGCACATACAATTGTCAGATGTCAGTCTTGAGATCCGTCCACAATATAGCATAGATAGTGCTGACGTTAAAACTAACTTAAATTCAAACTCTCAATCCGAAAACGGACCGGGTGGTCACTGTGTGAGTACGATTATTTGATATCACATCACGCTAACTTGTATTTATTACATCTTTGGGTGTTTTTTTTTTTTAATGTAGGCCTACACAACTTATTTACAGCTACCGTGAGTCCTTGCCCAATTGAGTATCACAATAATATAATATATAATTTTTTATTATATATATATCACTCTAACACTTAGTTTTTAACCGTACTTGGCTATTTACAGGATGCCTCTGCGCTTCGCCGTGTGGTCTCCCCGATTCCAAAGGGAAAACTGGAATCAGAATCGGTCTGCCCAACTGAAGCTCATGCATTATGGCCAAGTTGATCTCTAGCCTGCGATGGTAGTCCTGGGGAGCCGAAAATTATAAGATTGTTGTGGTAGAAATAAACATTGTGATATGGAAAGAGCCGGGACCGACAGAGGGCCATAGTCTAGCCATAAAAGATCCCTCAGGGGAACCTAGGAGACTTTGAACCCATAGCTATTTCTCTCACTTAATCACTCACTCTTTTTATCTCCTGCTCTCTCTCTCTCTCTCTCTCTCTCTCTCTCTCTCTCTATCACTAACTCACTCACTCACTTTTTTTCTCTCTCTTTGTCTCTATCTCTCCCTCTCCCCCCCCCCTCTCTCTCTCTCTCTCTCTCTCTCTCTCTCTCTCTCTCCCTCTCTCTTTCTCTATTTCGCGCTCTATCTCTCCCCTCTCTCGTGGTTCAAGCGGCACAGCGTTGGACTTCTATTTGGAAATACCCAGCACCCGAATACTACACTGTAATACGATCAGGCAAATTTATGTTGTCGGAGTTCGTCCTCCGTTTGGGTCTGGGTCAGTATAATATAACGAGCTGGTACAGGAAACCAGGTATCCCCACACTCTCTATTTATGGTAGTACATAGAATTGTCAGACTTGAACCTTGGGACCCGTTACGAAATCAATAAAAGTGTACCACCAAAGAGAGTAAAAAAGAAGACGACCTATTTGTAGTATTTTTGTTTTTATAAATTGAACTAAACCAAAACCAATGCATTATTCATCAATTAGTTTAAAATAATATCAACCACTCCAAAGTTCTTCTCCTCACAGTTAAGTCTTTGCAGAATGAATGACAGATTTGGATTTGGATGTCTAGTTTTATCAACTGCTTCTGCCTCATAGATTATTCAAAAGCAATAAATAAGCCATGAATATGTTCTATCCAGAGTGTTAACATTACCAGATAATTGACTTTGCCATGAATAGTTTCTACCTAGAGTGTTACTGTTAACATTACCAGAACATTTACTTTGTTAAGCCATGAATGGTTTCTACCCAGAGTGTTACTGTTAAACTTACCAGAACATTTACTTTGTTAAGCCACGAATACGAGTAGTTTCTACACACAGTGTTAACATTACCAGAACATTATTTTACTTTGTGAAGCCATGGATAGTTTCTACCCAGAGAGTTACTGTTAACATTACCAGTACATTTACTTTGTTAAGCTAGCCATGGATAGTTTCTACCCAGATCGCCAACATTTCCAGTACTTTGTGGCTTGCTGTACCTCGAACATCTTGGGCGTCAAGAACACCAGGGTTTTCTTAGTGCTGGCAATGGCGCCTGCTATGCTGGATGCCAAGTTTCCACCAGCAAAGTCCATCTCCTCCATCACTGTGGTAACGCCGGCCTGGTGCAGCCGGGGCAGGATCAGATTCCTCATGGTGCGTCGTAAGCTCCGGTTTTCCTGCACACGCCAGACAGCACTTTGGCAATCAAACTCATGTCAAGGGATACTAAGTCGTCTCACATAATATACTAATCTATTGAATCTATTCATATTTTCGTCAAGGATTTTGCAATTAATTTGGACTTAATAGTTAAATTCTGTGTTGAAAGTATAACCCGGAGAGAATTTGACGTACTGTTTTGTATGAGCATTTTTTGTTAGCAAAAATATTTAATACATAATTTATATTGATTTTTATGATACTTCATTAATGAAAATAAAATGGCTCCAGTCTTTTTTTACATTGAAAAAAATATTTAGATGTAACGGAATAACTCATATCTAACGACGACCAATAATCTGTTCATTTTATCTTTAGAAATGTTGTCACTGAGTTTGAAAAAACTGTTTGGAACCTCTGTTGAAAATAATTGCAGGGCAACATTAATAACGGCCTTACTATCTTGAATGCGTCATATGACATTCTCGTTTGTAACAATTATTTCTTACATTGATATTTATGATACTTGATTTAGGAAAATAATTAGTCTCTGGTTTGTTTTTGGCAATGAAAAAGTTATGGAGACAGAACGGTATTTATATTTCGGGCCGATTAAAAAAAAGTAGCGATTTTAAAATGTCTTTTTCTTTGTAAAAAAAAAATCATTTTAGGATAAAAAAAAAACAACAACGTTTCTATGGACCATTGCCATGGTACTTACTTGATCATAGGTGACAAAAGCATTAGCCACTGAGCTGAAGGTGAGATACGTGGAGCCGATGTGGAGTCGACTTCTGCCCATTAGGTACAGGTACTTCCATTGCCACCTCTTGTAGTGGTACAGAGCACAGATGGACAGACTGCCCGACAATAGAAAGAAAGCGATAAGCACGCCTACAACAATAGACTCGCCTATACATTGACGCCCAAGGTCTGGAATGAGCTGTGACAGTCTATCGTAGCTGACAAATGAACCGTTATCCAGTTGACATCTGAATGAGGCGATGCCCTCGAAGATCTCAGGCTGGCCAAGGAGAAAGTTGACAAAGTAGAAGTTGTTGCAATTACACTTAAACTCGCTGTTTCCGTTTATATCCACGGTGAAGTTTGCGTTTTTCAACTTGATGTCACGAAGTTGGGTGCAGCTTGCCGAAGAAAATCCTTCCAGAGGATTGTTAGACAGATCCAGACTTACTAGTTTGGGATTGTTACTGAGGCTCGGAACAAAATGCTGTATCGCATTGTTCGAGAGATTTAAAACTTTCAGATTTTCATTCCTCTCAAATGCATGTTCTGAGAGCTTTTGTATCACATTATGACTTAGATCCAATATTTCTAGGAGAGCCAGATTGGAAAAACTAATTCCCTCTATATCAGTAGCTAAGGATTTGCCCAGTCTGTTTTGAGAAAGAAGCAACGTTGTGAGATTTCTTAACTCTGAAAAAAATAATGGATTTAACCGATCGCTCCAATTTTTAGAAATATCTAAATATTTTAAGGAAGGCATTCCATAGATTGGTCCACCAAGGCATTTTATGCCGTTCGATGAAAAGTCCCAGCGCCTCAGGACAGTGTTACCAATAATGGGTAGTTTTGGGATACCATTTAATAAATAATAACCGCTAATACGCAAGCTTTCGAGTTTTGAAGGCAAATAGAAGGGGGGGATCGATGTAGTCCCGATGCAAAATTCTTTCGATTCAATTTGATTTATTTTTATTGCATCTGGTGAATGCTCAATCTGTAATTTTGGTCTAGAAAATGTAAGCTGTTGGTCTAAGGACCGTCTGAATTTTCGGGCTCTCCTCTTTTGACGTAAGGCAACTTCTTGTTTGATAAACCTAGTAGTGTTCATATTATCTGTTACGTGTTTCCAATAGAGGACGTTGATCCTTTTTTCACTAACCTTGAATCGAAACGAGACCTGTACTGATTTTATGTTCGGTAAGAACCAAGTGATTGCTAAGAATGCAAAACCTTGTAAAATATTATTATCATTAAAGCTCAAATGTTCTACAGTTTTTGGTAAATCTTTGATTGCCTGAGGATCGATATTAGCCAAATTGCAGTTGTCAACGGTAAGACTTTTTAGTTTTGTGTGTTTCAGATACTGAAAACTGGTGTTTCTTATTAAAGAGTCAAATGAAAATTCATGTTCAATTTTATTTAAATTTAATATAGTGAGGGTAGAATTTTTGAGACCTTTAGAGGCTTTTTCAAAACCGGCGATAGATAAGTCCTGATTTGAACTCAAATCTAAGGCATAAATGCTCCGCAGATATTTGAAGAGTGTGGAAGGAATGTTGCTAATAGAACATGAAGACATATCTAAATAAAATGGCTTTTCTGTGATGAGGTTGGCGAAGAAGTTATAAGGCATATCCGAACGAAAAGAGCAAAATCCCCCATTTCCTGGGGCAAACTTGAGGTGTGAAAGTTGAGACAGAGCTGAGAAGCCTTTACCAAGAGGGCGAGGATACCCGTCCATCCATAGGTATTGTAGCGTGGGAATCTGGGATAGCGCCACGTCAGGGTAATTAAAGTTTTCCGGTAGATCTGGCTGGTTCCCCTCCAGGTGGAGATGTGTTAGGGAGATCAGCCCATGAAAAGCTCTAGGCTCAAATGTCGAAGGCAGATATCGCAACTTGTTTCCTTGAAGATTAAGAAACTGTAGAGAGTCTAAACCCAGAAAAGTGTCGTTCTGCAATTTAGTCAAATTATTTGTACTAAGATCTAGTCGTGAAAGATTTTGTAAGGTTGTAAATAACTGTGTATCGAGGAAGATTAACTGACACCGTGTCATCGAAAGTTCTTTTAATGAGGCTAGGCTGACAAAGGAGCACCATGGTAGTCGTGCGATTTTATTTCTGGATAAGTTCAACTTAGTGAGGACTTTTAAATTGTGGAAATCGAAGCAAGAAACTTCAAGGATATTGTTGTCTTGTAGATATATCTCTCTAACAGTATAGGGTATTTCAGGGATACTTGTTAGTCCCCTGTTGGAGCAGTCAACAATGTCCACCACATGACTGTCTGGTCGATACCCACAACTACAACTTGCCGGACACGCATCTGTCGGGGTATCACTTAACTGTCTTTTTCGCAATCTGTGGGAGCTCTCCAGTGTTTTATATTCACTTCTCCTATGGCGTCGAAAATGTAATTGGTCTTGCCGACTTGAAACTTTCGCATATCTTTTCAATTTCGCCGATCGCTTATGTCTTCTGGGAACATCAGGTAATGTTCTAAACCTACGACTCCGAATTTGGGCATGAGGGTTATTTGAAGTGCCATGACGTAGCGTTGCAGATTTTTCTTTACTGACCGCATACAGCGACAGGGTGAGAGGAACTTCCTGTGTGATGAGATTTCCTGAGTGGATATATACGAATTTTGATGCTTCAGAATTTCGTGCAGTTTTCCTCCGTGTCACACTTGAAGGACCTTGAGCATTGATGTGTGTTTCAAAATTTAATGATCCAGAGAGAGATTTTGAGATATTAGATTTATTCCTCAATGGCGAGGAATGGGTGTCTTGACTGGTAGACTGGTTGCGAAAAATTGAAGTACCATTTGACACCCTCGCTAAGCTTTGGTTGTGGCTAAGCGTAACTGAGGTGGTAGAGTGTATTGTTGGTGTCAGATGCATACTCAAGCATGGTGAAGCATAAATTAACACCAAGAGACCAAAAAGGGTGATGAGCACTTGTTGTTTTAACGAATCCATTGGTTACCTGCAAAATATAAGTAAAATACAAATTCCATTATATGTACCCAATTTGACTTTCGGAAAAACATTTCAGAAACATAACGGTCCAGGTATTATTGATTTGATACACAGGGGTAAAAATTCCACATTTAAGTACATGGATGACAGATGCTTTAGAGAGCGAGGGAGCCAGGTAAATACAGAGAGAGAGAGAGAGAGAGAGAGAGAGAGAGAGAGAGAGAGAGGAGAGAGAGAGAGAGAGATAGATATATATGAGAGAGAGAGCGAGCAAAAGAGAGAAAGAGGGATGGGAAGAGAGAGAGAGAGAGAGAGAGAGAGAGAGAGAGAGAGAGAGAGAGAGAGAGAGAGAGAGAGAGAGAGAGAGAGAGAGAGAGAGAGAGAGATGGAGAGAGAAAAAGAGAGACAGAGAAAATAAATGAGAAATAATAGATATATCAATATGTAGATGGGTCGTCCATTGGTTTCTCTTTTTGACCTGGTGAACGGCAAAGTGCCTGGATAGGGCTATCCGCAGGCATATTGAATATTATATTAGTATATGACTTCTAACGAGAGACAAGGCTGACGATTCCCTTTAAAATATTGTCTATGGATACATGAAAGAAATATTTTTAAAGGATTTTTAAGGAAACATGTTTTTTCATTGAGAGAGTTGAGACCTCATCATCCCACTCAGTAATACTACAAAAATCACTCGACTATGGCCAGGTCTGTATGTTCGCCTTGTCCTGAATTTTTTTTTCTTTAGCGCTGCAGTATTGTCGCATAAACCGCTTAAGGACTGCACAGACGAAGGATTTTTTTCATGTGGATGTCCTTGGAATTATTTCTGTTCAGACGGCGTGTACTTTTCGCAGATTCAAATATACACAAGCAAACGCATGTGTAGTTTGCACTCTGTTTAAGAGTGTTCAGACGTTGTGTATTTTTCGAGTGTATATTTTGCTGCGATGCGCATCGACTGTCACGTAATCTTGTTTGTTTGACGGCATCGATCGAAATGGCGGCATACAATGAAGACGGGAAACCTAGATCTAGTTCTGCTAGCTAAGAAGAACAATGGAGTACCAGTGAAGAGGAAGATGCAATTGTTTTCTGCTCTTACAATCTCTCCCAGCAAAAAGAAAAAAAAGCAAACAGAATTTTTTTTTTAGCCTGGATTTTTTTATATCATACAAAATTGGCCGTATTTATGTATTTGTTTTGAAGACCGCGGGTCCTAGGGGTTCGCGCGCAGTGACCCCTTGATTGCATGTGCATATCAGAGTCAAACATACACATGCGAAACATACTGGTGTGAACACTCTAGTTTGGTGCATGCCAAAAACAGAGTGAAAAATACACATGGTCTGAACGCTCTGGACGCTTGTGTATTTTTTACTCTGATATACACATGCAAATTGGTTGCGCAGAGTGGTGTCAACAGAAAAAAAAAATACACATCGAAAATACACGCGGAAAACATACTGGTGTGTACACTCACTTAGCATTTCTGACAAGTCTAAAAAAGGTATCTGATTATGGGGCACGGTAGCGCTGGGGTTAGAATGTACGTTTCCGACGCATGGAATCCTGGAACTAGCCCTGCTCCAGCGGCCGCGTATTTCCCTACCGGTTGGGTCAGTGCGAGCCTTGGGTCAGTGTCATTGTTATAGCAGCCGGCCATTAATTCCTGGGGGCCCTCCGCGGTCAAAATAACAACTACAACATGTATTTACAGTGTTAAAGCTTTGGTGTAAAGGCCTGCTGTTGGAAAGTCCATACATTTTGGGAAGTAACTAGAGCGAGACCTGAGAACTTGCACACGTACAGAGATGGTGGATGTCTCTAGCCTGGTCGATCATGGTGCTTACTATTAATACACAGGCGCGGCTAGTACTCTTAGGCATGGTGGGCAGTGTCTCGCTAAAATGAAATGGGTTGTTTTACAAAAAATACAATGTAGATAATTATAAAAAATTATATCAATAATAAATGTATCCTTCAAACTCTAAGGGGGGCGCGGTGGTCCAGGGGTAGAACATCGGCTTCCGACGCAAAAGGTCCCGAGTTCGAATGCTGGCGGTTGCGTTACCTACTGGTTGGGTCGGTGTCAGTATAATGTGACCGGCTGAGACAGGAGTCATGGTATCCCTGCCCTGTCTCGTGTGTGGCAGCACATAAAATTGTCAGACGTCCGTCTTGGGGCCCGTCCTGATTAAAAAATGTGAAGGTAAATTCAGTGATACTAGCGACTAAAGTTATTTTGTCGATTAATGACTTAAAGCTTTAACCCCCCTAAAACCAACTCAACTCAACTCAACTCTTCAAAGTCTAAACCTAAAGGAAAGTAAAACAGATATCCAAGATCGCCCTTTCATGGGATCGACGTGGTTTTACATCAGTACGCGCAACTGGTGACAGATAATTATATAGGACAAGGCGTCCAAAAAAAATAGATTTTTGGAAGCCTTAGTCTAGGCCTATCAAATAGAAATCTGTGAAGCCTGGCAGCCGCATGTTGTTTACAAGTTCCAGCATTGCCGAGTGGAGCCCCCTTTCACCAATGTCCTTGTAGTATGTATGTAATACAAAAATTGGACTTTGATCCTAACGCTTTTCTTGTCTTCATGATAATCTTGGCTAATTTTTCTGATATCTTGAGCCAAATTCTTTTACATTTCTTGAAGTAATAACTATAGACCTCTATTTCGATCCTAGCAAATGTCTGGAAGTCGATTTAATTTTAACATGCGCATAGATACCCTCAATTATAAATATAATCATAATATTGATTCTATTCATGCTAAAAGTTAAAAACCATTTATGAATTGAAATACACTTTAGCATACTTGCAAACGGGCAACACAAAATCACTGAAGATTGAGTCTCAGGCTCACAGTGGGCTGGGCCATGTCCGCCACGGTTGGGCTAAGGTGGTGTCATTACCAGGCAACTGAGAAAACACTTCAACCATACTATGTACATTATGTTTTCTGGCTCGATCATACTTGGTCGCTCTGTGATGGCGATGAAGATTCGGAAGGAAAGATGATTGGTTTGTTTAGTCAAACACCTCCTTCATCATTCTTCCATGTTTCTTGAATCCCTGCAGGATATGGAGATTCGAACTAAGAAGCTCCGACTCTACACTCTAGAGCTCTGACGCCTGAGATATCTGACTCCCGTCTTTCAGTAGTGAGCTATGTCATGCTCATAAAAGCTGATTCCTGAATACCTAGCATTCTCAATGCGCGACCCCAAAGTAGATTATAATTTACATGCTTGCTTAATATGTATAATCGACTTTTTGATATCTAAACAAACAAATGGTCATTTTGCAAGGGGCAAGCATCACATCCGACTAAATGGAGTCTCAATCCCTGATCTTTTGATGAGCAAGTATAGAATTACTACTAGACATTAGTTAATATCAACACATCACTATGATATGCTGAACAATTATGCACCCAAACTTTATGCGAACTCTAAATAGACCTATGATTAAGTATCAGAAACTGATCTAAGAGGTAGGCTAATGCAATGGGATTTATAATGTTCCTAAAGTTTCTTTGCTTTTGTAATTGATTTAACTACTTTTTGTACAAATATTGCCAATTTATTTACAAGTCAAATGATGGTGGGTGATTGCGTCTCTTTGGCCAGTAAGAAGATTTGTGTAAAAAAAAAAAAGAAGAAAAGATTATTGCAAAATATTTTCACACTTATTCTCAATAAAGGCCAATAGCCACTTGTCAGTTGATTAAGAAAACAAAATAAAACAACAAAAACAAAACAAACCAACAAAAACACCTTGGTACCCTTCTTTTTTTTAAGACACTCAAGCAGAAAAATGTTTAACTGCTATCATGTCTCCTAGGTACATTAAGGACACAATTCTATAGTTTGCACAATCAATCCGATATGGTACGCTTTTTTCAAAACACATTTCCTATCAGTTTAATAATGATGAAATTCTCAGTCATCACAATATGCTGAACAATGCGAAAAGATAGAAAGAAGAGAGAGAGAAGAGAGAAAGAGAGAGAGGTAGATAAGAGAGATGAGAGATAAGAGAAGAGAGGAAGAGAAGAAGAGAAAGAACGTTGTGCAATAATAAATTATTTATAATGGATTGTGCTTTTCTGATTAAAAAATGTGAAGAAAAATTCCGTGATACTAGCGACTAAAGTTATTTTGTCGAGCTTTAAACCCCCCTTTTTATATATATCGACAATCTCTTTTGTGCCACAGATTATATATTTTAAGCGGAGAAGAGAAATGTAACAAAATTGAAAAATTGAATGTAATAGCTATTAGACCGCCACTTTGTTGTGATACCGACGTATTAACAAATGAAGGATTTCTAATGAACAAGGAAAAGCACTTCATAAATTGCAACATTCACTATATTGTCCTCCAACGAGGGTGCCTTTTTGGTATTTTATAGTTTATATAATGTAGTTTTTTAAATCAATATTTCCACATATCTCGTAAATATACGGTTTGGGTGAAAATAAAACCATTGAGTTGCTCAAATAATACCTCGACTCGTTTTTTCATTGTTTTTTTGTTCCTTTTTGTCACTTCGATTCAAGATCTTACAATTCAGAGGTAATAACTTTTTTCGCTTTGCGGATACACACGGTATTTTTTAAATTCTTATTTCTGCGATTCAACTTAACTTTTTTTTCTATCTTCACACATCATAAAATGAATTGTCTTTAATTGCGTCGAGTAATATGACTATCAGCATCTCTTCTCGCCATGATACAAAACATCTTAGAGAGCTTATAGCTCAGTCGATTACCGTCCTGAACTGACAAGTAGGAGATCGAATCTCAGCTGTGCCCCCATCTCCATTTATATCGTATCTTTTTCAGAAAACCTGGCAGACAAAAATATTCTAATGCCGCAAAGTATATATCCAGAGCTAATTTTCTCGTTTACATAAAACATAAAAACGTAGCGTGTACTTACATTTGGAGCGGAAATGTGAAAAAGTAAAAGTGCAGATTGGTAGGCCCATCAAAAGACTAGAAGACGCATTGCTTGTAGTCGTTGTATACCAGCCAGCACGGTACATATTTATGCGAATAGCCCATCTAGTCAGCCGCCTTTATTTGAAGATCACGTGACAGCTATAAATATATTTTGTGGTTTTCCTTTTTCTTGTTACGAATGAAATGAACACGTGTTTTGCATAGTTTGTAAATTTTTAGCTGCAAATACAATCATATTTCCTAACTCCGTGGTGAGGTATCAGTATGAAATAATAATAGGAACAAAAACTGCTTCCACTACTTCCATGTGGAAGTCGCTGCTAGACATAGGAAACCAGCCAGGCGTGTCTAAAGGTCACCCCTGGAGGATCTCGCATAAAACCAGCTTTCTAAAAGACATTGAAAGTACAACGTACAGTGGATCATGGAATCCCCACCATGCTGGAGATGAACTGTTGATTTATATAAGCTTTTTTCTAATACACCGGTTCCGTTTTTCTCTCTCTATAGTCACTGTTTAATATAAAATTGGGATGAAATAACTTTTTAGGGTGTTCCGAAGACGTCTGTACGGAAATAACAGAAAAGAGACCTGTGAAAACGGGGTAGGGGCTGGGTTGACAGTTTGGACAGGTTCTTGAATATCTTTCATTCTTTTTTTTTCTTTCTAAAATTTTGTAAGGATACACACGCCAGTGTCATTTTTCAAGTTAAATAGCTGGCGTCTTCTAAGATAAGTTTGTTGCACCACAAACGAAATATACAGCATTTGAAAATTAAAACACTTTTTTGTTATATGAATACGGGAAATGAATCTAAATGTTAAAAGATTACATGAAATAAAGCAATTTATTAAAAATAAATGTTTCTTTAAAAAATGTTAGAGATCGAGAATGCGTTTAAACGAACGGTATGTATAACGATAACAGTTCATGAGATCTGAAAAAGATTAATGGTTTACATCAATATTCTTTAGAAATCGTCATGAAAAAAAAAAGTTGTATATCATTTTTTTTCGAACAAAATATTTTTTTTTGTGATAGCGGAATTTAATATTTATGCGAAAACCTCTATTTTTATATTCGTGTAATTTTTCTGTTTTGTTTAGTCTTGTGTAGCCTATGTGTGTGCTTAAACATTATTATTGTATACTGTTCCTCAAAAAATAACTACACGCACACACACACACACACACACACACACACAAACTCATAATAAAAGAGAACGATATATAATGTGCTTTCTTTTAAACCTCAAGCGAACCGTTTTTGTAGATGTATTTCCATGTGCAGAAAGCCAAATTTACTTGTGGGATTTTTCATCTTCCCAAAATAGTTAAGTACTCTATCTATCCTACTGCGATCAGGGTAAAGGCAGCAGGTCAAGGACAAACCGTGGGTTAAGGCCACATCATAGTATAATTATCATTGTATATTCGTTTGTAATAGTATTGAGATTTTAATTAATCCTTATTTGCATTGTTATTTTCACACGATTCGATACGTTACAAACCGAAAAAAAGCGTACCGGGGTGATAAAACATGAAGGATATTTTTGTATTCAATACAATCCTTGTTTAATAGTTTTCGCACGTAGCCTACGTCCACCCTAACCCCCACCCAATTTGGTTCTTTCTCCAGCAGTTCTCTCTCTAAATATATATATCTCTCTCTCTTTCTCTCTCTCTCTCTCTCTCTCTCTCTCTCTCTCTCTCTCTCTCTCCCCCCCCCTCTCTACCCACTCGCCCCTCGAATTCCCCCCCCCCGGGCCCAACCTCCTCTTTTACAATCTTTACCTTTACTCTTAACTTCTTCAGGCCTAAAAATGGAAACACTTTTATTATGCATTTCACCAGTCTATTAACACAATATCTAATGTGCAACGAAAAACGAAAATAAAAACTGTTTATGTCCAAACGACAACTAGTGGTACAATTTCTAACGTATTAAAGAAATTAGTGAAATTATCTTCTTGTTAGTTTATGAAGACCTACATGGTAATAGTCACAGGATATAAAGTTTGCAGAAGCACAAACAGCCCTTCGGAAGTGTACAAAGAGCATCCATTTGCATTCAATAAAAAAAAATGTGCACAAGCTGCGCAATATAGCGGCGAGTTTCCGGAAACCATTATGTAATTTGATGGAACCAAAGTATATATATATATATATAGTTCACAGAAGCACAAGCAGCTCTTCGTGGGTGTACAAAAAGCATCCATTTGTATTCCCAAAACAGGTGATTGAGCTGCGCAATATAGCGGCGAGTTTCCGGAAACCACATGAAGACCACAATGGGAAAGTCAGACAAGTCACATTTGACAACTTTCAAAATATTTCAATTTTAAGTTTCAAAATGCTCTCTATTCATCAGTTTCTGCAGGATCTACCCAGAACCTTTTCAGTCCTAAAATAACTGTTTTTGAATTGAATACCTTCTAGAGATGGAATAAAAAGATCTGCTTCGTAAGCTAAGGTGCAAAACTAAATTTATCCAAATTGGTGACACATCTGTTTTTTCCACTGCGGCCTTCATATGTAATTTGATGGAACCAAAGTATATATTTTTCACAGAAGCACAAACAGCTCTTCGTGGGTGTACAAAAAGCATCCATTTGTATTCCGAAAACAGGCGATCGAGCTATGCAATATAGCGGCGAGTTTCCAGAAACTTAAGTATTTAATTTGATGGAACAGGAATAGGGTACATATTTTCTCTCATGCGCATCGAACCTTTGAGTATGGATGGGGGAAATATCACTAGTGAACGCCTTTCAAGCTTTGTTTCCATGAAAAGAAAGCGATTGTTTTGTCTTGAACGTGTATATTTTTGGATGACTTTTATATCGTATATTTTTTAAATCTGCTCCTAAATTGTATCATCTGTGGATGAAACAGCGTAGGTGGTCCCAATTATGTGCCTTTAGTGGATTCACATGCATGTGGTCTTATCCAAGCACCAAGGGGTACCATCCCATAGTTAGGCTCTTATTTCATGAGAAGGCGTAGTCCTAAAAGTATGTAAGATTTGTGGGAGAGGAGAAATCCGGTTCACGATTATGCTCAAATAAAGTTTTAGGACGCGTGAATGTCTTTCACCTCCAAACTTGCTATCAATAAACTTAATGTCCTTTTTTATTTCGCTTCATGTTGCATATCAATGTGAGAAGTCAGCTGTAATATTTTTAAGCTATTAAAATACCACTCAAGAGGCCTATGCCAATGTCTCCATATTTGCACGTTTAAAGCTATATCCAATTGAAAATATTTTATCCATTCTCCTCTCACCATGATCAGAGAAAGGCGGGTGTTGAAGTATAACGAAATCAAAGAAGAAGATTGCCGTTGTTATGATACTTCTAGTTCTACTTCTAAATAAAAGAAAAATTGAGGTCTTCTTAGCGATATGATTATGGAGAATGGATAAAATGTTTTCAATTGGATAAAGTGTCTGCCGGTCACTGAACGCGGAAGTTAAAATGCTCTCATAGCAATAGAGATTAAAACCAGCTACGAACATGATCCCCTCAAGTATCATGGATTGGTCATTGAACCCTCCCGATGTATGGTTGCCGTGCCATATGTTTTCATGTCAAACAATATTGTGCCAGTCTGTGGTTCACATGCAGCTGGGTCCCTGTCCTCTCTTTATGTGGCCGTACTACTTCCTGCTGGGTCTGATTTTCCCTCTTCTAGTATTTCTTCTGCTATCCACTATTTGTTCTTCTTCCTGCTTTTCCTGGGCTATACACCCAGTCCATGTGTCATATATGCACTTTCTTCTAATGCCTTTCATTTCCTATCGATGCTCTGTTGGGTCTGTTTCTTCATTATTGTTCCGCGGTTTCGTTTTCAGCATTCGGTACTCATTCTGAACTTACTTTTTAAATTAACACTCTATTCTTCTATTTTGAGTTCATTTATGTCGTACTGCTTGTAAGTTGTGTGTTCCGTTTGCTTTTTTATTCTTCAGCTTGACGTTCAGCTGTGCTACTACTGGGTTTGGGTCGGATCCTACATCACAGCCTGGATATGTCCTGTCTCTTTTCATGCTTTGACGGAATCTTTGCGTTTTGTTATAATTTTTTTTTTGGTGAAATCTGAAGGGTTTTTCCAAGCATACAATTTTTTTTGGTAACCGAAAAAAAAACGTATTAACTATTGTTAACTTCTATTCTTCGCTAAAAATGTATCATCATTGTTACCATTTCATTTATTTGACCTAATCCGTATGTTTCAGCTATAGAAACGTATATATTTTAGACTATCTTTGCACCGAAGTCTAACAATCACATCACTCTATGATGATGACAATTTTCGTTCGATCTTGTTTATATTTACAAAGTCCAGCGGCCACAGAATTAATAAATATCACTTGGTCCGGCGGCGAACCCGCTCAAGTGGAAAAGTGCTGGCTTCCCGTCCGGTTGCGATCGCAAAACAATTTTGTCCAATTTCATCCCCTATCGGTTGGGCCGGTGTAAATATAATGTGCCCGGCTGAGACACAGGAGTCCAGGTCTCCCCACCCATCGCATGAGGGTTGTAGACATGGTGGAGAAGAAAAGGAGGAAAAATATTTTTGTCATGCTCCCGGAATTCGCACGGTGACTTCCCTTGGTGTGTGTAATAATTTCTTTTTGTCATTAATTCCCTAAAACTTGCCTGTACTTTGATGGTCTTTGTGTCTAGAGACATCGCTCATTTTATTCGGTCTGCAGCTACGTGGCATGCTGCGTTCCATTTTCTCCACTCAGCAAAGATCCATTCAGATTCTACCGTTCGTCGTCCCTTACTTTTTCGTCCCTGTAGAGTCCAACTTGAGGACACCAACACATTCATTTCTTCTGTTCTTTCTGAGCATAATCAGCACAAAATCATGTATTTTATTTGTCTATGCATATTTTGAACAAAATCATATATTTTATTTGTCTATGCATATTTAGGACAAAATCATGTATTTTATTTTTCTATGCATATTTAGGACAAAATCATGTATTCTTGAACATTAGTCTGGCAGATGGAAAATGTCACCAGTAGAGACATGCTGAAGAAGAAGGGAAGTGAAACGTTTTAAACAAGCCCCTAGATTGTACACGGTAGTTTACCTTGTTACAGATACATCTGGTACTTGGGATTTCCTAACATGATGTCGCCTTAAGCCCAAGCCATTGTCTCTCTAAGAGCTATACCAGGGAAACTTATAGAAATAGCATGGCAGTGAAGCATGCTTCTGTTGCGGAATTTATAAAATTTTGAGCCACAATAGTTCAAATATAGCATTCTTTATTTTTAGTGTTCGCCAGTGAAGTAATCATAATTATACAACAATTTCAGCGTTTTTAAATTGTTTCATTCACCTCGATGTTGTCTTACTAACTAATCCTTCCAGTATTGAGACTCTATACTTACAGTTGACAAAATGAAAACTTGATAAAAGTATAAACGCCAATTTGAAAAACGTTTTGCTTTAATGCAAATAAACTCTCCCCAAACAGTGAACGTGTGCATTCTCGTTTTTAACATCCTAAAAATTTGGTATATATTTCTTTACATTAACATATTTATTAAAGAGTGCCGCTTCAGTATACACCGCTGATTCCTTACATCGTATCATCCAACATATTACGTTGCTTGCCCCAATACAAATAAAAATGGAAAGGGCAAAGATTAAACTTGAATTCCTGAAACAAATTCGTGACAAAAATGTTTTTGATTTATATGATTGAAACAAGTTCAATCTTCAATGATTTTAACACAAAATCATCAGATCTAGAGAGTGACTATTGACATGGGAAATTGGAGAGTTGTTAAATTTTCTTTTAAATTATTTATTTCCTAAGGGTTTATTGTAGATGGATTGTAAAGATTGAAAACAAATAAAGAGAAGAGAAAAAAGGCATAATTTATGTTTTCAAGTTTGAGTCCATAATGATCTTCTGAAGGAAATTACGGAAGGTGAAATGAGAAGGGTAATTTAAAAGAAATGAGTGATTTAAAATGCTAATGGGAATCTCTAACATCTCTATTGAAAAGTTATTGAAGTAAAACAGTTATGAACTGCACAACAACGAACTGCAATTCTTTTTAGTAGTGAATCTCTTTCTAATTTTACGTCTCCTAGATTTCCAAGGATGATCCTATACGAGCAACGGGTACCAAGACTTATAGTCTAAGATACAGATGCAGAGCTAGGATACTGGATTTCTGTCTCAGGAGGGTACGTTGTGGGTCTAGAAGCAAATTAACCCCTCGCAGTTACAACAATATCCCTCAATTCGCGACATTACACTGATACCAACCCGACGACAAACACTTGTGAGCGATATTTTTTCGGCCAGATCGTGGGATAGAACCCGTTTTGTCTGACTTCGAACCGCAAGCTTTACCATCAAGTCATCTCTCTGCTATACCCCTACACCCCCCTTCCCCCCGAATGCCCAGTCATTTTACAACAATCTGCTTACCAGTAGATAATTATTTTCATATTTATTACATTACAGATTTCTAGTTCTAGATGAATCTTTTAGTCGAGTACAAGAGTTTATCAGGTTGGATGGATAAAGAAGCCTTTTAAAAATGTTTCGACATTGAACAAATTAGTAAGCAAAGTGCTCTAGAACTTAGATACAGTTTTAAAGTGATTTCCTACAGAAAACCCAAGTTGCTCATTGGAAATGGTAACAATTTTATTTATGGTTTCCGACCAGGAAATAATATAAAGAATAAAATGTGACGTCAATATTTTTTTTTTACTTGATAACCACAGATTATAGCACAGTTTTGAATATTGGCATTAAGTAAATTTATGGAAACTGACGCGTAAATTCAACGTTTCGACATGAAAAGATTTTAACTTAAATATAAAGTTGTTCCCTATATTATGATAAGCAGAAGAGAGAGAGACACACACACACAGGCACTAAGAGAAAATAGAGACAGACAGAGAGACAGACAGAGAGAGATAGAGGGGGAAAAGAGATAGATAGATAGATAGATAGATAGATAGATAGATAGATAGATAGATAGATAGATAGATAGATAGATAGATAGATAGATAGATAGATAGATAGATAGATAGATAGA
>RQTK01000001.1:685335-787911 GCA_003991915.1 Elysia chlorotica | reverse complement strand
AGAACAAAAGAGAGAAAGATGTAGGACTATCTTGATAGAACTTGTATTCACAAGTGGCTTGACTGGTTAGCCATTATCTTAGGAGCGTCATGCTATTTCTAGGTTCCTTATCTTCCTTTTTGTATTCCCCCATCTCTTCTTTGTCCCTATTTAGGATTCTTTTGGGAGTGTACGAGGCCGTGTAGATAATAAAAGAAATGTAGCATATGATGAGTGGTTTGAAGCTGGTTTTATTGTAACTGCACTAGAAAGGCGGTAGGTTTAGGACTTGCAACAGCAACAACAACAACAAACAAACAGACACTTAAGAATCTTCTCTCAGATGGAAAAAGAAGAGAGTTTTAGGTTGACTTTAATATTATCCGGTGACTTTTTGTTACGCTTGGTTGATGTTTTGGCAGCAGTAACAGAAGTATAGGCTACGTTTGCCTGAATTGTAGGCCTACTTCTGAATAGCAGCCACATTTTATTTCCCAGTATAAAACATCGCTTCACTTTACAACTTCATCGAAAAAGTCGTTTGACATGAATGGTGAGAATCAAAATGTAGATTTAGATCTGGATCTAGATCCAATGAAAGGAGCTAAATCCTCGATTGCGATCTGTTAAGCTTAGTCACATTTACAAGCGATTGGTCATAACTCCATGTTTCAATCACACTGGGTGAGGTCATCGAGGTTAAACATGGGTTTGGGCGAAGCAGTATAACTGCGCCTTGCTGGTGGGTTGTGGGGAGCGAATAGAAGGCTCGTTTGGTCGACAAGGGCTGACGTTAAGGGTAACGTAAACAATATGAAAAATAAAGATAGATATGACAGTTCACATTTTCTTGCAGTTTATGCTGATTGTGTGTGTGTGGGCTGAAAAATACTCTCTAGGTCTTCCTCTGTCCTATCTTGACTTACTTGACTTAGAGCGTTTCTCCAGCGTGGTCAACAGATCTCGCAGCTTCGGCTTTTTTCATCCATTCTGCGGTAAAAGTTTTCCATCCTTGTCTATCTTCTGCTTTAGTGCGTATTTTTTCTAGATCTGTTGCTGTTGTGAGTTTTAAACTCTTGTCTTGTAACTTTTTAAGGTCATTGTTTAAGGTTATCGGGAGCGTTGTTGTTGGTGTGCCCCTTTCTCTCTTTTGTGTCTCGGAAAAGTAGTATGACATTGATGCATTAGCTGGTATTGATGCATCTCTTCTCAGGATAATTATGTCCAAACGGTCTCCAGTATTGAAGGATTTGTATTGTCCTTTCTATGCTTAAAATTAAAGGAAATGAAATCACTTTTATCCTTGGTGTGCCAAAATCTTTTCACTTCTTTCAATTCGGTGACTTGGCCTTCTATTTTTTGACGTTTTTAAGTTCAGCCTATTTAATTTCAAAAGAAGGCTATACAGAAAAATGTGTACATCTTTTTTAAATTTTCTGTAACTGTAGATGGACGCATCACCAACGAAATATAAAGCTATTAATAATTATTATTAAACAGAAGAAACATTGTTACTGTAAAAAGCTAGAATCTAGGTTTGTTCTTTTAAACATAAATTAAAGTGATGCCGCAAAATATTAAAGGGAAAAAAATATTTTTTTTCTCCCCATACTTTACTCTATTTAGAATAGAAATCATGTTTTTTGGCAACATGATTGTCTGGGGGGAAAGTGGGGGGGGGGGGGGGATTTTAAGGTTCCGCACCATTTAAGTTATACGAATGACTTTGGGGATTCTAAATTTATTATTTGTATTATTTTTCTTTCTTTTCTTCAAAGTGGTGTTATCTACCATATCTATCCATTCGAACATATACACAGGCGTATAGTAATCATGCATGTATTATAATATCACGAGTATTTTTAATTTCAATATCGGACTTTCTGTTCTAAAGCCATTTAACCATGGTCACAAAACTGCTTTAGCCGAATCAGTCTATGCCCAAAACCATGGCGCTATTATGAATTCCGAAAGAGGTGCGTATTTTAAGTAAGTAAATAAAAATAGAGGAAAACAACAATTAAAGGTCTAGACAAAACAAGCATTACTCATAAAGGGGAGGGGGTGTGTTTGATATGACAATTACATGTATTACTTAGGTAATATTAGAAAGTGTTAAAAATAGCTAAGTGCATAACAGGTCGATCTTTCACATCATATGATTGGTAACGATAGAAACAGACGTGTCACAATTGTATTTACATATCGGCATAGCTCAATTTTCCCTTTAAAAAAGATCATCCGAGTAAAAATAATATTGTTCTAAAATATTAATCATTTTATATAATGATGTTAAACTTGCAATCTAATCACAAAGGAATACCCTAAAAATAAAAGCAACAACACATAAATGTGCCCAAGTAAACAAAGAAATATCTCTATAACACAGAAAGAAAGAAAAAGAGAGTGAGAGAGATAGACAGACTGACATACAGACAGACAGAGAGAGAGACAGACAGACAGCAGCTATAGATAGATAGATAGATAGATAGATAGATAGATAGATAGATAGATAGATAGATAGATAGATAGATAGATAGATAGATAGATAGATAGATAGATAGATAGATACATACATACATACATACTTAGATAGATGAGAGTGAGAGATGGAGAGAGAGAGATAGAGATATAGACAGACAGATACATACACACACAGAGGAAGAGAGATGTCAACTATGTAGCAGTAGATATTTCCAATTCGAACACTCTGGGTTTGTGACGGACAGAAAGAACTTGACAAGATCCACTCTCCTTTCGAAAGCCTTTGGCTGATCTTTCCCTTTACAGTGTTTGTCGTGCCTGCATGACTTGCTCCCCCCTTTTCTCCGCTGCGTCACCCGCCAGCGGCGCCAAACTGTTGCTGCCACCGAGACCAAAATGTCCAAATCTACAGCCTTGGTTCAGGTGTAGCACTGTAGCTCGGAGCCCCGAATCTAGATCTAGATCTTGTCACTCCAGTCGTGTGGAGCGACAGTCCCGCTCGCCCTGTCTTGGTTCATTCCTGAAAACTTAAGAGACGTTCTTGTAGAAGCTACCCAGCCAGTACCGCTCTGTCACCCATTGGCTTGTAAGTTGGCACGCAACCCCAAGTCCAGAACATTAGAATTAGGCCTACCGTAGGCAATGGTCTTCTCAAAGAGCAGGGTAGCTTTTCTTTTATTCTGTGCCTGCGTCTTTATGCCTACAGCTTCAAACTTCAAAGGAACAGGCCCCGTGTTACGGAACGGACATGTTGAACTACTGAACTAGTAGCAGAGTGTTATTGTTTCTGCAGGTGAATATAGGAGCTGGTATGCAGTGTTATTTCTTTGTAACGGGTGGATTCCAGATGGACTACGGTGACTGTGGACATTGTAGATTTCTAGTCTGTTGAACAAATAAAAACATATATAAAATTTAGCTTCATATTTAACCTCACAATAGGATTGTGCTTCTGATATAAATGGAAGTAGGGGTCTAGGATCTAGATACAGCCTGATGACTTCTATTTGTTTTATTACGGATATAGCTTGTAAATCTAGAAAGTATAGTCAATTTAAGGTTTAGATTAAAAAAATGTAAACTCGTGATCAGATATAGATCTAAAAAGACATGCATATCGATCTAGATCAACCCTAGATGAAAGGCCCACTTACTTCAATGTAAATCACAGTTATTCCCAAATTTATGTAATCGTTGATAGACGTAGGCTACATAGTGCGAGAGATAAGTAAAATTATGTAGATCAAGTGGAAGAAAAAAAAAATGAAAGTCATGTGTGAGAAGAGACAGTATCATAAACATATCACTTTGAATTAAATATTTCAACTGTTTCGCGATGTAGAAGGGGCTTTAAAAAGAATACTCTTTATAATCGGACCAATAAGAATATTATTCCTGATAAAGATTTATCGGAACATGTAGATTGTGAATCTAGAAAATCTGCAGACCATGAGATACCGCACTAAACTAGGTTAGTTCCTTAGTGGTAAATACGTTATTGCGTTTATCAATATTATCATAATTATATGCTAAGTTGATTCAATGAAAAACGTCTAAATGAACTCAGTAGGCTGAGCAGTTCTCTGCATTATTTGTTAACAAATAATATTTGCTGCTCCAACTTCATAGTAAAATAATATATAGAAATAGTTAAAACAAAAACACCTCACTCAATCGAAGAAAAAGTAGTAAAAGAGCACTCAATATCTGACAAGATTACATACATATTTAAAATATGTCCCATCCTTTGCTAGCATTCTAACATCTGGAAACATGGGAACATAGGCAGATTACAAAAAAAAAAAAAAAAAAAAAAAAAAAACGCAAAAAAAAAACAAACTTCACCTTCACCCCCATCGTCTATCCCCATCAACGCCCAAAAGTGATGAGGGCCTAAGAAATGTTCTTGAAAAATGACACCTTGTTCCTGACCCCACACCTGTGTTTTGGTATTCCTGGTCACACTTTATACACTGACTGAAGTCTGTTCTAGGGTTGTGATCTCTACAAACACTCATTCTCGGTCATAATGTCTATCTATTTACTTGTCTGTGACAGTAATGTGAGAGCTCTTGAGGTCCCGTCTCCGACACATTCAGGGAGAGCATCCACTAATTTTGGTGTCGACTTAAGACACGTTTGTGTTTTTTTTAAGTAAAAGGTACCATTGCTTAACCAAAGATGCATAACGCATAAACTTTTGTGTAATTGAATTGTGAGCGAGGATTACCATATTTTGGTGCCCACTCATAACATGTTTGTATTTTCTAAAATAAACAAGGTAGCATTTTTTCAAGATGAACGTATCGTAATAGGTCCGTACGGTGTGAACAAGGAGCATCAAGCGAGATTACATTAACATCCTTGGTAAGGTTAGAGATAGCAGCACGAAAAAGTTATATCTGAACAGAGTTATCATCAAAATAATTAATAACAGTAGGGACTGGCAGCCTGGTAAAATTTTTTAAAGAAACATCTTTAATCACCTATTTATAAATCTGTAACAGTCCCAACTTTGTAAAACGTTTTTCTGAAAAGTACAAAAAGTGCAGATAGTAACTTTTTACTGCCACCTTGCCAATTCAGCTAATTTTAGAAGACAACTTAAGACATGATTGTGTTTATAAAAAATGAAATAGAGTAGTATTGTTTAAAGATAACTGTAGCATGTGCCATTGTGGTGTTAGCGAGGAGTCTCAGCTAATTATTGTGGTAGACTGAAGACATAATTATGCTTCTTAATATAAAATAAGGTATGATTGTTTAAAGATGAAACTAGCACGATGAGTCATTGCTGTTTGAGCCAACCTTCCCCCCCCCTTATTTAAAAAAAAAAATTATTTCAAGTCATTCCAAGTTTCACCAAAAGCACAATCCATGTATCTGGTTTCAACATGACTGTTCTTTCCGAATAGACTGAAGTACGTGCGAAAACCAGAATCCATCCTAAACCCATCCTTGTGTTAGACCGTTGGCTCATTTGCACTGTGGCCTAGGCTCAAGCCCAAGGTAAACATCACCCAAACATTATTTGCCAACCGTACTTTTATTGAGACCTTTGCCTGGTCTTTCAGGTGTCACACTGTTCAAATCGGACAAGCTTTTCACAATCGCATCTCCCAGGTGTATCCCAAAACCTTGAGCACCATCAAACAGTCTGGCTCGAGATCTAGTAGCAGCAACGATCTGGCCAGTTTCAGTGAAACATCAGTCTGTGGAAATTAAACCTAAGAATGGATAAGGCTGTCGGATAAATCAAAGTAGAGCCAACTTCACTCACAATCCATCTTATAGTACTCGATACAGGCTTATATACCCAATTAGGACTTTAATAGTCTTTAATTCAGTGTTGGTAATAAAAACCCGATATTGTACATCGACATACATAGCAATGTACTCATGGTCCTCATTAAGTACCATGAAGTATCAAGTCTTTGAACGAGATTTCCCCAAATACAGGGTTTCTCAATATTGAGTGATTTCATCTGGTTAAAGAATATGGCGGTGTGAAGGCGTTGGCATCTTTAAACATAAAAAATATTTGAGAAAGAAGGGGAAGATTTCAAGAAAGTTATTGTTAATGTTAGGAATGAAGATGTTTTGGAAGAGACCGGCGTCATCTATAGTGCTATGCGCCACACAATAGAAAGAAAGAGATAGAAGGAGAGAGAGCGAACAAGAGAGAGCGAGAGAGTGAAAGAGAGAGCGAGGGAGAGGGGAGAAAGGGAGAGAGCGCGAGAGACAAGGAGAGGGAGAGCTAGCGAGAGAGAGAGAGAGAGAGAGAGAGAGAGAGAGAGAGAGAGAGAGAGAGAGGGAGAGATGGATAGAGTATGCTCCTGGTTTAACGTGTTGAACGCCTCCAAGTTTATAAGTACAATCATGTCAAACGGCAGATAATCTGTAAATCTAAAATCTTTAAAATGTGTACAATTAGTTAATAAATGAAACATAATTCTGACAAAATATGATTTGTAAGATAGTTTTACCGGTGATAATAATTGTGTATGTTATATTCCATCTAAACGAATGTACTAAAGGCAAAATGACGCTTATTTAAGATCTTTAAAGGTACTTTTCACAATAGACGAGGAAAGGGACTGAATAGGCATAATCCTTATAAACAATTGCATTAAACAAAATAAAAACTGCCTGGATACCAACATTACAAGGACAAAACATTTGACTAGCAGTTTAACTTGCTACACCGGAAGGAAATAGAAAGACTAGACCAGATGTTCCAGCAGAAGAAGGCTTTTTTTTCAATCTTGGATTAACCTGTTTTGTAAGTGAGTATAACTATTTTAATACATAACCACTTATTTGTGCCTGTTTGCATAATGTACTCAATATGTGACAAAAATATTCAGGATTTCTTTCAATCTATCTATCTATCTATCTATCTATCTATCTATCTATCTATCTATCTATCTACCTATCTATCTACCTATCTACCTATCTATCTATCTATCTATCTATCTATCTATCTATCTATCTATCTATCTATCTATCTATCTATCTACCTATCTATCTATCTATCTATCTATAGCTTGCATAAATCTATTTAAGACTTAGTGACTAAGTTAGTATACACGACATGAAAGCCTTGTCTTTATTCCTTTAGTGGTGTTTCCCTTACAGCTAGAAATTGACAGTCGTAAATTGATACACAATGTCTTTCATACATGAAGGCTGATAATTTTATGACAGGGGGATACCAAGACACCGCCCAGTCCAGGGGTTGAAAAGCTTTTCTTTTCGTTTTAAGGTTGTGAGATTAGGCCCATTGTGGCAAAGTTACTGTCGTCGTTTTATGCCCCCCCGCTCCCCCCATAGTCCCATAGTCTTGTGATCATAAAATGTATGTACAATCACAGTAGGATCATGTTTCCAACTTTGAGTGTATGGAATGAAATTAATACTGAGGTACCTAGCAATGGCTGTTCTTTAACTAGAAGAGTCATGTTTAAATTATAGCAGTTTTTGTTGCATTTTTTTTTATTATAATTCTCCGTTTGAGGGGCGCCATAAATTGCCAAGGCAAGAAAGCAATAGCAGCAACAACAAAAACAACGACAACAACAACAACATTAACAAGTTCACTATATTTCGAGAGTCAAGTGATTCTATAGAAAATTATTATTTTTTTTTTTTTTTTTTTTTTTTTACAAACTTGATATTACATAGACTTGGTTATGTAGTTAAATATGCTGACACAATCTTATTGTACTTTTTAAAGAGGATAAATTCAATGCATTATTTTGTAATTTAATAAATAAATTAAGTTTTTACTTCCAGATGCAGGCAATTATATGAATGTGAAACAAAAGTAATATTTGTTTGATTATCATCAAGGGTTGTTGCTGTTGGGTTGGTTTTAGCGTCCAACATCAGCACTATAAAATTATAGGCTATACTGTGGACGGGCCCCAAGACGGACGTCTGACAATTAATTTATGTGCTGCCACACACGAGACAGGGCGGGGATACCATGACTCCTGTCTCATCCTATCACGCTATCACAGCCAGGATTCGAACTCGGGACCTTTTGCGTCGGAAGCCGATGTTCTACCCCTGAGCCACCACGCCCCCCTATCATCAAGGAATATTCCTTAAAAAGCATTCCTTATTTCCGAAAAGAATATTTTGAAAACATTTTTTTAACTACATGGTTAGGCTTAATCATGTATTTTTTATCTAGAAAGTTAGAGATCCGAATCTCCTTAATTCAGTGGAAAACCGTCATAGAAACCTCATATCCCTGCTGCTCTGCTGTAGTTGCTGGGCTTTTCAAAATTTGGCCCCATCGTATGTAGATCTAATATTCATTCTTACTTAAACCCTTTTGTCTGGTCCCTATATTCAGGAAAGGTAATGGTTCGTTTAAGATAAATGTATATGTAAATAACATTTTTAGTTTATCCCGGCTTTGCAAAACATGCTTTATTAAGCTTAAGATTTTATCTGTAAAGACTTCTATATAAACCTTTCGAAGTGTTTGGTTTACCTTGAAGCGGTTGAACTCATAAAAACAAATAGCAATATCGCTCCCTTATGCTTGTCTTTATGCGTATCCCCTCTTGTAATACGATTTCTTTAACACGTTTTAAAGGTCGTGTTCAAAGAGAAACACCAATTTAATATTTTTCTTCTTCACATTAATATTTTTATTGATCTGACCTAACTAAAAACTGGTGTAATAAATTTAATGAGGCGGAACCGATTACAAAACATGGCCTAGCGCTTTCTTACCTGTTTCTTTGAAGGTTTAATCTTAGATTTATTACTGCATTGTTCATATCTGCACATATAGAGTGATAATTATGTCTATAATACCACAAAAATGAATATTTTGAAAAGAATGGAATAAAGAAAAGGGGTGGTACATGGTAGTGTTTTAAACCTTTAAAAAAAAATTAAACGTAATGTTCAGTATAATCTCGCACACGAACATTGACATATTACGAATTTGCTTTTTTACTTTAACGGTTTATGAAATATAAATAAGACGGATTTGAAAATAGAGCGGAAGCGTTTTTTACTTCTTTAACACAATGTTTAATTTCAAATTGCATTATGAAAACAAATATTTGAACCTAAGAAAAATATTAAATGACACAAAGACCTTCTAAAATTCTGAATAGACCTGGCAGACTCGCATGAAACGCGCTTTGTTGTGACTTAAAGATAAGTACACATCAGCTATATTCTAGTCGTGGTATTTACGTCGAGACGATTTACTGTATAAATATCAATTTCAAGAGAAAATAGTTGTAATTTAAATATACACTCTGTTTGTACATTATACACTATAGGTCACTTAAAACTGGTAACTGGTGTTACTTTAGCTTCATGCCAGGAGAGGAGCGAATTGGCTCAAGTGGTAGAGCGTTGGTCTCCAGATCGGGAGGTCCGCGATTCGAATCTCACGATCGGTCAAAAAGTATTTGTCCGATTTCGTCCCCAGCTGGTTGGGTTGGTGTAAGTATAATGTGACCAACTGAGACAGGATTCAAGGTCTTCTCTCTCTGCAGCACATGTGTCAGCACATCAAATTGTCAGACATCGGTCTTAGGGCCCGTCCGCAACATAACCTTTTTAGCGCTGACGTGGGACGTGAAACTAAGTCAACTCAACTCACGTACACGTCATTCGTGTATCCGGTAGCAGATCTTATGCTATAATGTATTTTACCAAGGCAAACTAATCGACTGGAATAGGCTAGGCCTACGGACGCTGTCTGATACGAACAAGAAATATTAATTATGAACCAATATGGCCCTGCAGAAAAGACTAGCTCAATGACACTGAAGGAAAGAAAAAAAATACAGAAAGGTGATTAGATGAAGAATACCATGTATACTTTTCAACTACAGTTTATCTATATCTCGCATACATTCTGACTGAAATTATGAAGGAAAGAAAAAGAAGGGTAAAAAGGTGATAATGTAGAGAATTTCAAGTCAACTATTTAAAGACGGTTTATCGATAACATGGTATATCAGCGAAACAGCTGTATTATAAGAAAATAGTTTTTATGTCTAAACTGTTTCATGTTTGTTTGACATGGTCTGTTTACTTAAAATGCGACGTTTTACAGTCTCAAGCCGTGTAAAAATACAGACCAGTTTGTCATGCTTAAGTACGTAAATCTATCTCATTACGAGGTCATTGACACGGTGAAAGCGACCAAACAGGTTTATGTAACGCCTACATCAATGTTAGGTGCACATACGGTACATGGTTAGATGGTTTGAATCCCTTAAAGCATCCCCATGCTCTCTGTGCATGGTATTTAATCAGGCTAATGGTTCTTTCTGCATGACATTTCATCAGGTCAAATGGTTCAATGACTTCTTACATCAATTTGTCTTGAACCACACCGCTAGTGTATCTTTATATTTTGACTGCGTATGCCCTTTAATATACTCCTGTGTTACATATTTGAAGAAAATGTTCCTCTAACAGTTCTGATTGTAGCCTTCTTTACTCTCCTTATCAATGTTCTGCTAATAGTGTTTCTATGTCGGCTCCATCAAACTTTCATCCCCCCCCCCCCCCCACCCCTCCTCTGGTTCCCCTCGTGTACTTACCTTTTCTCCTTTGCTGTATTCTTCGCCGTTTCCCTTTACTATGTCTTATCTTCTTTCTCGCTCTTCTTATTCTCTTTAATATTTTATCATCCTCCTCCGCGTCATCATAAACATTACAATTATCATTGTGGTTGTCTTCGTCGTCGTTGTCCTCCTCTTCCTCCTCCTTATTCTCATCCTCCTGACGATTCTTCTTACATTCTCCTCTTCCTCCTCCTCCTCCTCCTCCTCCTCCTCATTATTCTCATCATCCTTACGATTCTTGTTACATGTATCATAACAGCCACCTAACAATGATCTCATCTCTCCTTTCTTTACCTGCCCTTTTAGTAGACAATATATGGGATTGGTCGAATGAAACGAACAAATAGGCCTATATAATTGTTGAGAAAATATTTTAAAAGAGAAGTAAAGACAGTCTAATCTTCTGAATAGGATATGGGTTGAAATCTATAGTCAGTACCTGCAATCTTGAGAAAAAAACTACTTATTAGGACAGCAGTCATATCATCTACATTTGCACCCTGTCTATTAAAAGGTTTTTGTGTTTTAAACATTCTAACAGCTAGAGAATTAAAATCGCTGTGAGTATTGTACTCCCCCCAATCTAATAGTGACTATAATATATACTTTTGAGAGTTTTCTCCCTCTCTCCGGGTTTAACGTCTCCTAGGTTCCATTGGAGGGTCCTATACTGTGACGGACCCCTAGACTGACGTCTGACAATTTTATGTGCTGTCACACACGAGGCAGGGCGGGGATACCATGACTCTTGTCTCAGCCGGTCGCATGATACTGACACCGACCGAACCTGTTCCAGATTATGTCAATTTGTCCCGTCCTTTTATATAATATTATCTGTCTCGCTCTCTCCCCCCTCTCTCTCTGAGTATCTTTTTAATCTTCATCAACCCAACCTTCCGCCCCGTCTCCCACATCATCAATTATAGTTTTCATCTTTCTCTCTCTCTCTCTCTCTCTCTCTCTCTCTCTCTCTCTCTGTGTCTTTCTGTCTGTCTGTCTGTTGCGCCCCCCCCCTCTCTCTCTCTCTCTCTCTCTCTCTCTCTCTCTCTCTCTCTTTCTCACATACCCTTTGTCAACTCCTCTTTTAAACTACCTTTACATTCTGTGCAAACATCCTTTCCTGCATACACACGTATTCTCTGTTTGTTTCACACGTCAAAGTTACAACCTCTTCGCTGGGCCCCCTAGAAACCAAGCAAGTCCAATTCTGTTTATTTTTTTTTATCCCGCTTCGTACCACGCGTAAGGATGTACGTACACTGTGGTTTCAGCATCCCCACGACTGTCAATAACCATGTAAGGAGGGAGCTGTGATCACCTGAGTTCGGCTCTCTTACCTCCGAACCTTCATAAGAATCGCCATCGACTATGTTCACCTGGTCTCCCAACCTGCAATCAGCGTCATCTTAACACCAGGTCCCCCTGTCTGAGCATGCGCCAGATCCTTCCCTACATTCTAGAATGTCACTGTGTCAGGATGTCTTCCCTGAGGTTGGGGGGTTTAGGGGAGGGGGGACATGCGAAAATATGGCGCAAGTGGTAGAGGGTTTTTGGTCTCCCAAAAGGGAGATGTCTGATTCGAAACTAACAATGCTTAAAAAATTGATTTGTCCAATTTCGCCCCCTACTGGTTAGATCAGTGTCAATATAATGTGATCAGCTGAGACAGTATTCTCGGACTGTCTCTGTATGGCAGCAAATAAATCTCTCAGACTTTAGTCTTGGGGACCGTTCACAAAATAGCATATCAAATGCTTACAATGGAATCTTAACTCGAAAGTAATAAAACGAACAAACAAACATCTTTCCTGGTCGCTGTCGCTCCAACTATAGGGCCAAAGGCACGAAAATGCTTTTCTATGAACACAGATTCGCTGATTAGATAAGTTATCGAACGATCTCTTCTTATAGTCAAACTACAGGTTTTATGCGTTGAAAAAAGTTTTCTTGAGAATTTCCTATGGAGCTTTGTGTCTATTTGTGTTGCTATAGTAGATGATGGGATACCACTGTTTTCAGATTTCCTTTTAAACATTTATTTAAAAAAACCCATTAAAAGAAGAAGAGAAAGAACAAGAAAAGCAAGAACAAGAAGAAGTAGAAGAGGAAGAAGAAGAAGAAGAAGAAGAAGAAGAAGAAGAAGAAGAAGAAGAAGAAGAAGAAGAAGAAGAAAAGAAGAAGAAGAAGAAGAAGAAGAAGAAGAAGAAGAAGAAGAAGAAGAAGAAGAAGAAGAAGAAGGAGAAGAAGAGAGAAGGAGAAGAAGAAGAAGAGGAAGAAGAAAAAGAAGAAGAAGAAGAAGAAGAAGAAGAACAACAACAACAACAACAACAACAACAACAACAACAACAACAACAACAACAACAACAACAACATCATTAACAAAAACAAACAGCAACAACCAAACCCCAACCTAATTATTCGCAATTTCTTGAACACGCATAGAGATTTAGAATTATTTCAAAGGTGTAGGGCTAACACGAAGAACGACCCGTGCCTGCAAAATATCCTTGTGCAGAGAATTTGAAAAAAAGGTAATGAGGATAGCGGGCAGTGATGCGCCTATCAGGACAAAGAACTTCGGAGACCAGCAAAATGTTAGTGGTGCAAGTTTAGCACTGAGCCGTTTAAAACAAACACGTTTTCTTTGGGAATCTCCTGTGTGTTTGCTGAACTGTTTTTCTGCTGTCATGCCTTGACGTCATTGCATTGTGGAAGGTGCTTTGATTTTGGGGCTTTAAAGTGGTCTCTTGCCCTAAGGTCAATGTGTATGACCGTTATGACCCCATTTGTGACATTTTCCTCGCGCTGACGATGGAAGAGGGGTTAGATCAGTCGCTAGCGCGCTCGTGTTGCATATAAATACTGGAGATTTGGGTTCAAATCTTCCTTTACCACCTTGTCCCCAATTATCAAGTCAATGTCATAATGATTCAATGAGACAAAATTAAATTGCCAGATATTTGTCTTGAGACCCATCTACGATATATAGCTTAGCCACTAACAGCGTGCGTCCAACAAACAATGAAACATTGCTCTGCTAAAATGTTTATTCTATTTAAACGAGATTGGATTGTATTTGATAGAAGCTAATCTTTCAACATTTAAAAAATTTGAATAAGCTCACTTCGCAAGCAATAAATTATTACTCAACTTGTTATCTGTACTGAGTGAAAGAACTTCAAACTTATTGACTTCACACAGGGGCTCTTATCCTTTCAAACCATACTGATTTTGCTATCAGTCAGAAACATAGGTTACACTTAAAGATAGAATAATGATATTTTGTTAAACCGGGCTCAAGTGTCGCTCGTGTTTCTAAAAAAATCCAACAGCAACAACCTTTTTCCGCATAAAATTGCGATAGCAAAAATACCCCTGCCCAATCCCATGGATTTTTGAAATTCAGATTTTGCATGCGTATTGATCTTCGGATAAAAATGTGATGAAAAATTAGAAATACTTCTTGTTATAATACACTAAAGACTATGGTAAAAAAAAACACAATAAAAAACACAATGCAAACTACTTGTTAAAGAAATATTTTTAGACTTAATGCCATTATACCTACAATAAAAAAGTGAAAATGAACAAGACAAAAAGACAAAAAAGACTAAGTTAAACAAAAATCCCGTGAAACGCAACATTTTTGTGAACGTGTATTGTTAGAAACTGTCGTATGTATGATCATGCTAAATATATAATAACACAATATGCCTGTTTTTTATTTTAAAAAATCACCCCCTGAGTAAAAAGAGTCATACATTTTCTTATGTGAGATTTTTTTATCACAATCACAGCAATTTTGTCAATGTTGAACTTGAACCTGCTGTGCTCTGGCCTTATCAATGTGATTTTTCAAACATCTGCGATTACAGAACGGTGTGAAGGGTTTGCGAGTGGGTATCAAGTTAGAATCTTTTACTTTAAATGAAACATAGATATATAGATATTCGAGAACCAACGTAACGTATACATTCTAGTTTCTATTCGTTATATATAACAGCTCACTCCTGGCACAAATACGTGTCCACTGCATTAACTGCACACTGCCCATGGCCAAAGTTAATCTTCTACATTCATCAATGTCTAAAGCCGTGCATTGGTCCTCATCAGTTTCCACATATTTCGCCTGTCTGAAATTGACTGAAAGGTAAAATTATGCACATCGGACAAAAATTATGTGAGCTAAAAATATATCGTAATAGACGAAAGTAGATGAAGGTCATGCCTATTTATCTATAGACGATTTGACATTTTGCAGGACACTTTGATCGTAAGGATATCATGTGGCCGAGGTTAAACAACATAGCCGTTATAAACAAACCAGATGTTGGAAATATGTTCAATTTTTGGGGGGAAATCATAAGGGACCTAAAAAAAGTAATTAACTCATTACGTTTTTGAAGTTTTATTATAGCCAAAAAAGAAAGGGAAATTAAAAATAAAACAAGAAAAATAATTCCAAAAAGATTAATAAAGTTTGAAGGGCATACAAAGCAGAGAGGAGAGAATCCAAGGACGAAGAATTGCCGTGCAGCCGTTCAGCTTAAGTGGACAGGGGAACTGCTAGTACATGTAGTATCTTCAACAATGGAACCGATAGGATTATCAATAATTCCGTTCAAAGCCTTTGTGTGGTTCACCAGGTAAGCCTTGCCCTCGAGGTAACACTGACATAATAATTATACATAGGCCGGCGCTTTGACTCGAGTTTTTGTCAGAACAAATCGGAATTAACTAATCTATTTTTTACCTTTAGCTAGGTTATCTCAACATAGTTATTTGCGTACCTTGTCAGCGCTAGTTTGCGCACTGTTTTAAAATATAATTATGCCAGGGTTTACAAGTCTCGGTTTCCCGCTTGGTTGCAAGAGGTACTTTACTGATTAACTGATGGAGGTATTTTTGATTGAGCAATCTTTGGGGTTCCACACAGTAGTCCCATACGGCTACGGGCTTCCTGGCATACTGGGGAAGCCAAAACTTATCTCAAGTGGTTGAGCGTTGATATCCCAAATCAGAAGGTTCTCGGTTCGAAACCCACGATCAGTCAAACATTTATTTGTCCCATTTCGTCTCCTACTTGTCGGATTAGTGTCAATATGTGAGGGGCTTAGACAGGAGAACAGGTCTTCCCACAATAACTCTGTGTGGCGGTATGTAAAATTGACAGACGTTAGTCTTGGGGCTCGTCCGCAATAAAGTCCATATGGTGCTGAAGTTGGGCGATAAGCATCCAAATCAACTCAACTCAAGTGGGCTACATTATACTGAAATTAACCACAGAAGTACAAAAAAGAGACAGCCTGACCAGGATTCGAACTCGAGACCGTGTGGTCTATCAACTAAGCTATCTTGCTCTCCTCACCACAAAATTTAATAGAGCTGTGAACGAAAACTTCTTCAAACAGTTAATCTGGAAGCCTCTCTGACGGTGGTCCAGGGCTCCACAAACTGTGGACGCTGTTCGGAATGCGACCCGCCCGTGCCTTTATCTTCGTTGTTTGGCTTAGTGGATACATTCTGAGCCCCTCTGGCATTTGGACTTTGTTAGTTATGTCGTTATGATACATTAGTCTCAGAAACTTTCTCTCTCTCTCTCTCTCTCTCTCTCTCTCTCTCTCTCTCTCTCTGCTCCCTCAGTCAATGTCTCTTTCTCTCTTCCACCCTCTCTCGGCATCCCGCTCTGGGGTCTCCTTCCCGTTTTTAAACTACATGTAGGAGAGAGCTGCGCTAAGGGGGCGCATTGATTTTTGTCGCAGAAGGTACGAGGTTCGAGCCCCCGCTAATGATTCGGTCGATGTATACAGTGTAAGTTGACCAACCACTTACCGGGTATACCACTCCGGGGTCCTCTCTCCTTATATGATGCCCCGCAAACCTGGATAGAGCATTGGTTTTCTTCGCAGCAGGCCAGTAGTTCGAGCACCCGCTACCGGTTCGGTCGATGCCAGTATAATGTGATCGGCCAAGTACATGTACCGGGTTCCCCACTCTAGGATCCCGTCGCCGTAAACGATACCCTCACATCCTGAAAACCAGGGAACTTAACTAGGAGAGCTTTGCTTTCTTGGGCTGAAGATTACTTCCTCAAACACTCAAACATCCGCCCAGCGACTGGATATAGTGACCACACTTCTCTCCCCCCGTTATCTACCATCTCCCACCACCTGGTTCTCGCCTGGTCAACAGAGATGGCCGTAACCGTCCTGCCCCCTGTGTCCAGTCAACACCTGTCCCAGCCCTGTGGGGTTTAACGCTTATCTCCTCCAGGGTTGACGCTTCTGTCCAGCCCTGACTCTGCCACCGGCCTTGATGCAAGTTATTAATTTTCATTGCGTGGTGCATAGTACTAGTATTCAGACATCAAACTTTTCTAATTGGAGGGGGGGGGGGTAGGGAGAGAGAATGAGGGAGATAGAGATATAGACAGAGGACAGAGACACAGATATACAAAGAGAGATACAGAGACAAAAACAGAGGGAGAAAGACACATACAGAGAGAGAGAGAGAGAGAGAGAGAGAGAGAGAGAGAGAGAGAGAGAGAGAGAGAGAGAGAGAGAGAGAGAGAGAGAGAGAGAGAGAGAGAGTGAAGGAGGCTTCAGATAAGTCGCTTAGTTTACATAGTGAGATCCTAGCAATGGCATGTAACTTTTAAATTTCAACAGTAGGCCTACCTTCCGGAAATAAACCTACCGTTTTGGCTAATAAAGTTATAAAAGACTCTATAGATTCGATTATTTAGCTAGTAATTCGTTTCATGGGACCAGATCCGATATACATGTACATTGAACTTAGCTTGACAGAAAGCTGCCGCCGAGAAAATTATCCAAAATTACCATAGTGACTTTTTGCCAACATAGAAAAGCTTTACTGTATTTCTATAATTATAAACGTACGAAAACTATCTCCCAATTTTGTTTGGCAAATGGTGACAGTTAAGTTTTGTGTCGCTGATTGACGCTTGTTCAAAGAGCCCCTCCAAAATGCCATAGTTAATTTCGCACCCTAAAATGAGGAAGAGGTGGCAAAAGGAAGATAACAAAGAGAACAAAAATGGCGTGGACAAGCTGATGAGGACCGTAGACGGAGGGGATAAGAGATTGCATAATGGTACTAGAGGAAGAGGTAATATGTAAAGCAGAGGGAAGGAGAAGGAGAGTAACTGATAATGGCGTGAATGAAAAGTCAGCCCCAACGATCAGAGCAGTCTATTCAGTTTGTTCTCCGTAAACCCACTGTATACTGAGATTTGCTTAAACTCTCGTGTCACCCTTTAAGCATGTACCCGGGGTTTTGCGTCATACCTTCCATGATGTAGGGGTATGTGAGCTTTGCGGCATGTCCTATGTCTAGTGCATCTTTTCCACCGCCTTCTAGACGTAATGTAGCATTTGTGATCCACATAGCGACAATGTATGACATAAGTCCGCCCCTAAGTGGTGGGGTTTTCTGATCGTCCATTGGCTCCCTGAGACTAGGATAGAGGTATGATTGGACGCCGATTCACACTCCCTTTTCTATCGTCTTCGTTTTCGCTATGAATGTTTTATCGTAAGACCTCTAATGAAAAAGACTGCTGGTCCGGTTCTCGATGTTTTGTGTAGATCTATCTCTCCACCTGCAGGTCAAGTCGATCGCACTGCGGACGTTCAGTCTTCTACTGCGATCTTGTTTTCACAAGGTGGATCGCAAGCCTCTTTCGGAGCTTGTTGAACCATTACAGAAACTTGATGGTAAAACTTCCGGCTTGTATAGACTCTGGGTGTAGATCGGCATGTTAAAAGATCCAGGTGCTTCACTGTGTAAACTGAACAATTAGACTCGCAAAACTGTGACGGTGAGCTTGTTATTTTGAAAATTGGTTACGTACCCGAAATGTTTGTGCTGGTTTAAAACAAGTATTTAAAAAGCCCCCTTTCGCTGATTCACTGAGGAAGGTAAAATAAAGAAAAGATTCCGTCTCATTTCTGTTATCAGAGCTGGCGCTGTGTACGATTCTTGGAAATTTAGGGGAGGTTAGATTAGGAGAGATGTAGAGAATGAGAGAGAGAGAGAGAAAGAGATAGATGGATAGATAGATAGATAGATAGATAGATAGATAGATAGATAGATAGATAGATAGATAGATAGAGAGAAATAGAGAGAGAGAGAAGAGAGATTACTCACCACCAATCACCCCCCCCCCCCACAAAAAAAAAAAGAGAGATACACTTCATAAAAATGCATACTATCCAATATTTTTGGAACGCAAAAAAGGAAAAAAAAGAAGAATATCGTATATTTCTTAACACCTCTCTTTTCCTTCTCTTCCTTGCCTCTTTCTTGAGGCTTTCTCGCCACTTTCAGTCATGTATTGTTCCCTGGACTTACAAATGAAGGGACCCCTTGCTTCTTTGCAATAAGATTCCGTGTAACTAATTGATGATTGTAGATGGCCTTTGTGACAGGGGTCCAATTTGGCTTCCTGCTAGGGAGTATTACCTTGACAACAAAAGAATGAAACCCAAGGGTGCATGATTCAGAATCTTATACAGTGTATACTTGATAGATGACGTGATGCTTGGGTGAGCTGGTGGAGGGAAAGGCAAGACGACCTGAACGCACTACCAGAACCAGACACGTCTTGCGATCCACGTGACGGTAACGGATGACCAAATAACAACCTTAGGCATGTTGTTTTCTGATCACTCATTGGCTCCGCAAGACTAGGATAGACCTAAAGACTCTCTTATAAAGCTATGGTTCAACACCAGTACAGATTTCCTAACCTATCGCTTTCCTTTTCTCTATGGGTCCCATTATGGCAAGGCCTCCATACATCAGAATAAAACCTGTCTCTCATAGAACCGCCTGAATGGTGAATACTGTACCAGAATGATACGTCTAGCAGGTGCTGATCAAACGCCTGACGCTGGTGTTAAGGTCAGGATGCGAAAAAAATGTAGGTCTTCTTTGAGGTGGGACAAAACCTGTAAAAGAATCCTTTCAAAGACACGGAAATGTAGATGGTCTTTTGTTGCGGACCATTTGGAACCCCAGACCTTAAGCCTTTTCACGCGGGCTGTCCGTGTTTGATGGAAGGGTAGAATCACATTCCTGGATTTCCTGACTTTTAGTTATTTAAACCAGCAAGATCTAGATCCTAGTCATTGTTATATAGCTTTATAGTTATTATTGCAGAGTTGCGCTGTATACGATCCCTCAGGGGAACCTAGGAGACTTTAAACCTGAAGAGGGGCAGAGAGAGCGCCCCCTCTCTCTATAGAGAACTCATTGTTATAAAGTTGTGTTTGTTTTCTGCAGATGATTTTCTGTGTAAATAAATACAGCAGTTGAATACATTATTATAATAAAATGATGATTATACAGTTGTCATCAATTACAATAACAAAACAATGTGTGTCCTGAATATTGATGGAAAGATAAATAAGCCCTAGGTTCGATGATAACTCGCGCACATTATATTTTGTTTTTAAATTTCTCACGCATAAACGCATTTTTCCTATAAAAACAACCATCAAAATAGACAGGTAAAGTATACTTAAATTCGAATAATTTTTAAACCTCAAGTCCACACAGCTAGTTCTAGAATAGTGAGAATAGTAGGCCTAGTACAATCATAGTATCGTGTAAAGTCTACCCCTCCACGTTAGGCCAAGTGTGGGCTTCATTTACAGATGGTCCTGGTATGCACACCCTAGCAAATAGAGTTTCCGGCCCAAGCACGTGATACCAGGATTCAGGTCGATGGTTAGCGGTCAACATTCTTCGCATATGCATGTACGTGCGAAGCTAGTGTCCGGTTTGACCAACTGCAACTATCTGTATCAAAGCATGCACAGGTTGTCGATCCGGCACCGGAAGCTGTTATCCGTCGGCCGACATCGTGTGTGCCTCGAGAAATGAAAAGCCACTAAATATAAAATATGTAGTTGCATATTGTTTGTGAGTGGTAGCGATGGATGAATGAGTTGGTATGTTCGCACACTAACAACCCAAGATCTAATGTCATCGGCAGCCTGAACGTTATTATGATGTTCCTCCATCATCTTTTGTTATATTATATTAATATCATGACGAACAGTTTTAGGTAACGTTTATTTTAAATGTATTTTCCAAACAAAAGAGTTTTGAATCTTTTTTTTTTTAAGTTTTGGTGACGTTTATTTTAAATGCACATTAATCACTAAAACTTTTGCGAAGTGCTGATTTGGGTATTTTGCACGCATCAGCTAAACACGCAAACCATCTTGTCTGACTTCAATATTGTGTTTTTTTATGAGCAATGCTTTTGATGAGAGAAAATGTCCTTCTCTTCAAGGCCAAGGATTTTGTTTAAAAAAACGCAACATGACGTGCAAAAAACTTGTTATTTTGTTTACGGAAGCGCGAACTTGGAATGATTTTTGCATATTATAATTTCCTGTTAAAACCGCTCAGGTCATTTACCCCGCTCTTCTAGATTCTTCGTTCAGGAATCATAACCATGTGACTGCTACCAGCTGAATTATTTTAGTCCAATAGTTTAAAATGTATTTTCCAAACAAAATAGAACATTCCTGTTGCCGTCTTAATGCTTCATGCATGTATCATTTTGATTTCTGCATACAGCCACACCACTGCAGAAACAGGAGACGTTTGATTTACTACAAAATCATTTTACGTCATGGTCCTCGATCCACTATCGCTATATCTTAAGAATAAACCTACATCGCTATTGTAGGCAAAGGCTCAGTCCAATAAAACATCGAACATATGGCAAACACGGTACACTGCTTACACGAAACTTAAGTTTCAGTCACCATGTCGATGTGACAGTTTTACCTTACCAAGTCTCATGGTCACAAAACATAAGAGATACAAAGACACGACACCTTTATGGTTTTCTTATTACATTGATAAGCTTAGTTTGTTTCATGACTCCTGTGAAAACTAGATCAACAACAGTAATAGGTAAATGTATACGGTACGTGTTCTTGCGCTAGCTGTCTGAAATCTGTAATTTAGAGACTCTTGCGTCAATTTATTCCTTTCTTCTCGAGCCCTACAGCAGTAGATCTTCACAACTTAAATTCCTTTATACCGGCTGCACGGTTGTCGATCCCATCTATTGTAATATCACTCTCTTTCACTTTTTATGGTAAAAAGAAAAGAACAATAAGTTTGTTGTTTTTTATCTTGCTGATCTAGCCATATGTATCCATCATGAGAGCCCGGTCTTTATTTCAGGTTTGTTACTTTTGTTGAAGAACCAGATAGCGTTATTACTATCATTCTTCCACATAATGGGCTTTATGGACTGTAAACACTTTCTGCATGTTTCATGGGATGACCCAAGGCGCTGTAGGACACTGCAGATAATAACAATGTTCGCCGCAATAAGAAGTGTCTTACCTGTGCAGTTTCTAATATTCCGTAAACACTTCACGCATTGAAATTATTTTTATGATATTCTTACGAAGCACACTTTATTATATTCTTACGAAGCACACTTTATAATATTCTTTCGAAGTTCAGATTGGCACAGAAGATGCAAAGCAAAAAAACGTAACGCTAGGCATCATATAAGTATGTAAACAAGCAAGGTTCTCATTTAGTTATTGCAGTCGACAGACTCACTTTTACGCTTGCGCACGCATTTCTCTATGTTAAAATTACATATTCGGCCACGACTATAGCAAGAATTCCAATGATAATTTACTTGGCGCATGTGCTATCAACACAAAACAGGTTCACATTAATTTATTTAATGCAACGAAAAATGCGTTAAAAAAAAACCAAAAAAAAAAAAAAAAAAAAAAAAACAAAAACGGAGAACCAGGCTGCGTTCCGGCTGCCAAGTTAACTGGACACTACCCACAACTACAAATGTGTCAAATAAAACAAAAGGGCGGCTAGAAATGTTCTGTAACACAGCCGTCTCTGTAAAACCTTTAATAGTTCAAAACGTCTCAAACTTTTCTATCGGCAAAAAGTGCGTAGTGTGGGGTTCGTTGCGGCTTTTGTGAAAATGGCTTTTTAGGCAAGTTGAGTCTCATTTCTTTAATTCCACTTTATTTCTCCCGTATCCTCGATTCCTTCATTTCTTTCATAACATTTCTTCTTTCTAAGGCATAAACTAAACTTTAAAGCAGTTGTAGAAGGGTGGTTCATCATTAGTTTTGACCCTTGAAAGTTTCCAACCTGTGCTAGCCCTCGAAGTTTCCTGTACAAACGTTAAGAGTGTGTGTTTCCCTCAGTATGTCTGCTCCTACCTGATGTGGCCGCTAGCGCTGATCATGGGCGTGGACCTGGCCGACTGCAGACCCGTGGCGCGCATGCTCGGCATCAAGGTCTTCGTCAACGAGTTCCTCGCCTTTGAGGATCTGGGCATCATGCGGGCAAACAACCGCATCCTCCAGGTACATTAACGCTGGTATGACATGACTGGAGTGTAGGTATATATAACCGTATTCTTCCTGCTGGTAGAACTTCTCACTTAAATAATCTGAAGTCTCTATGAAGCATGTGGAATGGGTACGTTAATTTAAAGCATAATTTTCAAAATGAGACGTATGGTACTTACTAAACTCAACAGGCGCCGTCTTGATACATTTTTTTCTGGGCTCCACAAGTGGGTAAATTGCATGCAAATCATTTTATCTTGTGCTAATTGATAATACAGTAATTACAGGAAAGATTTGGAGGAACCCTCTCTTTAAGGTAGCATTCGTCATCATTCAAATCTTATGCCCGCACTGTTTCTGTGTGGTAGCATGTAAACCAACCGAGCAGTAGATTATCATTAACGGAAAGATAAAGTTTACCTCTAAATTATTCCCAGAACTACACCATGTCATCGAGCAATGCCACCTGGCATTGGACGCCCACAGATGACATCATTCTGGACGCCACGGGCCAGCTGCTTCCTGGTGGAGCCATCTCAGTGAGTTACATAGATAGTTATCGCACTTTTTGTGATGAGCTGACCTAACAAATCAAGTCGTGTGCTATGTTAGTATATTTTACTCAGCTAGATTTGTAATCGAGGGCCTCCTTACTCTATCATGTAGCTATATTCCAAGAGCATTAACTCAATGTCCACCTAATACAGACTAGGTATCTTTTGTACAACTTTCAGACTATATTTTGCTAAATAGTCTATTCATATAGTACTCAAGCGAGGGGGGAGGGGTGTGGGCGCAGAGAGAGAGATGTTCTTTTTTTTAAAAAATGAAATTAATATTTTGAGAAGGAAGTAGAAGGTAAATGTTTTGGGTTGAGAAATAGCTTCCCATTGGTAGAAGTAGGCATTGTTTCAATTGTAAGTGGTTTGTAGATACATGTAGTAAGAAAAAAAAGTCAAAATAGATAGGGTAAATTTGTGTGTGTATTTCTTGCTGCTTTGTCGTTTTGGTTCTTTTTCTGGTAATTTTTAGATTAACTCATTGAAAATGATGGAAACCATCACTCTGTTACGCTACCAGTACCAGATCAAATAAACCAAAAATCACTAATTATACATGTCATGTGCAATGCACTGGTGTGTCAGTGAGAATAATTCTTCAGTCATGGGATTACCTGGCTGAAAATTGTTGACGGTTTCTCTAAAAAATTATTTCTTTCCTAAAAAATGTTTGATCCCAAATAGTAATTACTCGGGCATGGCTTATTTCTTATGCATTTCCTGGGAATCGATGGTGTCCGAGTTTGACTGTTGTGCTGCTTCTTCAGGTTAGTAGAGAGAGAGAGAGAGAAGAGAAGAGTTTACCCTCCACCAAGCGCCCATTACCTCAAAGGATAAGAACGTTATTAAAAATGCAATGATAAAGACACTCCTCTTTTCAATTACAATTAATGTGGGCAAACAAGATTTGAAGATACAAACAAGACAGAATACTTTCCAATATTGGTAGAATGCAAAGAAGAGGAAAAAAAAAAATCTTATTTATCTTAACGTCAAAAGAGAGGAGACTGGGTCAAGGACGAAGACACCTTGTAAGAAAATTCCCAGTTATACATTTCCAAATAAGCGTGAAGACGCCTTTGCGTTTGTCCTTTTTGATTATGCTCCTACGGAATATAATAGTTATTGTATTACATCTTAATTGATATTTGAACTTCAAATAATTCAAGAGTTGTGATTTAGCCAACATGTATAATATTTTGTTAGCATTTTCTATTATATTTTTTTTTCTCTGCGTGTGTCATATAATCGGTATGTTTATCTATCACTAAACCTCCATCCTTAATACCCTAGGCATAACGCCTTTTTCTTGAGGCTTTTTCGCCACTTCCAGCCATGCATTGTTCTCTGGGGTTGCAAATGAAAGGACCCCTTGTTCCTTTGCAATACGATTCCGTGTAACTAATTGCCTATCGCTTTCCTTTTCTGTATGGGTCCCATTATGGCAAGGCCTCCATACATCAGAATAAAACCTGTCTCTCCTAGAACCGCCTGAATGGTGAATACTGTACCAGAATGATACGTCTAGCAGGTGCTGACCCAACGCCTGACGCTGGTGTTAAGGTCAGGATGCGAAAAAAATGTAGGTCTCGTTCGAGGTGGGACAAAACCTGTAAAAGAATCCTTTCAAAGGCACGGAAATGTAGATGGTCTTTTGTTGCGGGCCATTGGGAACCCCAGGCCTTAAGCCTTAAGCCTATTCACGCAGGCTGTCCGAATTTGATGGAAGGGTAGAATCACATTCCTGGATTTCCTGACTTTTAGTTATTTAAACCAGCAAGATCTAGATCCTAGTCATTGTTATATAGCTTTATAGTTATTATTATAGAGTTGCGTTGTATGAGATCCCTCAGGGGAACCTAGGACACTTTAGACTTGAAGAGGGGCAGAGAGAGCGGTTCCCCTCTCTCTATAGAGAACTCATTGTTATAAAATTGTATCTGTTTTCTGAAGATGTTTTGTGTGTAAATAAATACGACAGTTGAAAACATTATTATAATAAATTGATGATTATACAGTTGTCATCAATTACAATAACAAAACAATGTGTGTCCTGCACATGGACGGAAATATAAATAAGCCCTAGGTTCGATGATCACTCACGCATATTAAATTTTGCTTTTAAATTTCTTACGCATAAACGCATTTTTCCTATAAAAACAACCATCAAAATAGAAAGGTAAAGCATGCTTAAATTGGAATCATTTTTAAACCTCAAGTCCACACAGCTAGATCTAGAATAATGAAGATAGTAGGCCTAGTACATGTAAAGTATCGTGTAACTACCTCTCCACGTTTAGCCGTTAAAGACTCGAGCACAAAAAGCTAGCCAAGTGTTGGTCGTCATTTACAGATGAAATGTACATGCAAAGCTAGAGTCCGGCTTGAACAGCTATCTGGATCAAAACATGCCCAGTGGTTACGCGCATGGCTCAATTTTTCAATATTTCAATAACAAAGCTCATTTCATAAATCACTTTTAACATGACCTCCTTTTATTACTATCTGAGACTAAATAATTATACTACCTGCGTCTATATTTATAGAGGCATTCTAGAAAAATTTGATGTGTTTAAAGTTTTGAATCTTTTTTTTTTTAAGTTTTGGTGACGTTTATTTTAAATGCACATTAATCACTAAAACTTTTGCGAAGTGCTGATTTGGGTATTTTGCACGCATCAGCTAAACACGCAAACCATCTTGTCTGACTTCAATATTGTGTTTTTTTATGAGCAATGCTTTTGATGAGAGAAAATGTCCTTCTCTTCAAGGCCAAGGATTTTGTTTAAAAAAACGCAACATGACGTGCAAAAAACTTGTTATTTTGTTTACGGAAGCGCGAACTTGGAATGATTTTTGCATATTATAATTTCCTGTTAAAACCGCTCAGGTCATTTACCCCGCTCTTCTAGATTCTTCGTTCAGGAATCATAACCATGTGACTGCTACCAGCTGAATTATTTTAGTCCAATAGTTTAAAATGTATTTTCCAAACAAAATAGAACATTCCTGTTGCCGTCTTAATGCTTCATGCATGTATCATTTTGATTTCTGCATACAGCCACACCACTGCAGAAACAAACGGGAGACGTTTGGTTTACTACAACATCATTTTACGTCATTTCGTCAATCTGTGTGGTCCTCGATCCACTATCGCTATATCTTAAGAATAAACCTACATCTACTTTTGTAGGCACAGGCTCAGTCCAATAAAACAGCGAACATACGGCGAACACGGTACACTGCTAACACGAAACTTAAGTTTCAGTCACCATGTCGATGTGACAGTTTTACCTTACCAAGTCTCATGGTCACAAAACATAAGAGATACAAAGACACGACACCTTTATGGTTTTCTTATTACATTGATAAGCTTAGTTTGTTTCATGACTCCTGTGAAAACTAGAACAGTAATAGGTAAATGTATACGGTACGTGTTCTTGCGCTAGCTGTCTGAAATCTGTAATTTAAAGACTCCTTGCGCCAATCTCTCGAGCCCTACAGCAGTATATATTCGATGTAGATCTTCACAACTTAAATTCCTTTATACCGGCTGCACGGTTATCGATCCCATCTATTGTAATATCACTCTCTTTCACTTTTTATGGTAAAAAGAAAATAACAGTAAGTTTGTTGTTTTTTATCTTGCTGATCTAGCAATATGTATCCATATAGAGAGCCCGGTCTTTATTTCAGGTTTGTTACTTATGCTGAAGAACCAGATAGCGTGATTACTATCATTCTTTCCCCATGTTATAATGGGCTATATGGAGTGTAAACGCTTTCTGCATGTTTCATGGGATGACCCAAGGCGCTGTAGGACACTGAAGATAATAACAATGTTCGCCGCAATAAGAAGTGTCTTACCTGTGCAGTTTCTAATATTCCGTAAACACTTCACGCATTTAATACTTACGGACATTTTATTACATTCTTACGAACATTTTATTATATCCTCTCCATTGATAGAATTTTTATAATACATATTGCATTATTTAATTATGTCACCTCTTTATTTAATAAACCCAATTTTAATCAGTTTAAACCTACATGGAAAATGGATTCAAATGTAAGAGAGAAACGTGTGGAAATAAATGAAGTTGATGAACACGTCAAATGTGGATCTTTACCTTTTAAAGAAATAGTCAATTTAAAACACAGACAGTATAGATAATTACGAAATATTGTTTTTTGTTATTGAGATATCAGTTGGTTCGTTTATTTCAATAATATATTATTTCTCAACAACATGAATCATGGAATCATTTAAAAAATCATTTAATAAATAATACAAAAACCAGGTGTAAGACCAAGGACGCACTTCTTGCTTCCCCTCCTCCACCTTTGGTAAGTACTCTTTGATCAAAATGAACGAAGCGGTGTCCTAGTTCAGCTCCCGACTGTCCCCAAGAAAAATACATTGCAGTCCTCTGTATGGCAACAAGTTTATTTTTCAGACTTTTGTCTCGGGGCATGCCTACGAGATAGGCTTGCTGCGTTCGATGTTCTTGGCTGATTGTGAAATTACTTTGTATCACCTTTCTCTGAAGCGCTTCATGGTCCACTCTCTTCATCAAAATGTTTGGGCCACAGGATATGGAGTTTCGCAGAAGCACAAATAGACCTTCAGAATTGTATAAAGAGCACCCAATTTCTTTGCGAAAAGATGAGGGTGTCTAGTGGTATATGGCGGCGAGTTTCGGGAAACTTAAGTTTTGTAATTTGATGGCACAGAAATAGGGTTGTATTTTTCTCATTCGCGTTGAACTTTTTAGTATGGATTGGGGAAAATATCAACCGTGAACGCTTTCTAAGCTTGTTGTCATGGAAAGGGAAAGATTGTTTTGTCTTGAAAGTGTACATTCTGGATAACTTTTACATCATGCCTGTGCTTCTTCGAAACATCATATCCTGTTAGTTGGACTTTTGGTACTTCATAAATTCTCCGGATAGCAAGTATCATGGGCGCATACTTTTTCATGTAAAATCAATACAGATATTATTAAATACAGTAATCTGAGGTGAGTTTAGCATCCAACATCAGCACTATATATGATATATTGTGGACAGGTCCCAAGACTGACGTCTGACAATTTAATGTGTTGCCACACACGAGACAGGGTGAGGATACGATGACTCTTTTCTTAGCCAGTCATATTAACTGACACCGATACAAACAGTAGGGAGCGAAATCGCCAAGGCTCGAACCACGGACCTTTTGCGTCGGAAGCTGATATTAGAGCCCAGGGGCACCGCGCCCCCCAAATACAGTGACCTAATAATACCAGAAACTCAGTCTATTTGGAATACGGACCATCGCCATCTCACCCACTTGTTTTTTTCCTTGATAAAAATAACACTGAAAACTACACTGAGCTTTTTGGACATTGCCTATGTCCCGAACGTTGGAACTCAGTCACCACTAGCATAACAAATGTGTGTATCGCTTTTTTCTTATTAGCTTAATAAAAGGGCTAAATAAAGTTTTTGATATCTCAAAAATAATTATTATGAAACTGGAAATGAAAGTGGTTGCATTTTTTCTCACTAATAAATTTCCAGCAACTATTGACATCAGGGCATATAATAAAGTACTATAATATTGAATATAATTTATAATATAATATATAATACAAAGCAAGCGAAATGTATGCATGTTTCCACTTAAGTCTCGTTTGACTGGGTATGTCACCTCTTGGTTGCATTTTTTCAAACCAATAAATTTCCAGCAACCATCGACATCTGGGCATATAATCACAAAGCAAGCAAAATGTATGCATGTATCCACTTAAGTCTCGTTTGACTGGCTATGTCACCTCGTACAGTGTCAAAGATTGAATAAAAAATGCTTTACCGCTGTGCGCTCGCAGTGACGCATATCGGTTGCACATTTCAACCATTATGCTTAGCGACCTTTTTTACTATCTTTGTAACGACCTGCAAAAACAGTTATTGGGTTCATGTGTTTCATGGCTTTTTGAGGCTTTTTAATTACGGAAAACACTTCATTTTCAATTTCCTTTTTTTTTCAAACTCTTTTGGAGATGAAATTAAAAAAAAAAGGGGGGGGGGTATGTCTTTTCGAAACATAATCGTTCCCACGCTTCCCCTCAGACTTTCACTCAGACAGAAACTGACTGTCAAGTGGATGGGGCTCTGTCCTATATCGCTTACCTCTATAATTATAGTTATAAACTCAGTTAGTTACACAACTTTCAAATAAATCACACCGAGAGGTGTCAAAATGATTGCCGAACCAAGCGTTAAGCTGACCTGTCTTGTGTGTTGGAATCTTTTTATAGACGTAAACAAGCCATAAAGACAGTAAACAAACTGAACCGAATCAAGAAGAGAGGCGAAGAGAAATCTCTAAACACGTCGTAAAATGATGTTGAACTGACTCAAAAGAATTGTAAAAGGATGTTTTTAATTTCACACATTTCAGATGTTCAGATAAATTATGCAAAGCACGCTTTTTTGGTTCAAAAATAATATAACAGCGTAAACTAAACCACCCCATTGAAATAATATTATCGTTCAAAAGTGATATTACTTATTTTGCCGAAACTGCCTTATTTTTTATTTTTCATTATGGCAAACATTCTTACTTCTAGCTTTACCAAGCTATGTCTTTAGAACTAAAACATAGTAGTATAAAGGCTCATAATCTAACTGTTTTAAAACAAAAAATAATGACCGAGCACTTTAAGAGATATTTGATTTAAGAATACCAAACTTTTTAAGTAATCGATGCAGCAATATTTTAACTAGATATTAAAAGCTATCTAGTATGCACACAATATTTGAGATTCTCAGTGTATAATAACATTTTCAAACTACTGAGTGGGAGTGAGTGGAGTTGAATGGCAGAGGGCTTGACTTCTATTTGGGAGGAACTCGTTCCGATCCCGCAATAGGGCAGATCTATAAGTGGTATTTCGTTCTCTACTGATTGGATCGGTATCGGTAATACTGATATCTCCGCGCTGTCCCTGTTTGGGAGAAGTAAAATAAACCAGACAATAGTCTAAGGACCCGTCGCCGTATACGATCCTCCTTGAGAACACAGGAGACGTTATACTAGGAAAGAGTTCTACTAAGAATCTATGGCAAAAACAAAAACATGCAAAAAAGAAAAAAAAGATAATGTTAAAAGTTTAAAAAAAACTACAAATAACAACAACAAAAACAAAACAACAACAACGAACGTACATACATAAAAAGAGGTTTGCATTATTTTGGTTTAAACTAATCGTTGCTTATCGTGGTGTGGTCAACACAATAAAGATCAAAGGCCAAGATCCGAAATCACAAATCTTTCTTTGTGATCTATCACAGAGCAGCTGCTTTCAGAGAATGTCCATTCTCTCCATACATCCAGTTTAGAAGTATAGAAATAAATAAGTCCATTATCATTCTGATTTCTTTGACTCCTAGATCCAAGCTTATTACAATAGATTAGGTTTTGCAGGCTAAACAGACGATTTGGGATAAAATGTATTCACTGTCATTTTTAGAGAGAATGTGAATCCCGAAAGAATAGATCTTATGAGACTTTGCTAGCATTACAAATCGTTTGGTTGGATTTAGAGAAACCTAAGTCGCTAAAAATCCTACATTATTTTCACTGTGTTTATTTGTTCAACTTCGAACAATAGAAGTCGTAAATAAGGGAGCAAGTCTACAAGAACACGGAATGGGAATTTACTGTTATGTTCTTAAAGTGCTCTTGATTGTTTGACACCCACAGACCACAGAGCGATTATGTTCTTTAGCCAGACCCCAAATCCAGGTGGGAAAGCATTGTGGATCCCCATATATCACTCTACTTGTTTCAAAATCTTGACGATTCTTTTAATATTTTCTCAGGGTTTCTTACATAATTTCCATAAATAGGCTCCTTGCTTTATAAAAAAAATAATTGCGGTAACTTATTTATAAATAGTTTCTTAACTATTCTTTAATAATGCGCAGGCGTGTGATCATAACAAAACAAAACTAAACTTAAACGGTATAGACAATTGAATTTTAGTATAACTACTTATGGATAATAACGTTGGCACTACAAGTCTTCTCCAGCTCACTGGCTCAGCGTTGAATAATTTTATAAATTTTGATACGGTGTCAATAAAAATGTTAAGTTGATAGTTTAACCAGCATATCGCCGTTGTCTTGCCCACTAGCAAAGTACAATAAAGGCACAGGTCTGATACTTAAGATAAGCAAGCAGGAAGCCTTGCCATCTCATTTCCCCAACACAAATTCATTATGTTACAGCCTGAGAGGACCTTACAGTGCTCTATACAGGACCTGCCACCACGGGGACGATAAACCATGCTCGGAATCTTTGGAGGGATTACTCCCTAATATGGCAAATCCTCGGGGGTGACGGGGCCTAATCGAGGGGATAAAGATTGATAGTCAGTTTTCCTTTTTTCTTGTAGTAGGTACCTTCCTGTGGAAATCAGGCATGAGGCAGTGACTGAGGGAGGCATGAAAGTTGCATAACTAAAAGCTTGAGGAGCGCTGTGTTTGGTTTCCTCAACTAACCATACACTGTGTTTCTGTTTGGATCAAGCTCCATTAAACACCACTTTCACCATCTGGATTTGTTAAGACCCAATACAAAGTTAGAAACAAACCTGTCGGAGCAAAACATGGCAACAAAATAACACTAAATATAGCTCGTCTTCACCCTTCCTACTAGGACATTTCAGTGTTACACATAACTCCTTCCATGATGCCACCAAGAAGTTGGCATTAAGGGTGTCATGATTTAAATGAACTCATTTTTGCCAACTCAATCACAGTTTATCATTTTGGTCTGTTATTAAATCACCTCAACAATAAAGGCTATTTTCATGATAGCCATCAGATATTAAATCTTTCGCCCTTTTAATTTCCAGCTAGAAGTATAACAGTTGGTTCGCATCTTGCAATATTGCAATTTATTTCCTTATTTAGACAAGGCAGTTATATCCAAGTGCACTTAAGAGCTTTTCATAGCTTTTAAGTAAACCAGACAATTCAATAACTTCATAAACTCAAGTGCATTCAGTTCGTTGAACAGACAGGCTTAGGTGCGACAAGAGTGCACAGAAAAAGACCTTCACCTGATCAGACAGGTTTCCGCCCAACACCCTTGGGAAAAACCGAAAGCATATTCCGGTTGGCTGGAGCATAACTGAAATATCCGAGCATTAAGTCTAACAATTGAAGGTAACTTGTCATAAAAATCACCAGGATTGAAGTTGTTTGAAGCTCATCTAACAAAATTGTAATATACGTGGACACGTCTTTATAGCGTGGTATATTATTATGCAGCTTAGTATCTATTGAATCGCTTTGGCGCAATGTATTAAATTCTTCAATTAATTTTAACAACTCTCTTGATTTAAGTCAACTACTATATTTCCATTTTCTTTCTCTTTTCCTTTTTTCAGGTGTTTTCATATTTCCTTCCGTCATTTTCCGAGGAATGCACGAAACAATTACATGCTTTTATTTTCTAATTCGTACTTGTCAAACTCAATACTTGTAATGGATATTGGATTATTCTAAATCCTTCTTTTATCCACAGAACCTCTGAGGAACGGAGCACTAGGAAACTCAATATTGGCCAATTTATATCCAGCGCAGCTGGTGGCAGTGTTATGTGACCCGCTGATATAGGAGTCCATGTATCCGGGCTCTGCCTGACCCTCTGCTCTGTGTGACAGAACGTAAACGTGTCGGAGATTATTCTTAGGAGTCGTCTCCGATATAGCCAAGTTGGTACGGTTTTACGCTAAGACTAATATACGTCAACAAACTAACCAAACAAAACAAAAACAAAACACACACAAAAAATTGATGGACTGAGACGGAAGTCCGTTATTCGCCACTCTCTGTGTGCAGCAGTATATAAAGATTCTTGAGACGCGTCCTTGCTGTAAACTGTTTGCTAATGTTGGACGCTTAGAAATCAACTAACCAACCAGACAACCAAAACATTAACCAACGAACCAGATCAGCCCAATCAGCAACAAGTCACCAACTAACCAACCAACCAACCAACCAACAACCAATCAACCATTGAACCACCCATACACCCAGCCAACCCACCTACCATCCATCTCCGTAAAGCCATGGGGCAGCAGGCAGGCCCCAGGTGTCCAAGCTCAGCATGAGAAGATCTGCCTGGGATTGGAACAGGGGGCATGTCAGGTCACAGTGCAGCTGTCACCCTCCCGGCGGAGGGGCGAGCGCGCAGTCGCTCGGACGGACCCGCCACGCTCAAGGGTCGGGAAGACCTGGTCAACGCGACAGGCAGTAATGGCAGCTTTGACCAGGCGAATGGCAAACCCACCTCTGGCGGCTCGGACCAGGCTTACGGTGGTCAGAGGTACAATGGAAGCAAGGCCTGGTGGAGTGTGGGCGAGTTCTTACACCAGGGTGAGTTGAACTGCTTAAGTAAAGTGGCAATGACACAACTAACTTTATACACTGGTAAGTTCGTTTGATTATAGAAGTTTATCATTGTTATTGTTATAATTTTTGTTGTTGTTGTTGTTGTTTATTATTATTATAATTATTATTATTAGCATTATCATAAACAATTACACAATTATTACTGATAAAGAGAAGTAGCAATTGCGTTTTTATTCCTGATACTGATAAAATATAGCAGCACTTACACTATTAAAGCAAATAAACTAAAATCTGGGCAGAAGAACTGAGTTACTGGGAATAGACTTACAACTATTATTTGGATGCAATTAAAATATCAAGTGGAAGATAAACAGCTACAGACAATGAATGTACTCCTTGGTTTGTAGTTTTGAACATAAAGTCTATTAGAAAGACGAAATGTACCTGTTACCTGCTTCATCGCTAAAAACCAACTTTGAAATTACCTTATGGAGGAAAAGGAAGTAAAATTGGTCAAGAGGCCAGGGCTGCGCTACGTAGTTTCCGAATTGTCGCAGTACCAACTTTTAAACATTTTTTTAAACATTATTATTACATTTCCAATAATGCACATAAAGTCCCATAACAAAGTTATGAAGGCTTTAAATAGATTTTGATCCACTGATAGTGACATTTTGATTGCATTAAGTTAAATTTAATATTCATGACGATATATGCTTTTCCACATGGATGCTAGCCTTCTCTTAAACAAGTAATCCTGGTTCTGTGATTTAAAAAAAGTAAGCACTGGATTTGATATGCCTGTTTAACTTACATTTTCTTCTTTTTTCTTCTTATCTATATCTTCAGTTTTCCCAAGTTAACATTTCTCTATCATTCTCTCACAGTATAAATTCCACATTGCTAATAGTTCTAATAGTTCCCCCACCCCCTTTCCCCACTTAAATACTAAAAATTTTCCTGTGCAGTGCTGCACAGCCTACACGTCTGCTTAATTTTATATTGCCATATGTCCTTTATCATCACTCACCATCTCTCTCTCTCTCTCTCTCTCTCTCTCTCTCTCTTTCTCTCTCTCTCTCTCTCTTTAGTCTCTCTCTCTCTCTCTTCTTTCCGCTCTCTCTCTCTCTCTCTCTCTCTCTCTCTCTCTCTCTCTCTCTGTGTCTTTGTCTCTCTCTCTGTCTCTCTTTCTCTCTCTCCTCCCTCTTTTTCTCTCTCTTCTTTTCTCACCATTTCTTTGCCATTCTCTCCATTCTCTTGCCCCCTCCTCCCTCTTTTCGAACACACAATGTATACATTAAACTCGTAAATTTACATTGTTAACATTGCCAAGAGTTCTGTACCATTTAAATACAGCAAAATTTCCTGTGCAGTGTTGTTTAGCATCATCATGGAGTGTCGTGCCGGTTGGCGTTGGTGACCATGTCTCTCACATCCCCTTCCTCGATATCACGATCAGATCTATCCCTTTCTTCCACGAATCCATCTTCCCAGGCCATCTCAGATCTTTTCTCTTGGTCTGCCTCTAACTGTCTTTCTGCCCACCTTTCCAGTTATAATAATGCGTATAGCATCTATAAATATTACATTGTATTCTCTATGTTGAAGGCATCACTCACCAGTCTGTGGGACTCAGTCTGGGCAGGAGCGAGGAAGAGACCTGGGGCTTGAGCGACTCCCTCGCGGACCTGTACCAGGCAGTGACCCAGCGCCAGAGGGAGAACCTGGGTCGCCTTGGCAACAAGAACCACAGCCGCAGTGACAGCGGTGGGCCGGCCGTTGGCCGCTCTGATTCGGAGATGCTCCAGGACATTCGCTGCTGGCTGGACGAGGACACCAGTAATGGGTGAGTTAGACAGGCAAAGACACCAGTAATGGGTGAGTTAGACGGGCAAAGACACCAGTAATGGGTGAGTTAGACAGGCAAAGACACCAGTAATGGGTGAGTTAGACAGGCAAAGACACCAGTAATGGGTGAGTTAGACAGGCAAAGACACCAGTAATGGGTGAGTTAGACAGGCAAAGACACCAGTAATGGGTGAGTTAGTCAGGCAAAGACACCAGTAATGGGTGAGTTAGACAGGCAAAGACACCAGTAATGGGTGAGTTAGACAGGCAAAGACACCAGTAATGGGTGAGTTGCTTAGGCAAAGGCACCAGTAAAGTTTGAGTTGAACATTAACAGTATGTTTTTCATCATATACCACCAGCACTGTATTATATGAGCATGGTGGTATTGGCAGTTTACTGTAAGAAACGCCAACAGCAAGATGTCGGTAACGGAACCAGTATGAAGAACTACAACAAAAACAAAAACAAAAATTTAATAACATAATTGCTATATAAAGCACTATAACTTTGTCCACCAGCTAATTTTAAACATTTTCTGACCATATATCACCCTTAGAGACACAGATAGCATGAATAACATCTTAAAACGAATGGAAACCCGGAATGGTATTTTTATAAAAAATAAAAAAGAGCGCACGTTTTAAATCGTGCTTTGTGAATCTCCATTCCGCAGGTATATCCGTGTATTTGCCTCTGACCTGGACTCCCACTCTCGGCTGTTTCCGTGCACCCTATCCACTTCAGCCCAGAAAATATGCCTTCAGATGGGGATTCCCGGAAACTCGCTTCATGTCCAGCTTAGTGGAGATGTCATCAGGCGTATGGAGCCCTTTGACTGTCCACTCGCCATTCAGGTAACGAGAAAAAACCACAGCTTTTTGATTAGCAATTTTTAATTCGTTGAAGAGATCATTGGGTATTATTGTTTTGTGCTATTGCTGTTGTGATAGATACGGGTGATTTTAGAATGGACGAGGCGGTGCAAACCTTGTTGTACACTAATATACTTGTTAATAGTCAACAATATTCTGGGAGGAATACGTAAATGGTGTTTTTGGTCTCACAACAAAAAGAATCAACAATGCCAAGTACTCTCTCAAATAGAAGATTCAAGGTTATGAATAAGTACTGCTATAACGCATGTGTGAAGACAAACCTTCTCGGGTACATTGGTGAATATTTTCGAGCTTTCTGTTCCGTGTCTCTTGACCTGGTCATTCAATTGATCTACCGTAACCCCCACAGTAATATCGTATAAATTATAATTACAGGTTTTGATCACTCTCGGTTTGATTTCTTTTCAGAGATACTCCCATTTGCAAATATACCAGTTTAAGAATTGTATGTGCAGCTAACCCACACAAAATAGACTCAATGTTTAGGGACACTTGTAACCTGTAATCTTTCAGAGGAAATGATAGCCTCATATGTTTGACTGAGAAAAATACTTTTTTTACCCTGAAACCGGACGATCGATGGTCATCCCTCCAAAATATATTTTTCCTTATTATTGTTTCTTTTATAAATCTTAATCCATCTTACTCTTAGAGTTTTCATTTCGAAAAATTTACAGGTATTCTCTCCAAAGAAAGTCCTAATGGTCTTCGTGGGTTTTGTTAACGTTATTACATCAACAAAACATCAATCTTCAAATTATACTTACTACATACACCAAAACACGTTTTTACAAGATGTTTGACCAAAAGTGGAAGACTGCAGTGATGTATTTTTATGATCATTCATTGATTTTACTTTAATTTTTCCCTTTAATGAATGATTTCAGAATGAATACCTAGCTGGATTAGGATACTCAAGCATCCGCTACATACAGGAAGAAGGACCGTCGGAGGATCTGGCGTATCTTGTGAGATTTTATGCAGGTCAGTATTCATAATGATTATTTCTGTCTATCTGTCTATTTGGTCCTCTAGTGCACCTGTCACTGTTTTTCTAGCACTATGTCTATCTGTCAGCCTCTCTGCTATACGAGTGTCTATCTATTTCTATGTTAATGTTTCTATATCCCCCCCCTCTCTCTCTCTCTCTCTCTATCTATCTCTCTTTGTCTCTCCCCCTCTCTCTCTCCCTCTCTTTGTTTCTCTGTTCCTAGTACATTTGCGACATTCTTCCCATTGTTATCACAACCACTTTCTTCCTTCACCATCTCCTTCTTACTCAATTCTCATGAATAACAAAGCAGTTCTAAAAAAGGCCACACAGGGTTATAAGAACAACCATGAATAAAACCACTTAGCTGCATTCACCGAATGAAAGAGACAATTAAACGAAATACGAAGGAGAGCCTAACACATCGATTGTTGAGAGGTCTCTAAAAGCCGCCCATGCGGAACTCAGTCTATTTACAGAGTGCATTCTGGCAATCTCCCGACAGGCTGATCCCCTAACGCCTACCTTGCTTAGTTTAGATCTGGGTCTAGATCACAGTGGTGTAGGGGCCGTAAGTACAACTTTGTGGTAAACCTACGACTCGTCGTAAGATATGAGAACATCACAGCTTACAAAAAGTTGTAAGTACCACATCGTTATACTTATGACCCGAGGCCTAGATCTAGGTGGTCCTCGGTATCTCACCAGTCACCACCTACACTTTTCTTAACTCGGTCTTTGTAATAATAAACAAACCATATCCGGTCGTACATGTTTTTGGCCTTTATTCAGTCTTTTGTGTATTGCTATAGGGCTTGCTTTCAAAAGAAGCTGACGTTCTGTTTTGCGTGCGCTGTCTGTACTTTACGTTCAGGTAAAAATGAAGCATCGTATTTGGGTTAGTCATTATGTTTATTTTGTAGAACCTGTTCTCAATATATTATATAACCGTACGGTATTAAAATAGGCCATGACACGGGCCGGAAAGATAAAAACAAAAAGAAGCCGTATAAATATTTAGTTTTGTCCATAATCTTATCGACACACAAATCTAAAGAAAGCTGTTTAGACGTTTTGGGTCTAGAAAGAAGAAAGAGATTTAAAAAAATGTTTTTCGACGACAAGCTTTCTTTTTCTATTTTTAAAGTCTTTTGGACTCTCTGGTAGGGTAGAAAATAATTGCTACAATAAAGTGTAACCTAATACTGGTAGAAGTAGCAATGGGTGCAACATTTCTAGAATTGTTGTTGTTGTTGGGTTGGTTTAACGTCCAACAGCAGCACTATATAGGCTGTATTGTGGACGGGCCCTAAAATGGACATCTGACAATTTTATGTGATGCAACACACGAGACAGGGCGGGTATTGAGAAGGTGAAAAGCTGTTTTACTGTCTTTGTAACCGTGTCTTCGTCTAATGATGTCGATTTAAACCAAGGAGACCATCGGCTCTAAAAAATAGATCAACTGTTCCACCTCTCAAGAAAATCACTTGATATTAAAACGAAACAGGCTGGAGAAACATGTTTGCCTTTTTGTAAAAGCATATATTTGTTTAAAAAATTTATTTCCTTGTCAGATGGAATTTGTATTGACTTCCTTTTGCCACGACATAATTATAGATTACCGCCCTTGGTGTCATGTTCTTCTTGGGCTTGTTACTTTGTGTTCTTGTTTTGTTGTTTTTCTTTCGTTTTTCATTACCTTGACTTTTTTTCGCACTGCTCTAACCCCCACCCTCCCAAAAAACAACAACAACAAAAAACACACCTATTTTTAGATATGAAAGCTATATATCCAAGGAGACGTTAAACCCTCTATAGAGAATGTCGCAATTATATTGCTTCTCGACTTTTAATCCAAATATAATTAAAACTTCTCTGTTCTCTCAAGTTACACATTCCCTTCAATCAAGGAATTAAAGAAAAACATTGCGAATAAGCATCATCTCTTTTTTTAAATCTCCGTTAACTTTGAACTTTGAACCACATAGTGCTCTATTTTGTCAGATATCCGCTGTTAACACCGCGCGCTCCACAAAAAACTTGTAGTCCGCACTTTTTGTTAAACTTAAAAAAACAACAACAAACAACGTTGTACACAAAAGCTGAAATGACTAACAATTACATGCGTGGACAATAATTTTCTTTGTCTAACTTTCGGTAATGGTTTCTTCTTCTATTCTACGTCCCCATTTTGTGGGCATTGGTAAACCATTCTCAGATTTAGACTTAGGGCCGTGTCCTGAATTGTAGTCCCTACCATTCAGGTTTTTAAGTAGGAAAAAATGGGCGGGGGAAATGATGCTGTGGCCACAATAAGAATGACTAATGGGGCAGCGTTGAAGGTCGCTGTTTTTTTTATGGCAGTGGGAAGTAACTCTAGTTGTAAGTTCAGTAAAGGTGCTTTTTCAATTTCTTAATAGTTTATGTCAAATTCAAAGATTAAGGTTTTCTGCTACTTTTTCCTTATTTGGTTCATGTTAGGTTCGCAATATAATTCTTCAGGGATAAGCATTAGTTCATTTTGAAATCATCTTCTGTTCTTGTCAATTGTTAGTACGCTCGTCGCGAATATAACGAAAAGCAGTGAAGAACCAAATTGGCATACCGTTACCACGGCTTTGGGTACTTCTCATTGCAAGGATCGGAACTGGAGATTATTATTAAATGGGCAATGAATCTAGTGGCGACTACAAAGAGGACCAGCGTTCTATACTTATACCACAGAGCAATCAAATCTCTATCAACAAACTGGAGTAAATGTATCACACCGAGTAAGCTTCAGACATAAAACATCATTCTGGAACGCGGTGTGTCCTTTCTTCGCATAGAGAGTAATAGAAATCTGAGGAGCGCTTATGAATAGAACAGCACGTTTTCTCTTAATGGGGGTTTTCTTTTCAATGTTATTGGCTGAACTGGGAAATTTTTATGATGTAGCGTATAGCATCTGTTTTACCACACATCGGCAAAAACAACATGTAAGCATACAAATACTGGGGTGAAATGTGTAATTATTATCACCCCCCCCTTTCTACCCTGAACAATGAAATAAAAAGCCAGGGTAGACAAATATTCAAAGCTGATGGCATGGTTCCATAAACACAATACATGTACATATTATACCAAATCGTTGATCTAAACAAAGTAGACCCAAGCAAAAAAGGCAACTCTGCAACCAGGGTATGCTTTTATTCAAAGATTATGACATGGTTCCATAAATATACATGTAATACATATACATTTTATGACAAAATTGTTGATCTAAACAAAGTAGACCAAAGCAAAAAAGGCAACCCTGCTTGAGTCATAGCGCATCCCGCGTGACTTGTCCACAGTAACACTTCTATCTAGCTTGGATAGACACAAAAGGATTCATTTCCCCTAATTCTTAACGCCTGAGATAGGTAGTGTCCCCAAACAAGATGGCGCTGCATCGAACACAAGTAACACAAGACAGAGCTTGCGATCTACTACACGATAATTAATGACATAATCACGTCCCTTAGTTTCAGGGCTTTCTGATCGCTCATTGGCTCCGTATATCTAGGATAGAGCTATGATTGGACGCCTGTGCAGATTCCCGTACCTATCGTCTTTGTTTTCGATATACGCCTGTGCAGATTCCCGTACCTATCGTCTTTGTTTTCGCTATGGGCCCCGTGATCGCAAGACCGCTAAGATCTACATGGGCCATGGGGCTGGAAAAACGTCCTGGAGTCTAAAGCCCTTCGCCGTGGGAAAGTCTGTTGGATGAACGCAGTGGAGCGCGAGCCTGAATCGTCAACACTTTCTGCAACTCTGTCATGTCCCTGTCTCACTGATCCAGCGGATCTGTAGCTAAGCTCGACTAAGTCCGTTAGGGTCGTAAGTACAAAATTCCGACTTGTCATAGCCTTCTTATTGTCATATCTTCAGACGAGTCGTAAGCTTACGACAACTTTGTACCTAGTCTTCTAGTAGACAATTGTCAGAAGCAGGGTAGATCTTAGTTTTTATACCTTTTTTTTATTCTTTTTTTTAAGGTGGTATCAATCTATTGTTCATTGTTTATTTACTCGTCTTTATTTATGCATTAAAAAGTTAATCTGTATCGTTTAAGGATTTAATTGACGCAACGTTTGCAAAATAAATACAATAATTTTTAACAACAGTCCCAGTTTCATCGGTAGTGATCTAGACTTAAAAGAGGGAAGTCCAAAGTTAAAAGCTAAACTGTGATAACCAATGACTCGTCATAGAAATCATAGGGGCATTCAAATAATGACAAAATATCTTGTCAAATGGTATATGCAAAGAAAGAGGAAATAAAGCCAAGATAACCACCACCAACAAAAACAAAAGAGGAAAACAAAATATAAATAAATGAAAAATACAACTAACATTAAAAAAGGAAAGCCTTTGTTTTGGATGAATAAACAAAAGGTAATATAGTAATGGACATGGTGATACCAATTAATATTTTGGGTATTATATGAAATTATAATTTGATTGTAACAATAATTTCAACAGCAACGGATCTCTCATCAGTAACAGCCTTTTAACCTAATTTACTATAAATTTGAAGGATTTATTGCAAAGGATGGCGATGTCTAACAACTTACTTAAATATTTTATCAGGATCACCCCCTAATACATAAACAAATGACAAACAACAAAAATCACCAGAGCGTGCGATTTTGCTTTGTCTCTTTCTCCGTATTAGTTCACACGTCATACAGGTGTTTACCGTACTTTTCAATCACTGCCTTTTCCAGTTAACCTTTGATCATTTTACAGCCAGTTCATCAAGGCAATAAACGGAATTACACAGTGGATCTGGACGGGCTGAATTTGAAAGTAGAATAAGAAGTAAAAGTTGAGCAGGCCTAGCATGACAGACGGGAAGGCGCCCCCCACAGTTCCCTAGTCCAGGTCCTACGGCGTTCGTAAGTCTCCTGGAGGTACTTAAAAATCCTGATGGTCAGTCAGCCGCAGCGGTCACCAACTGTGAAATGTCATGCTGGAAGAGAGAGAGAGAGAGAGAGAGAGAGAGAGAGAGAGAGAGAGAGAGAGAGAGAGAGAGGGGGGGGGGGAGAGAGACAGAGAGAGACAAGAGAGAGACAGAGACAGAGAGAAAGACAGAGACAGAGACAGAGAGGACAAGCACATAGAGAATAGCTATGTAGATAGAGAGAGAAGAAAGCACATAGATACATAAATAAATAGATAGATAGATAGATAGATAGATAGATAGATAGATAGATAGATAGATAGATAGATAGATAGATAGATAGATAGATAGATAGATAGATAGATAGATAGATAGATAGATAGATAGATAGATAGATAGATATATATAGATAGATAGATAGATAGATAGATAGATAGATAGATAGATAGATATGAAATAAAGGAAGTCAGCAAACATATATTTTACACGTGTTAGAAGTAAACAGACTGGCCAATACGTTCAATTTTCGTCTTCAGTGTTTGAATTGTTTCATTAGTACATTTGTCACTGTTTACAATATAATTATCACGTTATCCCTTCACGTTATTATCATAGAAATATTTATCACTCAGTAGTGACGGCAACGTAACAAAAGAATGTTAATTACCAAAATTAAGCCCATCTCACGACCAATTCAACTTGTGACCATCAGATATTCACCATTTTGCTGTAGCGTCCAAGCTTGTATTTAATTATTTTCTTCTTGAATGAATCATGTTGTTTCTAAATAAGCTATGATCTATCTATAATGATTGAACGTAAAAACACAGCATTTATCTCTATGGGCTACAAACACAGCATAATGTCTAAATTTCCTAAACTTACCCACTCGAGATAACAACACTAAAGGTCGATGGTTTGGTGTTGTCTCTTTGTTGCCCCATTGGACATTCCTGCCATCTTCTGATGGGGCTGATAATGAGAGAGTCACGTTCTAAAAATACCTTATTACTGGCAAAACCGGATTGTTTTGGTCGCTACTCGTTTTTAATTCTGCCACATTATATTCATACTTTTGTCTAATATAGTACAATTTTCCTTCTTTAACGTTATAATTTAGGAATCATTGCCACTAGTGTTAGAAGCGCGAGAAAATCTGATATATAATTATGTACATTTTCGTCAACCTATTTTACTCGTCCTTTTTGTGAGAAATGAAGAGGAAAAGAACCAATTGGACTTTATAAAAGCAAACTAAAACCCAAATCTATTTAGAGACATTTTAAAAAAAAGCTATTATTGTCTAACGGAGTCGCATTTCTCTTTTTTAAACTTTTCGTTAATGTTTTTTTGGTTATAACGTGTTATACTTTGAACCTCCATTTCCTAATATGTAATTTATTTAACGTGCTCTTATGCTATAACGAGATCGGAGAGGGCACAGTGACACGCACCAACTTTGCCAATAGCAAACCTTTTTCAGCGTCCATTTTTTTTCTTTTTTTTATATTTTAACTTTAGTTCACCTTACCCCAGTCATTTCCACTTCTCTGTCTCTTGTAATCTCTCTTTCCATCTGCCTCACTTTCCATCTATTTTACTGCCTTTTTTTCTCCTTGTCTCCCAATCTCTCGGCCTCTCTTTTTCTACACGTATACATACATAGGCCTATATACACCCACATTTACACCCACATATACACCCACATAAACACACAAACGAGCTATTTGTTCAGGGCGAAACGGACATACAAAATGCACTCTCCAGTTCATGACTGTCTTGTACGTAAGGAAACATGCTAAACCCTAAGCTAAATGTTCCACTGTTTACCCTACGTGCATGAATTCTTTGAACAAGTCAAGTTAACACAAATAATGGTTGCGTAATGTTTTCTTGAAAACCTTATGTCATCGTTGTCATTACACCCAATGTGTACAAAGAAGAGTAAAAAAAGAAAACAAAGAAAAGAAAAGGACAGCCATGTTCTTAGTGAGTAGAATTTAAAACGAAAAGAAAAAGTCATGGTACAAGTAAAACACTGTTAACAATCATGTAGACATATCTAAACATTAGCAGGCGTTCCTTTGTCATAAATCCATTGGATGATTTGCTCATGCCTATATTTTTCTCTTTAAAAACTTCTAAGTGAAGTGAATCTTCGATAAAATAAACTACATGTAGTAAAGCACTGAGAATATATTAATTTTTATTGGCAGATAATATATTTAAAGCAATTATAGTAGGCTAGTAGTAGCAGTAGTGGTAGTAATAATAGTAGTAGTAGTAGTAGTAGTAGTAGTAGTAGTAGTAGTAGTAGTAGTAGTAGTAGTAGTAGCAGCAGCAGCAGCAGCAGAAGAAGAAGTAGGAGCAACAGCAGCAAATGTAATAGTGGTGGTAGTTTAAATGGGTTTGGTGCTGGTGGAAGTGGTTGTAGCATAGCTGTTCTAGCTGTAGTATTGATGGTGGTCGAAGTTGATGCATTGCAAAAGTAAGTGTACGCTTTCGTAATGGCACTAGTAATAGGTTTTATAGGAATAGGTATGGCCTCAATTACCCTAATTTACTAATAGTAAATCATAATTTCTGTCTAAAATGATAATTTGTGGCAATGTGTTAGCTTAATTCAAGACACCTCTCTTTTTTTTTTTTACTTTTTTCCAGTAAAGGAGAGAGTATATTGTTCTTGTAGTATTGATTAGCATTCTAGAACACAATCGTTATCCAGGTGGAACTAACAAAGTCAGACCTGACATGCTGCCCACACGGCAGAGACCCCTCCTGGTGTTGTTGTGAGAGAGATTAAGTAAGGGTTATGAGGTTTACTGGTAAGAGGAGGATTAATATTTATCCAAGTGTTCAGCAGACAGTCCCCTCTTCCAGACCCGCTGTCAAGAGTGTTGTTTGAGGTCCAGATCGGAGCAAGACAAAGAAGGAGGGGTGGCACCGGCCGAAGAATCAATAGTCACGGACTTTGCCAATGCTTGTAAAAGCTATACAGTTTTTGTTTTATTTTAATATCTTTTGGTCATTATTTAATTAAATAGATCTGGAGAAGAGACTATTACATTTTTACGTTGATTGTGGATTAACAAAAAATGGTTTGCTGTCAAGAGTGTTGTTTGAGGTCCAGATCGGAGCAAGACAAAGAAGGAGGGGTGGCACCGGCCGAAGAATCAATAGTCACGGACTTTGCCAATGCTTGTAAAAGCTATACAGTTTTTGTGTTATTTTAATATCTTTTGGTCATTTTTTAATGAAATAGATATAGAGGGAAGACCATTAAATGTTTACGTTGATTGTGGATTAACCAACAAAAATTGGTATAAGCATTTGAATGAGGTTCATCTACATTTTTGATGAACCCAGAAATCATGTTAGGAGCGAAAAAGAAGAAAAAAAATGTAATGCAGTGCGCGGACACAAGAGCAAAATTAGTCAGCTCTTATTTATTCATTTTTCATTTAACTGTTGTTTTTTTAAAGTAATAGGCTGCATTATACTTCCAGCTTCTTAAAGCCTTCGACCTTTTCTTTCTATGTATAGCTTTGATGAACAATTTTGATCATGGCGGTTGGTTGATTAAAGTTTTTTTAAGTTAATGTCCTTCCATAGTAATTACGCTACTTCGTGGACGTGTATCAGGACTCACGTCCGATAATTAGCGGGGATACTAGGAATTTTGTCTCATAAAATTTTGGTCGAGATTCGACTCAGGGTTACTGGTTAGAAGCTGCACGCTCTACCGACCTATCTGTCCTGTATCCCTTTTGCCCATTTTCTTCTCGTGTGACAAACTTCTAGATTTCCCATACGCTCTACGTGAGGCTTTTTTTTATATTGAAAACAAACACGATTTAGATTTAAAATATTACGATCAGGAGAAATGGAGTTGACGAAGTTATGCTGAGCTCTTTACACGTATGTTAAAATATAAATAATGATTTAATGTCCTTGGTTCTATATAAAGTTTATGTTAATACAGTATTGCTAAAGGATAATAACGACTTCATTGGGGAAATTGAGTTCCTCTTATCATACAAATCAAACTTAAGTTGGAACAATCGGATACGGAATGTAGGCCTACTGTTGAATCTCATGGAATGCTTCTGATTTTTCGAGTTGATCATTTGCAGACAATTAGTTACAGGAAGAATCTTCGTTAAATTGCACTGTCACAAGGGAGACTCAATCTACCTTAACTTGATGTTTTTGTTCTGATAAAAAGTGTCGATTTGGAAAAATTGAAGAGTTGCATCTCAGCTTTCAAATTTATAGACTGGTAAAAGACTGGTTTGATAGCTGACATGGCCATGCTTTCATGATTAAACAAAAAGAACTAATTGTTATATAACTCCATTAAAACCTTTTTAAGGAGTTATTTTATGTGCATATGGATTTCCAGTGATGAGGTGGTTTTTATAGAGGAAGTGTGTGAATTCAAACTATTACGTTTGTTTACATTTTAGATTTCTGTCTTGTTTTAACTATTACACTGTTTATTTGATAATTGGTTGTCCTTAGACACAGGTGGCATGAGCATTATGGTTCCATTATTTTGTACTTGCCATCTTTTTCACTCTTTCTTAATTCGAAAAAAAAATTTTAAGATTACATTTCCATGTGCTATTTGTCAACTGTATGGTTTAACCATTAAACTTGGGAAATAAACTCCAACAGTTTCTGAAAACTATTATAGCTCTCAATAAATTTAGTTTTATAAATGTTAATAGTGCAATTAACAGCCGCCACGCTGCCAAACTTCTCCAACTCACGTGGGATTGGATAAGAAAGCACAGTATTATTAACTTTTCTTCAAACTTACAGCAATAGGACGATTACAATTTTAATGAAAAACCAATGGGTACTTTTCTATCAAGGTATAACTTGCTCCATTTAATCCTAGATCTGGTCTCGTAGGGTTTTTTTTAAATTGAATACCGCTCTTTTCATCTCGATTTTTATGCCATAATAAAAATACTGGCGTGCATTACAAAAGGGCTTCTTTACACAGGAAATAAAACGGATTACGCGAAAAAAGTAAACTCTTAAGTTTCAACATACCTACTGCATTTTGGTGTGTCCTAATTAGAGAAATACGCCTTACTTAGATAAATACTAATGAAAAATTTAGGCAATTTACCACAGTGTAGTTCCGCAGGTTCACAGTGTAATTAAGCAACCCGTGTATGCTTTTACAGTTCTTTAATCCGTATAATTATGTTGGTTCTAGATATCTGAATTTAATGGCCATTACCAACATATCAAATGGTACCGAAACTAGTTGTTTGTAGTTGTTTTTTTATATTGCAGATTAACCCGGCTTGAGGGAAAGTCTTTTTTGTAAATAATTATACGTCTAAAGTGTTTGAGAATATAAGACGGCTCTTCTGTAAATAAGTATAGCTAAAATGTCATGGTAGTTTTCAGAAGTGGTTAGAAGTACTCTCTCTCTCTCTCTCTCTCTCTCTCTCTCTCTCTCTCTCTTCTCTCTCTCTCACTCTCTCTCATCTTTCTATTTTTATCTTTCTATCACTTTCTCTATCTCTGTTTCACTCTCTCTTTCTCTTTCTCCCTCCCTCCATTCCTCTCTCTTGCTTAACAGCTATTTATTTCGTTTGTCGTTTTTTTGTACACATAATGATTCTTTTCCTAAATTTCCCCCATCCTATCTGTACATGGCGGAGTTGGCCGTGCGAATAAAACAGGCGCTTTATACACATGTATCTACAAGGATCACTTCATTACAAATTTGGTTCCATTGATGTTAATCTTTACATAATCTAGTATGGACTTCTAAATGACAAATACACGTAGTTTTCCGTACTGAATTAGATTCTCAGTAATGATTAGCATCATCACAAATTTACATGCACCAGAAAGCAAAAGCGATTCAACTCGTCATAAAACGTTGAGAGGAAGCAAAAAAACAACTGTTTTAGTGGTCTTTAAATGGTCGGAGGCAAGTTTATGCCCCGCGCTCCTTCCGTTCCCAGTTACGATTGCATGGAGATGTTAGTAATGGTATTCATATGAAATTCATAGAAGAGAACCTCCTGTTAAAGGTTTTACGAGGTTCTGAGAAGACCGCGAGTTGTCCTTTAAATAATCGGATTTTACCATTACCGAACGTACAACTTAACGTCAACAGGCAATAATAGATGCGTAGCAACTTTACGATGTACCGGAACCCAATGCAAATAGAATTGTATAAATTTATGATCGTCGGAAAGTTATTTTACATTATTCTATTAATACCACTGTGTCATAAATGACATCGGACTATTTCTATTTGGAGTGCAAAATGAAAATGGTAATCGCTAAGTGCAGCGATACGAACCGAACTAATGAAAACTGGTATTTGCAGGCACATACTGCATGCTAAGATTTTTAGGCGCATTTTGTGTGATGGCTAAACGTAATCTATTCATAGGTGCCTAAAGATGTAATGAAAATAAATTCCAGCATTTTACCATTGCAAATACAAACAACGCTGCCCATCAATTTTTCACGTCATTACTTTCCTTGCCATCTAAGTCAAAGAAATCTCTGACTTGTTATCGATTTCTATTTTACAAATGCTATATAAAACGGCCTGTGTTTATCCAATGACTGTAAATCTGACTAAAATATACCACGGGCTTTGGCTTTTATCTTTAATGATTCTGTGAATTTAAATCTTCCAAAATGGTTGTTAAGGCGATAGGAGAGTGCTTCTAAACCTTTTAAAATTCCCATCCGCTTTTCCTTTTTTCCTCTATCCTCAACATGCATTGACTGCCATACTATGCAACTCTGGAAGTTTTTTTTATATATTTTTTTACTTTTACTATTCCATGTTTAAAGAACCTAAGGCGCACTAGCCTTCTATCCAGAGTTTCAGACACCCAACACTAATATCAAAGTAACATATCCTAGAAAAATATTAAACATGGGAGACAATACTTTGTGCAGATAAACACAATATGATAAAAAAAGGGATTCACAAAAAGTGCAGGAGCGGAATAATAAAAATTATTATTCTTGACTCATTGAGAACTAGAGGTGAATAAATCGGAATCTAAGGAGGGGGTCGTTTTGAGCACCTGTCCATTTATTTCCTCTGATCTTCTACAACTGGAAAATTGCTGATTGACCTGTGACCGCGCCTTACGTTAACATCTCCCGCCGCCATTTTACGAGAGGCACCTGGGGTCAATGGAGCAATTTAAAGACCAGTTACCACCTTGGAGATCTCTGACCAGCGCCTTCTGACGCCTTCATTATTGTTTGGATTATGGTCGTTACTCAGACGGTCTAGACAAAAACTCAATCTGCTTTTGTATAATTTTTGCTATGAAGAAGAAGAAGAAGAATATGGTCATTTCTACCTCAGGGGATCGGCGTTTTTTTTTCATAGATATAATATTTATTGATTAAAAAAAAGAAGGATTATTGCCGTGAATGTTCATTCCATTGCTTTAATTGACTTTCTTTTGTTAACGAATGAATATTTTTTATACCGAACAGACGAAAAACTGACATATTTCAGACATAAGAAAAATAGAGGAAAAAGCATAAAAAGATATGAACATAGAAAGAAAGGTGTGTTTGTGTGTGTGTGTGGGGGGGGGAGAAAGAAAGAAAGAGAGAGAGAGAGAGAGAGAGAGAGAGAGAGAGAGAGAGAGAGAGAGAGACAGACAGACAGACAGACAGAGGGGGGAGGGGGTAAGAGAAACACAAACGCATGCACACACACACAGAGTGAGAGGTGCTTGGTCGTTCATTTTTTTTTTTTAATCATATAATTTGGTTGATAAAAGTCAAACCAGTCCTAAGCCGATAGACAAGAGAAATAAATTATGAATTTCTTTTTCATTTCATTTTCTCCACCAGGCAAACCTCTGTCTGACTTCACCTACTCCCGAAACCAGCTGTCCACCTACGCGTTCATCCGCAAAGGGAAACTCCTACACCAATGGACCAGGCGGTTATGTGTCATATCGGGGACCCGTCTGCTTATTTACAGAGGTTACATTAACATTACATTAAAAGCGTTCTTGTCTTAACACGCAATGCACGTTTAATATGACATGCATTATACTGAACATAAGAAACTATTAAAACAAATAAATAGCAAATCATGAAATTACAGATACATTGAATTATCTTTGCACTTTTTGTATAGTTCCCAATTAATTCAAATTACAATGTTTTTTTTTTTAAAATAAATTGTGATTGAAATTACAGATACATTTAATTGTCTTTGCACTTTTTGTATAGTTCACAATTTTAAATTACAATGTCTTTTAAAATAAATTGTGAGGGTGGCAGCATATCAAGTGAGGATCGTTCGTGTATTGGTAAATTAACACTTTGAGCTGAGAAAGTTTTCAGAAAGGAATGGTCATCTCTAGCTACACTGTATAATTGAAGCTCCATTGTCAAGACTACCCATAAATATGAAAGAAGACGAAAGCTCCCCTTTATTCAATGAGGAGGACAGGGAAATCATACCAATTAATAGTAGAACGGAGAGACCGTAAAGCCAAAAAAGAGGATCTGGTTCTCTGCGCACTGTGTAAAATACATTGGGTAAGATTGTTCAATAAAACCTACAAATTCATCACTCTGACACACTGCAGTCGCATTTATATGTACACTATTAAACATTAGAAGGTTTTGAGTCATAATAATAATAATATTACATGTTAACCCTTTGACTACCCTCAGAGAAAGGAATGGTCATCTCTCACTACAGTGTATAATTGAAGTTACATTGTCAAGACTACACATAATTATGATAATGAAAAAGGCTCCCCTTTATTCAATGAAAAGGACAGGGAAAATCATGTTAACCCTTTGACTACCCTCAGAGAAAGGTGCGGAGCCCACTGCCGTCCAACTGGCCAGAGGCTCTGTGGAAGAAGTGCTCGTCAAGGGGCAATCTTTTGTTCTGAAGTTAACATCGACCCTCCAAGGAGAAAGATCACTGTACATGTCCTTCTCATCTACTGATGATTATAACAAATGGCTCAGAAAGATAAGAAAGGTGATTCATCTTTTACTGCTTATCATGTTTTGACAAAAAGAAGTATTGTTGTTGTTAATGTTTTTTAAGAAGTGTTTAGTCATACATTTTAATTGACCCCCCAAAAAACCTGCAAGGAAGATACTCCAATAAAAAGTGAAGCCATTGTTGTTTAACATGAAACCTGTACCGCCACTTTATGGTTTAATGGATACATTTACAACTGTAATCAATAATTCCAAAATTAGATTATTATAAATTTCATCTCAGTTTTGAACTACATAGAGATTTCAATATTGTGTATTCAGACACCAAAATGTACAGTGAAAAGTTAACAGCTCTTTAAGAATATTAACTTTCATTTAAAAGTTAATTTACATCATTTTAATATGGCAGAGAAAATATACACTATCATTCCATCATTTAGCCATAACATATTTTGACATTTGTGATTCTAACTTACAACCGTGTCTTCCATAACAGGCAACAGCAAAGCTTCCAGGCAAGGCGGACCTTTCCAACTGCCACCTGGAGTTCCTGCCAGAGACCGTATTCAACAACACGGAACTGGAGATTCTCATTCTGAGACACAATGCTCTCAGGGAGCGTCCTATAGAGGAAGACATCTATACCATAGGTGTGTAGCAACGTCCATTCTGGGTCTTTTTTACAGCTCCACCATGATAATTCTAATAAGCCTCCCATTCATTGATCTAGCACCTTCCCTTTTATGGAAATACATGTATCTGTGTAGATAAAGCATGTATATAATATTTCGAATTGACATTTAACTGTGTCCATTATAATGTGACCAAATGAGATATAAGTGCTGGTATCCCTGCTCTTTCTTTGTATGGCAACCCTTAAAATTGTCTGATGTTAGTCTTGTGGCTCATTCCGTGATAAAGCTCAGGTGCTGCATTGGAAGTTTAGAAACTAACCAACCAACAAACCAGCATTAAACCCTCTTGCCAAAATACATACTTCACCGCTCCTTTCTAATAAGTTTTCAACATGTCCAAGTTAGATAAAGAACGAAAAACATATTTTGTGTCTTTTTTCTTCTAGGTTGGTTAGACGACTTGCCTCGGTTCAACTGTCTACGTAGTCTGAATCTGGCCGACAATCAGCTGACGTCCTTCCCTGTGTCTCTGACCAGCATACGGTCTCTAGTGGAGCTGAACCTTGCTAGCAACAAACTCGAGGAAATTCCACCACAGATTGTTGACCTTTCAAAGTGAGTTTTTTTTTACTGTCTCGGATATGAGCAAAAACACCTCTGTGCATGCAACATGGACCAAACATGGCTTATCATTCTGGTGACTTTATTTTATATTTTTGGATTTCAAATCCTTCATTTGAGGTATTTTCTTTGGAATACTTTTATCTAAAATGCTGTAATAAATTCTTTTATTCCAGTAGCTTGAAAGATCATCATATTCACAAAGACATGTTTACAAAGCCGCCTTAAGGCAGCATATACAAAATATGGCTCTGATTCTGTTCCGCACTTAATCTGATGATATGGTTTGAATTTCCCATTTTAGACATTTGTTTCAACACCAGAACAGTTAACTCAATCTTTGCACATTCTCTTTTATTATGCAGCTTGCAAGTTCTGCATCTTCATAACAACATGCTGAGCTCTTTACCAGAGGAACTGGGTCAGATGAAGAACCTGGCAGTGGTTGTCCTGGCGTTCAACAGATTTGCTCATGTCCCAGTATTTTTGCTCCAGTCACAACTCATCAACTGCAAGGTGTGTGGACTTCAGGGTTTACCTTTGGAATAAACTTTTCAGTTAACAGTAATGGTTGCAAGGAACCAGTTTAGTGCTTTCACAAACCTTAATTATCTTCATCATCATCATTAGGGTATTATCACAAGAATGCCTCCTTGACCGTCACATACTCATATACATGTATAATATACACACTTGTTGATATAAGCACCCAGAGCACAAACATTTTGTTGTTTTCACCAAGACATTCGCTCTATTTATAATATCTAGTGGGAGGTAATATATTAGTTTTCTCATTTCATTAGAACTGTTTGATTCACTAAAACTGAGACTCTGATCCAACTATGGAAAACTTTCTTTTGAAATCGGATATTGTGTATTCTCAAAGATGTTAATCTTAAAATTTATCATCCATCTTTCCCAAACTAGAATTATGTTCGAAAATACTTTTACCTCTAACACGCCTCCATAGTTCCCTCGCTTCCATCACAACTCTCTGTGTGTTCTCACCAGGTTGACAGTATTATCATGGCTGGGAACCAGATCTGTCGCCTGCCAGCGGAACACCTGGCACACATGACCCACATCAAGAAGATTGACCTACGGTTGAACCGACTTCAGCTGCTACCCACAGAGACGGCAAAGTTCCAAAGCCTGGAGCATGTTACTCATGTAGACATCAGGGAGAATCAGGTTAGTCCCATAATAATTATTGGAATCATTCATGAAGATTGATAACAGACAGAATGATTACCTTGATATAAAAAAAAACGTATTCAACGTATTAAAGCTCAACTATGGTTTGAATACAGTTTTTCTGCACTTAGCTCCACAAGCCTTAAATACAGACGGGTAGACATCCTAGATGTGTTATATAGTTATAAGATATGTAGGCCTACTCCATCCAATATAATTATTCATAACTAGAGAACTAATTTTACTTGAGTTATATATTGCATCAATTTCCTCTCAATCTGAAAAACAAAATAATGCTTGAGAATATTGATTTAAAAGATCAAAAAGACAATATTTAATGATCACAACTAATTATTATGACATTTTGTTATAAGTTGTGATTGTGGAACTAAAACTCTGCTGATAAAGAAACAAAGTGCTTAACCAGTTAAACGAATTTGTCCTTCAATCTGACTCATGTGGAAGAACAATAATAAAAACAAAAACGTAATCACCTTGAATCTTGTTTACTCACCAGGTGGCCGATCTCGATGTTCGAGCCATTCGGCAGCTCGAGTATTTGAACTGTGAGCGCAACAATATGAGGTCAATGCAGCTGAATGGCTCCTCGCTGAAAAATGTGTTTGCCTCTCACAACTGTGAGTACATACACAGAACGGTCTATCTCAGCTCAATTTTCTTCAATTTCTATCATTATAGCTTACTAATTTGGCAAAGGCACAGGGATTAAATAAGGTAGTCATAAAGCTATTGCTTTATTAGAAAAATATAAGCCTCAGCATTTTTAACATATGGGTTCATAACTGCCTTACAAGAAAATCTAAGACGGATCGTTCTGAATGTAAAAATAGAGAGAGAAAATTTTTATTCTTGTATGAGTATTATATAATCTTAAGTTGTGTATTCATTTAAAATCTTAAACTTTTTTTTTTCAGGTCTTCAAACATTGTCTATAAATCCCAAACCTGAATGGCTAGTCAGCATGAATGTTTCCAAGTAAGCAACAATCACAATGTTTCCATGTGTCAATATTGTCTGTGTCAACATAATAGAGAAGGATAGAATATTCAATGTTTGTTATATTAAAAAAAGATTGAAAAACAAATTTAGAGAACACAACTTTATATATATTTTAGATGTTATTTGTAATCGCAATTCCGATTGAAAGGATCATTATCTGAACACTTTGATATCTTCTTTATTACATTCAAAAGATTGGATACATTGCTATTCAGGCAACAGAAACTTAATTTTTTTACAAAGTAAGTAAGAAAAACGTTTATTGATAGAAAACACATCTCTTTTACGGTTACAGCTATTACTTTGAGGATATATCAAAGCAGAGCATTTTCTCTTCTTATCTCAGTAACAAGCTCACTGATCTACCGACATGGCTACCGGACTGCTTCTTTCTCACCAACCTGGACGTTAGTCACAACTCCTTACAAGCACTTCCAGAGAGGTGAGTGAGCTAGACTCTTTTGATGAAAATCAAAGTGATAAATTAAACCAAATGAATTGGGGATCCTTTTTATTATATTGTTTTATATGAAAAACTAAAAAAAAAAAATATTACAAGGATTTGACAATTTTGCTATTTGCCTGATAATTATGATATTTCTTGAAAGAATTATTTATTAATATGTATTGCTATTGTACACATCGTTTGTCATAATTATTACTCGCAGCTAATTTATCTTTGTTCATACAGTGCGCTGTTGTTAAGACTTTTATTAAATTCCCCAATTTAGGAAAGATAATATGAGATTTTCTTTTTTTGACACCAGGCTCTTTACTGACGGGCGAAGACTGAAGATAATAAAGGCCAACCATAATCGTTTGACGTCAGTGCCTGAAAAAATTCGCACAGACACTCTTGAGGAGTTACATCTTCAACACAACATGATCAGACATTTGTCTGGTGAACTCTTCCTCAAGGCAACCAGGTAACATGATCAAGAAGAGGAAAAAACCCCAATAATATCACCATTTTAATTACATGCTATACAAAATATTTGTAAACAAATGCAATATGTTAATATAAAACCTCTATCAAAAGGAAACTATTAAAAATCAGTAATATATACTTGTCCTTTATACAAACAAAAGAATCGAATATAATGCCTATAAAAAAATTATATCTTAAATACATTAGATTGGTTTTGCGTAATAATAATAAAAGAACGTTTGTGTATTTTCGAAACGTTTTTCATTTACTGTCACAGATCAGCTTCATAACAGTGAATGGGTAGCCTCAATTGTTTCTTCTTTTACAAAGGCAAAATTGGCAACTAACCCTTTGGCTTTATCCAGACTGCGCTATCTAAATGTTACCAAGAACAAGCTGTGTGACCTGCCGCCACCTAACAGTAATGACTCGTACAACAAACTTCAAGAACTGTACTTGTCATTCAACCAACTGGCCAACCGTGCTCTGGAGAAAATCTGCTGCTTCCCACGGCTCAGAGTGCTTCACTTGGCGCGGAATAAGCTCAGTGTTATTGAGGAAGTGTAAGCAGCAATTTTACTTCTCCTTAGCTTCTATAAAAATCTCATAAGCTTTAATTTTTGGTCTGTTTGTAACAGTTGGTACTTTATATTTACCGTATGTAGAAATCGAATTATTTTAATTCTTTAAAAAATTAAGAAAAACGAAAATGAAGCGCAAAAAATCAAAATTAAACCAAAAGCTTGTGAAATTTTAACCCTATATTTTAGTTTTTTTATTTGAAATACATATCTCCAAATCAATGCCACATTTAAACACCATGTGCTATAATTTTTTCTCTACATTTATGCTTTAAAATGCAATAGCTATTTAACTACAAAATTCATCATGCAATTCTCTCATGCATTTCCAGAGATATTGAAAAGTTGGAACAGCTCTCAGAACTAAATGTATCTGCAAACAACCTGACGTACCTACCAGCAGCCCTGGGCAGACACCCAAAGCTCCAGGTGCTCAGAGCAAACTGCAACCTGCTGCAAGAGCTACCCAACTTCAAAAACTCATCAGGACTCAAGGTAAGCATATTATCGTCCTTGTCTGTACTGTATATAATAAACTAACAGATTGATTTTTACAATACATGGCAATTGCTTATTGTTTTTTGTTTTGTTTTTTTTCCCCATTTTCTTGGTTTCTTGAAAAAGAAAGTAACTTTGTCAGATCTATAAAATAATCTTGCTGGACTTTTCTTAAACTATTCAAATTTTTTTTATTATACCAGGTTCTATTTTTAGTTAGTTTAACCATTTCATGATGCACTACATAAAATACTATTTTTTCCTGAGGACGCACAATTTCAATATGAATGGTCGTAAAAATCCTGAGCGGATATCAGAACGCAAAAAAGGTTAAACTAAGTATGCAATTTATAATGAGATTTTATTTTCGTTCTTCATCAGGTGTTAGAAGTGAGCTCTAACCACCTTGTTAATGTAGACATGAGCAATCTGATGGCTTCCCAAGTATCATTGCTGGACATTTCAGCTAATCCCAGCATCCTAGTCAAGTCACATGACATAGTGGCTGCCAAGTAAGTGTAGCTGCAGAAAATTAATTCATATGGTTGGAAATCACAACTTTTTTATTCATATCAATCATAAGCAATAAGTTTCTGCACATACAAACAAGGTCACTCTGATTTATACAATCCCTACCATACATTGAGTGGGGCAGATATTTCCCTGCATTTCGCAATACAGCACTTGGGTACAGGCCTACTGATAACAAGAACACTGCATAAATTGTTGAAAAAACTTTTGAATAGTGAAAAATGCATGAATTATTGGTGAGAAAGTGAAACTTCTAGCTCTTTTGAAAGACGTTATTTATCAAAAGAGAAGTAATAAATTTATACTTAATGTGATGATGTATTCATAAGATCAGAATTCTAAGAAGTAAGGGGTATGGTGACCTTATTCCAATTTATTAAAATGAATTTTAATTTAATTTGATTTAGTACATCATCTTCAAAACTATGAGCATTTTCCCATACAAATTTAGGTATTATAAAAAAGCTCAAATCAAGAAAAAAAATTCAGTTGTTTCCCTTGAAATTGTTCAAAGTTCATGTGCCTTTTATTTATTGCAATTTCTTTTTCTAATTGTGTACCAAATAAAATAATTACCATTTCTCCATAAACACAAAGAAAGAATTATGAATTATCACATTTCTCAGAAAACGCCTTTGTATGTTGGATATGCGAGGCCAAAACTGGTCCCTTGAAGATGTCAGAGGTCCAGAAGAAGAGGAAGGAGATAAAGGGCTGCGCTGGCAAACTGGACTATCACAAACCTCTGGAATACGGAACAAGTACAGCTTTAACTTTTATACCATTAGGTTTTTTTGTAGTTTGCAGCCATCTTTGCCATCATTTTCCATTGCATTATACATAATTGTATGATTGTCATGTGTCCTCAATTGTCATCTATTTTTCTAATGCAGTGCTCCTTTTGAATAAAACAAATATTGTCCCGTGCTTATGACTGAAGTACCGAACAAATTTTTATACATTACATACATTTATGGTTGTATTTGACTTCACTGACTGATTTCTTTTTTTTTAATTTTTGAATGGCAAATTCTAGTAGGCCTGTAATCTTTGGTTCCATAATTTTCTTGCTATTATTGTGTAACTTTATGTTCCACAAGGAATTGAGAGGCTTAAACAGAACTGATTGTTTAACTGTATACAATTTTTCCAATGCCCAGGCTGTCTGTGACTACCATAAACAAACCGTTGCTTAGCGACTATGGGGGCGAGGCTCTCTTTGCTGTATTTGACGGAGGCCGCAATGAAACAGTAGCAAGTCTTCTCTGTGACGTCATCCCTGCCACTCTGAGAGAAGAGCGGGCAAAGAGCAAAGACCCAGACGTTTATTTGAAGTATTGCATGCTATCAGCCCATAGGTAGGAGCACTTAATGTTCTGAACAGATTTTTAGTTTATTATTTCATATTAGACAAATGGCTTTTTTTATAATGTTTTTGTGAAACTGTTTTTTTAAAGTTATTTAATTGAATTGATGGAGATGTAATAAATTAACTTTGATCAACATTTTTGTTGTGTTAGTGGATTCCTCCATGAACGCTTTATGTAACATCAGTAAGTTTAGTTATCAATAGTCAAAGAAGCAATATTTTAACTTAAGCATCCAATTTCCATATTACAAGCGAACATTATTTTCTCTTTTGCCCAGTGTTGAGTCAAATTATTACTGAGTTTAAGGAATTTTTAAGATAATTTTTTTAATTTACAGTGACTATTTTGATTAAATAGTTTTAAGATGTATAAAAAATTTGTCTTTCAGATTATTTCTTAAATGACTTAAATAACAATTCAAAATTGTTTGTAAGTAATTTCCTTATTGCTTCAATTTTACGGACCTCATGCCGTATATTCAAATAATTTCTTTTACTTTTTGCCTCTCAAGAAATCTGAAAACCAAGGGCCAAAAGCTGGGAGCATCAGCCGTGGTTGCTCATTTGCATAAGGATGAGACTGGTCAAGACGTTCTTTCAGTGGCCAATGTGGGAGACTCTCAAGTAAGCTCAATAAAGAATAAAGGGGCTGAGTTTATTTTTTTCTTCTTCTTAATATCAATATATGGATTATGACTGATTGTCACAATATTGAAATATTAAAACTTAGAAAAAGTTAACTGTTACCAGAAAAATGTTTAAATTCTTTTCACTACAACTCTCTGAGCAATCCATTTTATATTGCTTATATGAATAGAATAAGATTTTAAATTGGACTCATTTTTAATTTTCCCTCATTGCAAATTTATTAAAACACAATGGGATAATGTTTTTGACACCATATGTTTTTCAAAATTTCTCTTCTTTTTAAAAAGATTTTAAATACAAACACACAAGACTGACTTGAACAATTTTCATTGATTCCATTGACAATTCTCTTTTTGTTCAAGAAAAAGGTGAATAAACTCTATTTATAGCTTCTTTATATTCAGAATGTTGTTTCACCAAGGGATATGTAGGCCTAACGTTAGGCTTTGATTAACTCATCAAGGAACACTAAGTGGGACGACTGATTCTAATCTTTACGAGGGAACATAGAGCATGCAAACAGAAATATGTTTATGCAAAATGACACGAATACATAATATATATCAATATATATGTTGTTGTTTTTTTTTGTTTGTTTTTTAAGTTAAATAACTTTTGGCAAAACCTTATTCACTATTATCGAGCAATTTTTTTTATAGATTGTAATATTCTTGAGTTAGACATTTTGTAATGTAACTGCATTTTAATTTTTTAACAGGTTGTGCTGTGTCGTCAAAGAAGAGCTTTTTTAATGTCCAGACCTTTTGTGGTGACCAAAGATGTTGAGGATACAAGACGAGTCGTTAATGCAGGAGGCATTATTACAGAGGCAAGTCAGCTGCAAGATTTAAGAGAGTTATCAAATACTGGTTATGTTTGATTTTATCATGATGTACGTGTATGTTCATGCCTTATTCTAAGCAAAGTCACATTGTGATAAGTTATTTTCAACGTATTTTTAGTCATGAATGAAAAGAAATTATGTAAATAGTTTTTGTTTGACAGGTTACTTAAACATTTATGTGCACATTTTTCCCTGTGGTGAAAGGCAGGTAAAGGGAGATGATCTGATTTTTTTCTATGAGGAAGATTACTAAATAATGGATACAACCCTAAGTCTGTTGAAATTGTGCTTTACCACTTTCAACAACTGACAATCATTCTCGTACCCTCAAAAGATAATCACAATGAGCTTAAATTGCTTTGCTTTTTTGTTAAAACAATTTTTTTTTTTAAATTTTGATTTTTTTTGTCTGACTTCGAACAACTAAAAAATGAACCTTCTGCAATTTTTTTTAGATCTTTAAATCTTGTGATTATAATTACATAATGTAAAAAACTTGGATATGTCTGGACCTTTTCAGGATGGACGTGTATCAGGAGTGACTTACAACACACGCCTCATGGGTTGCAGTTATTTATATCCTCACGTCATCCCTGACCCCCATGTCATCTCCACAACGTTGACATCAGATGACACAGCGTTGGTGGTGGCTAATCAAGGACTCTGGCAGTTTGTCAGCTATGAAGAAGCCATTCGAGAGATTAAAGTAAGAAATGCATTATTCAGAAAGTAGTGATGATATTCCTTTGATGATGATGTTAATATCAGATCATAATTTAACTATACATAACTTGAATACCTGTTTAAAGAATGACCTCTTACATCTTACCTGCCAGCATCATCCGTTATAATAGAAGCTGACAACATCAATGCTTGGAGGAATTCAAACCATGTATTTTACACCCTAACAGTATCGGTAGAGGCATATTGCCTTCAGTGCTGTACTTTTGCCTTGATATCGTGAAAGTGTTTTACCTATTTTTCTTTACTCTCCCGGTCCCGTTTTTACTAGTTATACTGTTTTCATTCGTGTGCATTTTTTGTTTCTGATTTCATTTCTGTAAAATGGGGTGCATTGTATGTTAAATTCTAAAGTAGCTCTTTAATTTCTGAACGTGTTCTTCTTTTTCATAAAAAACTAGAAGCATGTCACATTGTCATCATGGAGTGCCGTGATGGTTGGCATTGGTCACAACTTCCCTCCACATCTCTTTGTCCTCGCTTTTCATTATCAGTGCGCTTCCTTTGCTTCTATTGATCCATCTTCCCAGTCTGTCCCAGATACTTTTTCGCTCTCTGTCTCTGGCTCTTTACGTTCATGTAACATAACTGTGCTATCGCTATATCTTGTCTCTGTCTTATGCAGGAATCCCAGACCCAATAGTGACGTCCCTTTGCTTCCACCACCGATGCATTTTCCAAACTATCGCAGATCTTTTCTCTCTGTCGGCCTCTCACTCTCTTTCCGCTCATGTAACATAACTGTGTGATTGCTACATCTTATTTCTGTCTTTCACAGGACATTCCGGACCCGATTGTCGCTGCCAAACGCCTGCAGGATCTGGCCCAGGGCTATGGGTCTCGTGAGAATATCGCCATACTGGTTGTGCGTCTCATGCTCTCTCAGGATGAGAGGTTGAGGATCCATGACTTGATGAGGGTGCAGAGAAAAGCACAGAAAGAGCTGCTCAAGGTTGGAACAGAGAAAGCATTTTTTTCAAAGAGCTAGTTTGCTTGTTTGCTTGCTTGTTGCATTGCGTCCAACGTCAGCACTATATAGGTTACTTTGTGGACAGGTCTTAAGACTAATGCTAGACAATTTCATGTGCTACCACACAGAGGCAGTGATGGGATACCATAATATTCCATAATTTCTGTCTAAGCCAGTCGCATTGTACTGATTTTCAAGGAGCAATCGATTCACTGATTAGCTTTATTGTTGGTGAATAAGTGTTTTTGTGCCTGGAAAGAGAAGTTGAAAAATATGGAGGACATGAAGAAAAGGATTGAGGTACTAGGAGAGAGAGGAGGGGATATTAGTTTTTTTTGTAGGTTGTGGCTTTGTGTGAACTTCTTTTGCTGAAGATCTGAAAAAGATTTTGTGAATGGAAGGAAAAAATTAATTGTCTAATAATATAAAGCTTGCCCGCATTTTCTTGAAAAAAATTAAATGTCAAAACAAAATATCCAATTCTATTGAAACATGTGGCAATGTTTTTAATCATGAGGAGGTATAAAAGATGTTTGTTATTTTCAAGGAAAGTTGTTATTCACATTTGTATGAACCAATTTTTTACTGTTCCAGGTTTTGAATCCACGAGACAACTTACTTCTGTTGAGGGATGGAGTTCCAAGAGTTGAAGAACTGAATGAGGTTGTCATCGACAAATTTGGCCATGCCAAGAAAGGTCGCAAAGGAAGCCGGAAGACTCTATATGGTGAAGACGGTACATCCTCAATTGGCAGTTCTGTCATAGATGGGCTCACCGAAAACTCTAGAGTTGATTCAAATGGAGCAGTCCACAGGATTCAACAAAGAAAAATGTCTGGGTCTTTGCCTGATCCAAAACTAAATGAAATGGACTCTCCCACTGACGAGCATTTCAAGTATCACAGTGGTAGAAATAAGACTTTTGTGAGGGAGGATCTGGAGAAAAATTCTAACAATTCCAAGCAGCCGCTTTATCGTAAAAAGAACTCCTCTCCTCAGACAAGCAGTGAAAGCGTGAAGAGGAGGATACCAGAGGAGATAAAATCAAGAGAACTCAAAAATATTTTCAATGAAGGCTCGGAAAAATCTCGAACTGTGCATAGAGACAATTCTCTTGGATATGAAGAAAACCATCCATCTGCTACTCAAGTAATGGACGATGGTGAAGTTGTAACCAACTGGCTAGCACAGAAACCAAGGGATGTGAAGAGAGGAAACAACCCAGAAGAGTGGCAAGAAATTCTTCACCATCGCCTGAACCAGGAGCTGGTGGACAGAGAAATAAGGAAGATGGTAGAAGAAAAGAAGGCAGATGAGAACTGTGATGAGGATGACTATGAAGATGACCTTATTGATGAAAGGTTTGATACTAACTGGGCAACACAGGAAAAATTGTATAGGAAAACTGCAGTTGGTTTGAGCACAGATGGTATTCTGTCCAGACCTATTGCAACACCCGCTGCAGTTGTTAGTGGCGGTGGCAGTCCATCAGACTCTTCTAACTCAAATACCAACTCCTCAGACAGTTTTGATACGAACACTTTTCCTCAAAGCAACATTGAAGACATTGATGAAGATTTTGAAGAGGATCGGTTTAGTGTGTCTCCTAGTGAATCTGTTAGTTCCATCGATTTAAGACTGCACAATGAAGCTGATGAAATATACAGGCTTCGTTACTTTAGTCCCAACCAAAGCAGAAATGATCTTCCACAGGAAGACCGAGGCAGTATTTATTCCTCTCCGGAGTCCTTTGAAGATCATAGAGGTGGGACAGTCACGCACACTAACCAGGATCTATCAATGACGAGACCTCTATCTCCCGATTCGCTAATCTCTCAGGATGATTTTGTGAAACCTCCCATCAGCACGTCTAACATTGACAGAGATGCTCTGCTGTTCCACCAGATGCAGATGGCCAGGGCTCAAGCACATGCGGGCAGTGTGGCCAGTCTAGACTCTGTCCAGTCCGCCCCAATGCATACATCAAGGCCTGAGATATTTCCTCAGGCCAGAACTTCTTCTCACAGCATTGAGGTATTGGTCAATATTGGAGAGGGCGAGGAAGATGACAGAAGGAAAGAGAGAAGAAGCAGTTCTCGCGGGTTGGGGAGAGCTTCAAATGGGAGTATTGGACATAGGTGGGGTAGCATTGATAACTCTCAGTCGGGCAGTACTTCTACCATAACCGGTGGCAGCTTGGCGAACCTCAATACTGTGAATGAACCAGAGAGTGTTGACAATGAGTCTAGTCATGCATCTTCTAGATCTTCTCATGAAAAACTTAAGTTTGGGCCTTCCGTCAATGACATGCATAATGAGGTTGAGAATTCTGAGAAGATGGATATAGGTAATAAAGAGGATGAGTATGATGATGATGATGATGAAGATAGAAATACTCTTGTTGGCGATAATGATGCGGATGATATTGCAAATCTGGAGGATGTTGAGGTAAATGATGCTGACGAGGAACCCATGGAAGATTTTAGTGACAAGAGGAATGGGTCTTTGCAGTTAAAGCATAAGACAGTATCTCCAGTGCCTGCTGTTAATGTTCCAGACTCTTCTGCTCCCTCTCACGAACAAGAGGATGACAGCGACAGTGATGAGTCTATTGGAAACGTGTCTTTAGGTGATGGCTACACTGCTATCGAGTTTCCAACAAACATTGATCGGAATGGGAGCCTTAGTATGCTCAACGTTTTAGACAGTGAATCAGAAGACTACCCTGAACTTCTTGCGAAAATGAAAGCTTATGAGCAAGGCTCCAACAATGCTTTAAGAAGAAGTCTTCAAAGTGTTAATAGACAAAGTGACAAAACACGCAAAGCAACGAGCAATGTTTTGTTTGGATCTCAACAAAAAACAACTCGAGCACCCAAGGCATCTACAGAAAGTTTAAAAGTGGCGAAAATTGACAGAACCGTGTCTTCAAACAGCACAAAGAGAAAGACTGATAACAGTCAGTCAGAGCATCCAAGCAATGCAGACTATGAAGATATAGATGGACTAAAAGATGAACACTGTGAAGCTGACGTGGAGCAAGAGCAAGTAGGAACTTTTGCCGATGAAATGAACTTGTATGAAGAGATGCAGTATTCTCCTACAGCTACTGAGCCTCCCATACCAGTTCAAGAAGAATCACTTACAGCTGATCAGCCTACTGAAGAAGATATTGATGCTCTGTATGCAAAAGTCAATAAGATAAAAATGCAAAAGATTCGAGGTGATTCATCAAACAAAGCTAATGTGGACGATTTACTTCTATTAGACAGCACAAGTATCTCGGATTCACCTAACTATAAATCAAATGAATCCAAGCCTCCACTTCCACCACGTTTTACACCTGAGGGAATGGAAGCATCAATGAATGAGGAAGAGGAGATATTTATATCTGCATCTGACGTACTGCCCAAACGTCCTCCTCGACCTCCTATTCCTATGAAACCGGCAAATGGCTTTCCGAAAATTAAGAGGTTGTCCCCCACTCAAAGGGATGGAAATAAAAATCAATTCCATCCCCAATCCTTCTTGGAAGATCATACTCAATCGGTGCATGGAACAACTACTTATAAATATCCAGCCCCCAATGTATCCCAAGAATCTACAGCTTTTCATACTTCTGAAGTGACAAGGAAACATAATAATGGTACTAGCGATTCCTTCAAAGTTGAAAGTGCAAGTAAGGGTTTCAGGTCGTACGGCCATAAACCCCCATCACCTCAGTCAACAATGAAACAGCAAGAACATAAACCAAGAACAAAACCAGCTCCAGACACCCCAACCCCATCATCATCCTCATCTGAGAGAAAACCGTTGTCAAATGAAAATATAGCTACAAAACCTGAAATTACACACCGGGCAAAATCAAAACCTACAAGTAACTTCCATCTTACGAGGTCTGAAGAACATAGGACCTCAAAGCCACCCCCACCTTTGCCTCCCAAACACCCTTACGCCAGAAGTAATGGTCAGCCTGCTACTCAGCAACCTTCTGTGCGTCCACGCTTTCCACTGAAACCGCAGCTTGAACCTCAACAACAGCCTCAACCCAAGAGAAAACAACAACAGCAGCAACAAGAGCAGCATCATCCACATCAACACCATCATCATCATCATCATCACCAACATCAACATCAAAAGTATCAACAGCCAAGCTCTCAAGAGCAATCTAATTCGAGGAGTCCAGACACAATTCCCTCATCATCTTTTCATTCACAAAAGCCACCCGCACCACCAGCACCCAGGCCACGACTGAGCAAGAAATCTGCCTACCCTCCATCAGTCCCTCAGTCTTCTTCAAACCAAATGTCTTCAACAAGTTTTACGCAGTCCTCCAGGGTTGTAGAACCAGCACCCTCTACACACCAGCCCACCAGGCCTGAGAGAATGCCCCTCCCTCCTGGAGGAACACGTGTAGCCTTCCCACACGTTGACGACAATGGAGATGACGATGTTGACAACTCTGTGTTATCCGCCCATGAACTGTACCCCGATTCCCACTTTCCTGGCTCCTCCCTCTTGCCAAACTCCGCCCAGTATCCCGTGGGCACCTCCCACCTCCCCTCAAAGGCTGAGATGGCTGCGGCAGCCAGTAAACTTCCCACACAGCGCAGCATCATAATTACATATCTCTGACATGTCAAGCATACTTTTTCCTGACAGTGCATTTTCTTGCCTTTTTTCTTTCTATTCTTCGTGTCACATTTGTAACTCTTGAACCATCTAGTGATAACATTTCTTTAAGTTGGTAAAAATGTATCCAAAACAAGACAGTAATGGATTGAAATTGAAGATGCTCTTTAAAATACAATAAAATTTTGTTTTGGCTACATCCTTAAATTTTTACTAAGTTACAAATTACTGAAAGGGTGCCTCATAACTAAATTATTTAGTGCTAGGGACTGAGAGTGGGTAATCCAGGGCCTGGGTCCCAGCTATAACCCTGTCTTCATACTGTATATGATTCTATAGGAAACCTATGGGAAATCAAAACTATATGAATATTACATCACCTGAAAATTATATGATCAAAGTTAAGTTATTCATACCTTGGTTAACTACTACAGATGTTCGTTTGCAAAATTTTTTAGTATCAATATTATATAAATATATACTGATATAATAGAACAAAGCTTCCTTTTTTCTTTTTTTTCTATATAATGGAGAACATAAGTGGGTCCTAGTTAAAAAAAACAACAAAAAACGATGAAAAGAAAGAGAAGCACAAAATCTAAAAGGAACTGACTTAAGGCTTTTTAATAGTGCTACCATTTTATTTCAAACCCCTTTCTTTAAAAAATGACATTGAAATATTAACTGCCTCACATTTACAAATAATGTGTGCATAAAGAGAGGGAAGGATACAGGGAGAGAGAGAGAGCGAGAGACGTTAGAGAGAGAGAATATGTGACAGAGTTATAAATTATATGCAGATAGAGAGAGAGAGAGAGAGAGAGAGAGAGAGAAAGAAAGAGAGAGAGAGTGAGAGAGAGAGGGATGAGAGAGAGGAGAGAGAGAGAGAGAGTGAGAGAGAGAGGGATGAAGGTAGAGAGAGAGGCAGAGACAGGGACAGACATAGAGAGAGAGAGAGAGAGAGAGAGGAAACCCAATAAATCTTTTTAAGTTTTAATGTTTTTAAATTTGTTTATGAATGATAACATTTAACAGAATAGTGAAACAAAAATCAATGTTTCATAAGCACACAAATGCAAATAACACTGCACAAGGTTGATTCATGTTTGTTATTGAGGTGAGAATGTTTTTAAGGATGAAAGTTAATGTCCGACTCTGAGAGATTTTTCATATAAAGACGAATTTTTTTTTCTGTGCGTATTACGGTAATATTTGTGCAATATTTAACATATTCATATTGAGTTTGAAAGATGATAATGTTGGCAGAATACTAGTACAATAAATATCTCAATTTTCCTTGTTTGAATAATATGATGTGTTACATTATTCTCATCCCAGTGCAATTTTTAAATTTCTGCTTTAATTGAATGTAATCATATCTCTGATTTCTTCTCCCTGGTGATTATTATTATCATTGCTTAATATTTTCTTTATAACAGCATTAGAATAATCAACACTTTCGCATTGTCCCTGTATCCAATGTATTGTACTTAAAATGATTATCTCACCTACGCATGTTGTTGTAGCCTTGTTGAAGTTGATATTGAGAAATAATATGATTTACATAACATGTTCAGTTCTTGAAACAAAGTATATTTTTTTTATACAGAACTTTTTTCAAAACGTACCAACTTAGTTTAATGAAATCTATTTCTAAAGCTATGACTGTCATGAATATCAAAACCAGTAGTTTGTCCTTGATAAGTATGAATGTTAATGCAACAGTCATGAAGTTTTTATTCTTTTTTTCTGTAAGTAAAAAAAAGTTGGTCAGGGAAATACCAATTTCAAATTTAATAAAAAGCAGCAGTTATATTAATGTTTAAAATTGATTTGGGATACACTTGGCTTTCATTTTAGGAACAGTCGCAAGCCAAATAAAATTATTGCTGCATTTCTTAAAATATATTAAAACATCTGGAATTCCAATTAAGAGTTAAAACACCGAAAACATCTTTTTTTAATCCTCTTTGATTTAATAAGTCTGTCAGTATAAAGAGTACATAGAATGATGCCATAACTTATGTATAATACACTTGATGTATCGCTACATGCTCATTTATCATGTAAAATATTACAGGATACTTCTCCATGTACTAACAAACATTCGATTGTTTGTGTTAATATTATAAAAATATGCATTTATGTGTTCGAGACGCTGAATTAGGAAGTCTGCATTAAATTTTAATTTCTAAAATTGTTCACTCGAGGTTTACAATGTCCTTTGTATATAAAATGTATAGCTGATGTCAACGATATTTTGATAGAAAAATAAATTGCTCTTAAGTAATATTGCGCTTCAGTGTGTTCTTTATGAAAAAAACAACCAAACAACTGGTTCTGTGATTCTGCATAATGTAAATCCATTGATAGGATGTTCAAATGGCCATAGTCGAGTTATATCATGCTGTTGCAACTGCATAATCTGTTTGTGTTATGTGAGCCTTTTCAGCCACTGAATCTCTATTCTGACATTCTTAATCTATCAAAAACTCTATTCTGACATTCTTAATCTAACGAAAACTCTATTCTGACATTCTTAATCTAACAAAAACTCTATTCTGACATTCTTAATCTAACAAAAACTCTATTCTGACATTCTTAATCTACATCTAAAAAACGAAAATGTCATCTTCAAAAACGTTGTTTTTTAAAGTTTCATATCTATAGTCTTATATATTATTGTTTCAATATTGAGTTATACCGTGAGAAGATAAAAGTACACGTTACAAGGTATAATAATAGGCCTACTTTAGGTATACAATGTTATAGTACCTCAACGCAAACTCTGTAAAACTTTTTCAGACGTTATCCATGTCATTTGACCAGACTTACATCTTGGAGGTAATTTATTATGGAGTGCGATGGTTCCAATGATACAGATAATGGTGAACAGATTATGTAGTAACTTCAAAAAGTTCAAAATCACGCGGCCAAGGTAATTTACAAGAAAAAGAAAAATGAGCATGTAAAGCCCCTATTAAAATCATTACATTGGTTGCCCGTGAAAGAAAGAATTGACTACAAGATCGCTATAACAGTTTTTAAATGCTTAAACAATTTGGCCCCACAATATTTACAAGAACTTTTGCACCTTAATCTGAGCAAGGCATCTCGCTCTCTAAGATCTACAAATGACAAAACTTTAATGTTTACGCCTAAAACTAATTTAAAATCATTTGGCGACCGTCATTTCAGTTTCAGGGACCACATGTTTGGAATTCTCTTCCACGAGAGATTAGGGAGAGTGCAAGCCTCGAGACCTTTAAAAAAGATCTGAAGAGTCATCTTTTAAACGTGTTTTCAGTTCTTAAGTTCTAATTTTACTTGTTTTTACCTGTCGGTCTTTTACGTAGATTGTATAATTCAATTCCATTTACACTAGTTATTAAATCTTGCATCTGTCTGTGCATAATTAGTATCGGTTTTAAATGGTAGCGCTTTTGTTTACCTGTGACTCTCGTGACAGAGATAAGGTTTCAATTTTAATTCATTAATTTTTGTTCACTTATGGTTGCATACTATTACGCAGCTTTACAGTGTTGCATTTTATATCATTTTTATTATATTCTTTCTGATAATAAGTATATGCTGCATACTATTTACGTCTACATTTCTTCTTATGTATATTGTTTGGTTAAGATTTAACTTTTAATATTTAATTTTTAATTGCATGCTGATTGATATAATGTATGCGTATTTAGTGTATCCACTGTAAAGCGCTTTGAGATTTTTAAAAATATTCTGAAAATGGAAAGCGCTAAATAAATGTAATTTATTATTATTATTATATATTAAATCTGTGCGGCATTTGTTTGTTTTGTTTCGCTACATGCTCATTTATCATGTAAAATATTACAGGATACTTCTCCATGTACTAACAAACATTCGATTGTTTGTGTTAATATTATAAAAATATGCATTTATGTGTTCGAGACGCTGATTTAGGAAGTCTGCATTAAATTTTAATTTCTAAAATTGTTCACTCGAGGTTTACAATGTCCTTTGTATATAAAATGTATAGCTGATGTCAACGATATTTTGATAGAAAAATAAATTGCTCTTAAGTAATATTGCGCTTCAGTGTGTTCTTTATGAAAAAAACAAACAACTGGTTCTGTGATTCTGCATAATGTAAATCCATTGATAGGATGTTTAAATGGCAATAGCAGAGTTAAATCCTGCTGTTGCAACCACATAATCTGTTTGTGTTATGTGAGCCTTTTCAGCCACTGAATCTCTATTCTGACATTCTTAATCTATCAAAAACTCTATTCTGACATTCTTAATCTAACGAAAACTCTATTCTGACATTCTTAATCTAACAAAAACTCTATTCTGACATTCTTAATCTAACAAAAACTCTATTCTGACATTCTTAATCTAACAAAAACTCTATTCTGACATTCTTAATCTAACAAAAACTCTATTCTGACATTCTTAATCTAACAAAAACTCTATTCTGACATTATTAATCTAACAAAAAAGAAATGTCATCTTCAAAAACGTTGTTTTTTAAAGTTTCATATCTACGTGTCTTATATATTATTTTTTTCAATATTTAGTTACATTATGAGAAGATAAAAGTACACGTTACAAGGTACATTAATAGGCCTACTTTAGGTATACAATGTTATAGTACCTCAACGCAAACTCTGTAAAACTTTTGATACGTTATCCATGTCATTTGACCAGACTTACATCTTGGAGGTAATTTATTATGGTACCAAAATGATACAGATAATGGTGAACAGATGATGTTAGTAATGTTAGAAAATATTAGAAGAAGAATGAGAAGAAGAAGAAGAAGAAGAAGAAGAAGAAGAAGAAGAAGAAGAAGAAGAAGAAGAAGAAGAAGAAGAAGAAGAAGAAGAAGAAGAAGAAGAAGAAGAAGAAGAAGAAGAAGAAGAAGAAGAAGAAGAAGAAGAAGAAGAAGAAGAAGAAGGAGGAGAAGAAGAAAGTGAACAGCAACAACAACAACAACAACAACAACAACAAGAACAACAACAACAACAACAACAAGACAAAGAGGAAGAATTAATAGAAGAAAAACAGCAACATCATCAACAACAAAAAGGAGACACCCTACAGATTTCTCTAAATCTAGATTAAAACTTTTATGCTGTTTGATTACCTTATGGCATGATCATGGTAGATGGTATAGGAAACAAAACGGAATAATAGGAATAAGGAAGTAATAATTAATAAGATTTAACTTAAAAAAAGTTAACAAAAGAATTAAGGGTGACATCGATTTATGAAAGCGCTTTTACAAGTAAGGGTATTTGTACTTAAAAATCACAGGCGACAGTAAGATAAATATTTAATAACAAATCGATGAAGTGTGTCTGTATCCGTAATTAACGTTTACACGAAGAGCTTTGCCTATCTGGTTTAGATAGCTTCACAACAAGAGTTCAGTATGACAAGATGAGCTGATGCAGTCCCTCTAACATATTCAAACTATAGTGCACATCAGATCTCCATCATGCAACATGTACATCTAGTAGTCAGTCTGTCTGGTTTGACCATGTCTATTCGGCGTTCTATCACTTCACATATTTTTATCATTATCATCTCTCAATCACTCCCTCCCTCTCTTTTTCTTTCTGTCTGTCTGCCTGTCTTCTCTGTCTGTCTCTCTCTCTCTCTCTCTCTCTCTCTCTCTCTCTCTCTCTCTCTCTCTCTCTATATCTCTTACTCCTCACTTCCATCTTCTCTCTCCCTCTCTGTTCCTCTCTCTCTCTCTCTCTCTCCCTCTTCTCCCCCTCTCTCCTCTCTCTCTCTCTCTCTCTCTCTCTCTCTCTCTCTCTCTCTCTCTCTCTCTCTCTCTCTCTCTCTCTTTACCATTCCATCGCTCGCTGGAGCACTCTTGCCAAAGTAATTGAATGCACGTCATTTAAGCGTCCGCCGAGAATCAATCAAGTACGGTAAACCTACGGCACTAAGATAGAATCTAACCCTAGAAGTACGGAACATTTCTTATCTATACATGAAGTGTCGTGCTTTGCCGCGTTGGATCAGCTGTAATGAATAAACTACGGAGATGATCATCATATAAACTGGTTTAACCTCTGCTGTATAGACTGCCTATAATTGAGCCCTAGGTCGATGATTATAACAATAAACTTGATACTAGAAGAATTATTTCAAATCAACATCAATTTGAAGCTGGCTGTGACAAACCCCTGTTTTGAGAGTAATGGTTATCCAGTGTAAGTGAAGAATTTTGAGGTTGTTACTCATAGAAAAAACATTGTTTTTCTATGGAAACGTGCATAATTATATTGAGTACAGTAGTGTATCATTTATAGCTATGTATCTTGGTCCTGAAATTATGTGTACGGGTGTTATTGGAAAGAATTTGCTTAATATAGAATCATGCGTGGTGCATTGGCCCGTAAACTAGCATGGTATGCCTTACCCAAAAAACGACACGAGTTGTAACAATAAAAACCAAACGAGAAGGACACAGTCATCGCTTTTATTCCTATAAATGGCCAATAGTGCTCAAGAGAACCCAAAATAAAACGCTTAAGTGGAACTCTTTTTGTCGTTATGTCCACAAAGAAAATGCCTTGATTGAATGGCACAATAATGTTTGACTGGAATAGCCCAGATTATGCAATTATGTGTATTAAAGACACGAAATGCCTATTTCTTTCTTATGCCTTACCCAAAAACGACACGAGTTGTAACAAAACTCGACCAATGAAAACCAAACGAGAAGGACACAGTCATCGCTTTTATTCCTATAAATGGCCAATAGTGCTCAAGAGAACCCAAAATAAAACGCTTAAGTGGAACTCTTTTTGTCGTTATGTCCACAAAGAAAATGCCTTGATTGAATGGCACAATAATGTTTGACTGGAATAGCCCAGATTATGCAATTATGTGTATTAAAGACACGAAATGCCTATTTCTTTTCGGTCATAGTTAGCTACATTTAGACTTCAAACGGGTTTTAGAAAGCGCAAGTAACAAAACCCATTTCCATTGATTCGTTAACTAGTTAAAAGGGATGGTATTGTGAGATGCAAGAGCTAATCATGTCATAATGCAGGAATGGACAAAAGCGCTGTCACACAATGTCCTCTTGTAATGCTCATTATCTCAGAAGCATTTTCCTTTTTTTTTTTACTCACTAAGGCTTGTCTCATCAGCATCAAAAGCCATTTCACACAGAGCGTCTACCAAAGGGTAGAGTAATGAAAATCCCCACAGGGCTTTACGCAGAAAATGCATCAATGTGAAGCCATTTAAGAACTGTTCTTTTTCTTCTTCTAATAAATATAATGCCCTGGTTACAGAATAAACATTCATGATTAATCATCCCGTGGTGAAAAAGCAAAAGGCAAAACCGAATGACATAACATCAGATCTCTTTCCAAATCCTCTTTCATTTGAATTATAAGTCTCTTTCTTTACTCTCTCTCTCACTCCCTCTCTCTCTCTCCGTCTCTGTCTCTCCTACCTCTTTCTCTCGCTCTCTCGCCTATTTCTCCCTCTCCCTTTTTCTCTTACTCTAGCCTATATCTCTACTTCTCACACTCGGACACACTTTCTCTCTATCTTCGTTCCTTGTCTTCCTTATTTGTAAATTCCATTGTCCAAAAACCTTTCCGTCTTTATGTCTTTCGTTGTTTCTCCTAAAATGTCTCTATGTCTTTATAAAAATAAATAAAGATGCAAGTTCTAACAAAATGTTTATTACCAAACCTGTATTAAGATTTTTTTTTTTTTCGTCACTAAGCTAAATTTTGAAAAAGAAATGGAATCAATATTTCATAAGCTCTTGAATTTGATATAGTCATGCACTTTTACAATTGATGTTAGAACTGTGTGCTTATAAGTCTTGAATAATAATAATACGTTACCCAATTTATGCTAGGGTCCTGTTTCGTTTTTAGTATAGTTTGTTTATTTTTTGTTTATATTGTTTCTGCGCGCATCGACAGCAATTTGGCATTATCGAAGACGGGTCCCGAGACCAGCGTCCGACATTTTTAATACGTACCAACTCACAGATACAAAGTAAAGGCATGTAATCACTTTGCACTGTAATGGTTGACCCTCTTTTTCACTTCATTTTTTTTTTTTTTTTATAATCATTTAGCTAACCCATTTCCACTCATCGCCTGGAAACCTCGCAACAACGCTTATTCGCCTCGTTATTTCCATCCCTGCCTCTATATTTAACGGCACACGCAAACAGGCGAGTGATTTTCTGGCCATTAGTTTGTCCCGTTCGCTCCGCCGCCTCAACTTATCGGGGATTTCCGCTAGCCCTGGCCAGGGACTGCACGGGCATCCTGTGTGGCGTGATGTCCAGATGCGTTAGGGGAGAAGAGACGAACCCCAGAGGCCTTCTGCCTTTGGAAAATGCGTTACTCCCGAATGTGATTTTACTTTCGGCTTCAATTTCAAGACATTAAGCATTTGTAAATGATGTCTTTTTCTGTTAATACATCAGCGCTCATGGCTCTAAATTGGGTTTCGTTATCAGTTACCTTCATATTATGTGAATCAAGCATGGCAAATTAGGCACAGGTCGGATTTTAGACTTCCGAAGATTTCGGTGTGGGGGAGGGGGCGGGGGGTTATATTGTGCCATTAAGCATCAAATCCACTGAAAAAAAAGTTATTATTTCTCAGATGTTTCTTTTCTTCTTTTTTTTTTTTAATGAGTAGTGTCTCTATGATCAGAGGAATCTAGATGAAAACGTATATCAGCGACCTGCGCCTCGTACACCCTGGTTGCCATACTTTATCTAGTCGAATTACATGTTGTTATTTGAAAATATTAATTTAAGTTGTTTGTTATGTAGTGCCATGAAACAAATTAGATATTTTCCTATGGCAGTGGAATTCAAAGGTACCATTTGATTTCGAACTTAGGAAAGGAACAAAACTTAAATTCAATACATTAACATGAATAATAAAACTGGAACACTGAGAAGAAATGGAAAGCAACAAACGATTTTCTTTGCCTAGACGCAAAAGAATGTGTAAATAAGGCGATAATTATGATAAGCCTTAGTTGCTTAACATTTTTCTTTCTTTTACCAAAGAAGAAAAAAACACGTACCAATCTAACTTAAAGTATCAATCTAATTTAAAGTAATCTAAATGTACCCTACATGTATACATTTACATTTTTGTTTGTTTGACTAAAACTGTTTTAGAAAGAAGAAAGATAGTTGGTGGAGGCAAATTTATCCAAGGATTGCTAAGTATGTACTTTATATTTTCAAAGTTGTGTTTTTTTTTTCCTCTTTGCTTGTTCATTTGTTTGTATGATCTCACCAGACAAACCAAATGAATCACGTATTTTTCTACGAAATACGGCAAACTGTGATATATTATTTTATTTGAATTAATGCAACGCCAGACAAATTGATCAAAAACGCATCTGTTCAAATCCTAAAGCTGCTTGGTTGGTTAATCGGTTCTTGTAGGATACAACGGCAACTACTAGGCTGTATGGCGGGTGGGTCCCATGAATAACGTCCAGCACTTTTACGTGCTGCCAAAAAAAGACAAAAAAGAACTACTAGGACTTCTATCTCAGCCAATCAAATTCCACAACACGTATTGAATCTTAGTTAGAAAATGGCATTCTTAAATTATTCTGTAGCATCATGTCATCAAAGGTAGATAACTCCCAACGGTTCAAATGTTTTTCTTGTCGTTTATAAGAAACCAATGAATTCTCTTTAATATTCATGATACATTTCTTAGTGGTAATTTCAAGCTGCCCATTTATTTACACATACCTTGTAATAATGTTTTGTTAAAAACAGAATTGGATTTATAAACAAACAAACTAAAATTATGGAATGGATTGATTTTATTATATGTATATATATATATATGAGAGAAAGACTGATTAGACGAGAATATCAACAGTTTTTTCTTTGGTATTTTTAACATTTGTAAAACTGTTCTGCTTTTTTGTTTTTCAAAATTTCTGACCAAAGAAAAAAACACTTGTCAGGGAGGTTAACTTTACATAGTCATTTGGCATAACAAATAATTTATTAAAACATAAATGGCTTTGCGTGTTTTTAAGATACGATGGTCCAATACGAGTAGTTTAATATAATTAGACTTCCAAACTTTATTGTCATAATTAAGCTAATAAAAAATCTATGCAATTATGTAACTTTAATGCCTGTATCCCACTTTACCCAATCAAAATTTGATGATTATAAAGTATTGTATGGTTTGAAAATATAACAATAGTATAAAAGATACCTTCCGAAAAATACAAGTACTAAATTTATCAATCTAATCGATATATTAATTTTGCTTGGAGGTGATTTAGTTGACAATTCTCTGAGACAAAAAGGGGATGGGGGTAGGGAGCTTTTTAAAGTTTGCTGTTGTGTTCAGAATAAATTAATATCATAGCGATTTGTTTTATTTGAGAATGTTAAAGTTTGAGAGATTATAACTAAGCCAATACAGATCCTCAAGTAATACATTTTGAAAAAGAAATGTTAAAATTTATTACATTAGAAAATAACATCAAAATATATCCCAAGCAAAATGTTTGTAGAAACGAAGTTAATTTGTTATAAAAAAATTATAGCTGTTAATTTTTTTTTATAAAATAACATTTTAAAACTTTATCCCTTAAATAATAAATAATTGAGCAAAGAATCCAAGAATGAAGCTAATGAAGGGGGGCAGATTGTCAATAAATGTAAAAAGTAGACGAACTTGTTTTTACAGCATTTTTATTGAACCGTTAAGACACAGATAAATATTATAACGTAAGCATTCTTGAACTAACGAGAGGAATGGTAAAGCAAAAAGCGCTCTATTCTTGAAAAGACACAAAACAACATGGTTTTTCTGTGGACGTGTTGAGGAAGCAACTTCAAGCCTTAAGAACCTTACGGTTTCAGATGTCTTTTTACCACAATTCCAATACAGAAATTTGCATTGTAGTTAAGATAGATTTATGCGCCCAGCCACCAGACAATGAATCTGTTTTCAAAACTGTGCCTTTCAAATGGAACAATATGATCATTTGATAAACGCTTTTCACAAATCCCTAAACGATTTTTTTTTATTTTGGTTGAATAATTTATTGTTGTCTTACAATGTATAACTTTTTTCCAACACGAAAATGCTGCTTGAGAAATTAATGATGTTTACATTGGACAGCCTGGTAGATTTTCTACATCATTAAAGCTGGTTACCACATTCCCTGAACAGAATGTAATGTAAAGCAAACCCAATTAGGGTATTAGCAGGACAGGAAAAACCTCTTTCTTGCCAGTGTAGATGAGAACTAATGGAGTGACAAATTAGAAGAAAAAAAAGGAATGACAGAGATGCAGTGCCACAGATGTAAAAAAAAAGAAGCAGAGCCTGGCGTTCAGTCTGTTTAAATGTAAAAAGAAAAAAAAAAGAAAAACAAAAGACACATGAAGTGACCGACTGAGGGGCAGAGACAAAAAGACAAGAGATGGAGAAAGAGAAAGAGGGGCTGTGGAAAGAGAGAGAACGAGAGAGAGAGAGGGAGAGAAAGAGAGTGTGACAGAGAGAGAGAGAGAGAGAGAGAGGGAGAAAGAAGGGGATGTGAGATAACGCGGAGACACTTGTTGTTTTTTGTTTTGTTTCTACCCGGTTATAATCATAATATAAAGCTAGATCTAGCTTTTTTGAAATATAATTTTCAATGGGTTTTTTTTCAACATTTCAATTGTTTGTTTGGGGGATTTCTCTAAACATGGACCCTGTCTGTCTTCTCTCGTGATTTACATGCCATTACTTTCGTTTTGACATTGCCATTTCAATCGATCATGAAAAGAAAAGATTGTTTGGTCTTCTTATTTTAAGACTGGATTTACCCAATGTAAAATCAACAAAATGCCTCGTCTTATAGGCGGCTTTTTTCTGTAATGACTATTTTTCAGATTGATGACAGAGGCTTTTGCAAATATTAATTTTTGAATTCTGAACTGTCTTTGTGAAAATGTGTATTAACACTTTTACGTTTGGATAAACTTGTATTTCGTTTTCAAGTAAGTATGTCTATTTTAATATTGAGATGAGATAATCACACAGAAGCACAACTTGAAAGCAGGCGGTCCCAAAGGAAAAGGGAAACAAGTCAGAAATCATATCCGTTGAAATGTCCTGCTAAGTAATCTATGTTAATTCTTTATTACCTATGAGTTGTTTTATTCTGACATCGTCCTAAAAACAGATCGCTCTTTTTACCTACCAGGTATCTTTAGCTTTGGACGCACAAAAGGGGCGTTCAGTAAACACAAAATGCACTATCAGCACCATAATATGATGGTTTCTCTGGTGCGAAAATCATAAATAATGACTGCGTGTGGTTTGTTCGATCTTTTGCTCGCGAGGCGCTAATTAACTCATATCTGCTGGACTGTACGTTCACTTCATTGCGGGTTTTGTTTGGGCTTTTTGATCTCCCCCCCCCCCCCCCCCCCTCTACACACACTAGTTTAGATGGAATGCAGGCCACCATTATAACCATTTTATTGGCTTTTGATTGCCAGCACTAAAATTAAAACAAAACTATGTGTCTAACTTATTGTTTGTCTTTGGTCCGTTACATACACATTACGCTGTCTGAAGAAAATATTGGCAAGCGTTTTATTTAAAAAAAATGATAAACATACTTTGTCTTTCACGATATTCCTTAACTTTCAAAACCAGGTCTGTGAGTGTATTTATCAAAGTTCTAGCTCACACACTCGAAAACCACCTGTAGCGAGAAAACCAAGAAAATTACTTTGATTTAAGAAGTGTATTCAAACTGTCACAAAAGATATGCCTGTACAACACGATTCACCTGTCTTTTACCAGCACAAGTTCTTTGCTATGATTCAAAGGCCTGCACCAATGAAATAGTTTAAGGTAGAAAGTAGAATATTTCCGAGTTTTATAGCGAAGAAAGGAAGATATGAAGCCAATTATATCTATCTATCTATCTATCTATCTATCTATCTATCTATCTATCTATCTATCTATCTATCTATCTATCTATCTATCTATATATATATCTTTAATTTTATACTAAGACGCATTCGTTGGCAGAAGAGCACATGAATGTTTACTTTATAGAACATTGATCGCTTTGGAAAAACTAAACTGCACTAGAGAGATATCATTGCAAAACAATCAATGCTTCTCCAGTAATGATAAAAAATAGGGTACGTGAGTGTGATAAAAGAGAGAGAGAGAGAGAGAGAGAGAGAGAGAGAGAGAGAGAGAGAGAGAGAGAGAGAGAGAGTCTCACTGCGGGTTTTTTGAGTGAAGTGTGAAGTCTTTTTATCTCGCCTGAGGTGCGAGAAAGTGCGAGCACGTAATTGAAAACGATGAAACTTGTAATCGAAAATTTCAGAGGGAGAAACACGATGGCCCATCTTTCCTAAAATTGTATAATAATTAAATAATTAATGGGTTTTAACTCTAAGTAAACAGATAAAGATTACGACACTAAAATTAACTGTTGCATGTTTGAAGACTGCCTGAAAAGTATTTGTAGTCCAGTAAATCCAGTTAGACATTACGACATAAAAATTTAATAATGAAGGATATCTGTAATGGTTGCTGTAGAGAAGCCACACTATGGGGCTCAAGAGTAGAATGTACAGGCAGCGTCAACTTCTAAATCGGCTTCTGCTGTGCATCTATGAGGGCGAGTGGTGTACATTAATGGAGAAAACAAACCAATCGCCTTTCTATTGGATAAGATAGGGTAAATATTAAAATTCAACAATAATACTCAAATACATTGAAAGGAAAAAGGTAAATTAATTCCTACTATTAATTTGTTTTGGTGGAACTTTTGAATGTTATCATTTATGAGTTTATTGTTGATAAAAAACCAAAATGGGTATGTTTACATGCATTATACGTAAATTCTGACACTATATTAATATATATATTCTTTATATCTACACTGCAGTGTGCCAATTACTTTGTGTCATGGTCAGAGGTGTCAATTATCAAAAGACTATTGTCCGTTTATTCAATATTCAAAACAGAAAATAAAAACACTAAAAATATATCTTGATCGCATCACGGGTCAATCTAAGTGCACCATTCTTCTTATTGTGTTTCAAATTTCATTTGAAAAGTGATAAATCTTTTAGCAATCTCTAATAATTTGCCATAACCTTTATAATACATAGATATCTTGTAATGACATTTGGTCTGCATACGACTAAAGGTATGAGAATGTAATGCTTGACTCTAAGTACTCATACATAATTATGGTCTGAAGAGCATAAACGTTTCGCTATTTTTTTTTAATGAAATTTGACGGCATTATATAAATCTATTGAAATAATTTTTTCGTGGAGTGTATAGAGTAAATTTTCTTGCTCAAGCCAAGGCAAATTGCCATATTGTTCGTCAGTATTGATTTGATATATGAGGTGTAAAAGTAATTTTGGGTTGGCATGACTGTCACCGGTTTGAACGTCTCCAAGCTCTCAAGAAACGGCATATACATATACTAATAGTCAGGGCTCGATACCCAAGACTTGGCCAACCACATTATACTGAGACCGACCTAGTTGGGAGCAGGGTGGTCCGAGAGGTGTGGAGAGAGAGAGAGAGAGAGAGAGAGAGAGAGAGAGAGAGAGAGAGAGAGAGAGAGAGAGAGAGGGTGGGGGAATGGGTGAAACGGATAGAAACAGAGAGACCGAGAGACATACAAACAGGAAAATTAAAACCATCGGAGACATATCGACTTAGATTTTTTTTCATTTTTAGGAAGTCTCGGTGCAACCCAGTCCTATCCTCTGTTTTATCATCTATTATTTATAATCGTTCACTTTTTCTTTTTCGTCATAGTTTTTTCGCACTGGCCATCTATTGACAGGTCGTGTCATATTATTTTGCAGACCAATTGGCCACCTTGTTTCGACCGACAGAGCCAGGCACCTAATAGAGTCACTCAGCTTTTCAGGAAGGAGCTATGGTGTCTTGTGGCCACAATGGGTGTCTGGGTGTGGGGGGATGTGGGGGGGCATAGAGGGCAAGTCGAGGAACATAAAGAGGGAAAGAGGGAGAGAGAGAGAGAGAGAAGAGAGAGAGGGAGAGAGAGAGAGAGAGAGAGAGAGAGAGAGAGAGAGAGAGAGAGGATAAAGAGAGATACACAAAAAAGAGACAGAGAGGAGAGAGAGAATAGCAGAGAAAGAGGGAGAGATAGAAAAAGAGACCGTTAAAAAAGACACACACAGATAGAGAAAAGGAAGAGATAGAGAGAGACAGACAGACACACAGAAAGACAGAGAGAGAGAGAGAGAGAGAGAGAGAGAGAGAGAGAGAGAGAGAGAGAGAGAGAGAGAGAGAGAGAGAGAGAGAGAGAGAGAGAGAGAGAGAGAGAGTCTAGAATGGATCTAATTTCTTTCTCTTGAGACTACTGACATAATTATTATAAGAGGCTTAGTCAACCCACGCTTGGTTCCTCACATTTTAAAAATGACGTTTCGAACAAAAGCATTATCTTGATTTGTCAATCTAACCCGATCTCATTATTTATATTTTTATGTTATCGTTGTTTTATTGTAAGAGTTGGTGTTTTTGTTGTAGTTGTTGCTGTTGTTGTTTTTGGTTGGCTCTTCTTGTTTTGTTTTGTTTTTATTTTTCTACAGGTATAAGTCGTGTAATTTTGTTTGTTATGATAAACAACCAAAATGTGTGTCTCATTAAACCAAATATTTATTAATAGAGAGACAAACCATCTCTTTTTTTGTTGTTGTACTCTTGTTTTGTATTGTTGTGGTTTTTTTTTCAATTAACAGAGGCTGAGTGTCTTTTTCGTAATAAAACCAATAATAGTCACATTCAGAGACTGAATTTCACCATCTCTCTCTCTCTCTCTCTCTCTCTCTCTCTCTCTCTATTTGCCGAATACGTTTCTGAAATACTGATTAATTAAGCCTTCCTTCAACAACGACTCATTTTAAGATGGTAAGATTCTTTTTATCTCGATCTTGGAGATTTTTTTTTATTGATTACATTGTAGCGTAATTATTGAAATCAAGTTGGATTTATGCTATATCAGAATACATATTTAAAAAGTTATTGCAAGATAAACCGATTTTATGAGCTTTTAAATTGTGTATTTCTTTCTAGTTTAATGTCTTTTATGTATCTTTAATAATAACCAGAGCAATAGAACAAATACAAGAATTGAGCGTTGGGTCGTCTAACGAGTTGTTGATACATAATATGTTTATTTTGTTTATTCAGTAACCAATCGACTCTTCCAATGTTGGGAAAACAAATTAAATGAGAAGTTGCACGCCACAAAAACGTTTGTCACTAGGGATACAATCTCAGAACTGATCATGAAAGGTGCAATTATATAGGGAGCCCATTAAAGATTTAATTAAAAGATAATAACTGTGTAGAGCTGAACTGATCATGAAAGGTTCAATTATATAGGGAGCCCATTAAAGATTTAATTAAATGATAATAACTGTGTAGAGCGCACAGTAAAAAAAAAGGTTTCCCCAGTCTCATGCTCTTGAAAACAAAGTACATTTTCGTGAAATATTTTTTCGCTATCAGAAGAATATTGGGAAAAATCTTATCACAAACTCTGTGGTGAATTTCAATATTAAAAGCCAGGGCCAGAACAGAAAAATACAGGACAAAACTGTTTCGAATAACACCTTATGCAAAGCAATATAATAATATACATACATGGCTCTATTCATATCCATGTGAACATAAATGGAGAGTCAGTTACTTAGAGATGGAAAGAAACAGGAATATCGACGGTTCTGCTGATATAAATACATATTTGAAGTCTCCGAAATTGAATTATTGCGAGTTGATCATTAATCACAGGTTGGATAGAAAAACCACAATGATCAAGTCACCGAAACAAGGTTTTTCGAAGCACAACAAATGAGAAATAATTGAGAGGTTAATAAAAAGGAAAAAAAGAAAATATAGTAATATATTTCATACTTACCTCTTTGCCTTTATCCAGACAAATCCGTAACATTACCTTACTACAATGTATCAGAATCTATTTTCTGAAACAAACACCCCCCCTCCCCACATACACAATTTTTGTATGCAGAAACTCAAAATCTAAAAGAGCGTTTCTGTATTCATAGGGATTTGCTTGGACACATTAATCTTTTTAGATTATAAATTCACTACACCAAAACAAGGGTAATTATAGATAAAAGATAAAGGTGCCATCAAAAAGGACAGTATCGCAATAAAAAAATAGAGTTGAGTTCCTATGACAAAGGGCTGGCAGGTCAAAGAATAAAATGCAATTAAAATGAAAATATCATTTATAAAAAGGAAAACAATGAACATAGAAACTTAACAATTGGACACAAAAATTCTGCGTTATTGCTTTCAAAGTTTCAACTGCAAAGCTCCAATCCGCTGCATAGTGTCAGCTTCATACCTGAGAATGACAAAGAAAATAGTTTCAAAGATAGGTTTGTTTGTTGTTATACTTTTATAATTTCTCTCCACAGTGCGGTGTTATTAGGTTATTTCAAAAATAAGATGGGAGCACATGTGAGTACCGATGAAAATGGAAAAAAATGATGGGGGAAAAATGTGTTTCTAGACACATCTCATCTAGTATGGGGCTCGAGTCCCAAGAGACTGGGCTTGTGGATATCAGCACGCTAGCCTCCCAACCACCATCACTCTTGGCATATAATCTTCGAAATGGTGAACTGGTGAAGAGAATAATGTCAACTTCTTTTTGGGAGTGGGTAATAAAGTACAAAATAAAAGAAAGAAGAGGGGTAAGATTTAGTCTGTAAACCGCAAGAACTGACAGGTGTCTTTAAATGTGTAATTTTACACTCCGCCTCAGCTTATAAGATTTGAGGGACATTTAGGTGAATAATGACTGAATTAGACAAAGAATTTGCATTCTGGTGTCATCTTTCTCAAATTTGCTTGTCTTCTTCACTTCAAATTATGCGTATCTGTTAATGTATTCAAATCAAACTATGCTTCAATATTGAAAGCTATTGACTGTAGACTTTTTTAAAGCAATACTTCAGATTTATTACGAACAGAAACCCTTAGGAAAGGTTAATAATGTTCACGCTTTTGAAATGACATATCGTTATTATTCTTGGCTTGCTTCAATAACGAAAAAAGAGGTGATGAGATTATATATTATATCTTCAACATTGAATCTAACTGAATATTTATAACAGGAAAAAAATAATATTAGATCTTTAAAGTTTGTTTTTTCTCTGTGAAGCTTTTTGTTATTCGTAGGCGTGCGAAAAAAAAGGAACCAATATCCCCTTTTAATCATAATCAACCGTTACACCGTTACTTATAACACCGTGTTGTTTTGTGCTTGTTTGCTTTGGTTTGGTTCGTTTGCAAAAACACAAAGCGAGTTCAAAACAGAACTTCCTGACGAATAACATTTTCGAAAGCTTATGTAATGTAAAAAACAACAACAATAAAACAAAGAATAAACAAAAGGTGTTGACCTTTTCGCCTGACAAATTACAACCGGGATTTTTCTAGTGTGAACGTGGATTCAAGATTGTAGCTTGTCATAATCTCTATACATGGACATCAAACCTGATTTGGACACGCTATTTTGGTATTTTTAAGTTTTTTGCAGAAATTATTCTCAACCGTGTTGGGAAATCATAAAAGAAGATAAAGATTTTGCCTTTATTACTTTTATCAACTAACACAAGAGGAGATAAAGTATTTCTTTTTAATTGAAACATGTCTTGATCAAACGGGATCGTTAAAAAGATACATTTCTTTTATTCTTAAAACTTCAATCTAGATAAAAATTGGTGTAATGCCAAGATTTTAGAAAAAAATGTTGAGCTATATTTTAATCATTTCAAAGAAAACAGAATATTTTATTTGCCTCCGAGAGTGAGAAATAATGATTTAAAAAATTTAGCCAACAATTTTCACCCAATGATTATTTTTTACTTTCAAAATCAACTGAACACGTAAAGCAGGTGGTGTACTGTAGCACACAGTATCCTAGAATGCCTTATGTTGCTTCACGAAAAACCCTTATAATGGTTATCTATGTTCTGAAACTTTCTCTCAAAAAACCAATTTGGAGGGCCAGTAACCTCTTTTTTTCTAAAAGGAGACAACCATGTGACTTCAACACGTCAAAATTTTTATTTTTGTTATTGTCCTATTTTTGGTTACAACACCACCCAAGTTTCTGGTTCTACTACTTCAAGTTCTAATTTCTTCGACAGGAACAAAATTATTTCCATAACATTTTTTTTTCTTCGTGGTAAAAGCTAATAACTTCCGTTTACCCTAAGCTTTTCCCAACGAAACTCATTTCCTAATCTAAGACTGAGAGAAATCGCTCTTTTCTAACACGGTTATGTCGATCTTGCGTGAAAGGAAGCTGTGTCCCCCTATTTCTCCTACCTTTTGTTAGCTTTAGATCAAGATCTGTTCCATACTCTAAGGGTTGGGGGTACAATAATTATTGTGGTAAGCTTACGGCAGTGAATAAGAAAATAAGGCTAACGAGGAAGTTGTGCTTACGACCCTAGATCTTGAATATTTATTTCAGAAATCTTTAAGAAGCCAATCGGTCTCTATAAATATTATATCAGTGTGATTAGTAATCATTGCACTACGTAACATTGTTTTCAAAAGTAATATTTTTTTCACTTATTGCACTTTTAAAGTATATATTTCTTTGGATTGTTAAAACATGTAAGCACCTTTTTTCTCTATTTTAATTTCCGCATTTTTTGTTATGTTCTGGTTGTTGTCGTAGATGTTTTTGATGATGTTGTTTTTGATGTTGTTTTTGATGTGTTTTGATGTTGTTGTTGTTGTTGTTGTTGTTGTTTTTGTTGTTAATGTCACTGTTGTTGTTGTGCTATCCTGTTAAGCCTAAAACACCGTTACTGATGCCATTTTAGACGATATCTTATTACTGGCTATCTTACGAGCAGTCAGAGTTTTGTTGTTGTTTTTCGCTTTTCCAGCCCACTGCCTCCACCTTTAATCGATGTTTCGATGAGCAAACATCCTTTTCGGGGTGTTATTTTGAAGTGCAAAGTCTTGTCTACGGGTTTTCACGCCACTGGTCCACTCTGTAGTTCCTGTACTTGACGCGACGGTTCTTGTCTTGGCGTCCTGAGTCCAATCTCTTGACATGAATACTAACAAGGCCAATTAAGTAGAAAAACAAAGCTGAATTTTTTAGTATGCATAGATAAGCCGAAGCTAACCAGATAACTTGGCTAATGTTTTCAAAAAGCATCTACAGATCAGAGAGATAGATAGATGGATAGATAGATAGATGGATAGATAGATAGATAAATAGATAGATAGATAGATAGATAGATAGATAGATAGATAGATAGATAGATAGATAGATCTACTTTATAATTAGAACAACACAGCCTAAGAACAACACACGATACCTGAAGATTGCAGCCTGCTGCATGAAACTGGCAGTAGTGTCGTGTAAGTTTTAATTCTAGATTGGATTAAAGATAGATAGATATATAGAATAGATAGATAGATATATAGATAGATAGATAAATAGATAGATAGATTGATAAGAAGAGAGAGAGAAAGAGAGAGATAAAGAGAGAAAGATAGTTATTGTTGTCAGCACTACATTGGCTATATTGTGGATGAGCCCCACGAATGACGTCTGACAATTTTACGTGCTGCCACGCAAGCTGACTTTTGTCTCAGCCGGTCACATTATACTGACAGCCAGTACCCCAACCAGTAGGGAGCGAAATCGCCAGGGCTCGAACCACGGACATCCTGCATCGGAAGTCGATGAGAGAGAGAGAGAGAGAGAGAGAGAGAGAGAGAGAGAGATGGAGAGAGAGAGGAGGGAAAGACAAAGCGATGCAGGAGGAAGAGAAAATGTGAAATACGATAAGTGAAAGATAGAAAACGAAAAGATAAAGCCAAACCTTGAAAGGCAAGCTGATATAGAAAAGGTTTATTTTTTATGAAACAACAAAAAGCAACAATTATAAACAATATTGTATGCGTGCTTTTACCATAACAAGATAGATAAGAGGAACACAAAAAGAGAGGACAGAGGGCACCAAAAAATATTTCAAATTAAAAGTCAGGTTGGGCCCCAGAAAGTGGGGTAAAGTGGATGTAATGTGACAAAAATAATCAGCTGGCAATTACCTCTATGTGGTTCCCTTGTATCCCGCCCGGCGGAGAGTTGTTTTCTACCGAGGTTAAAAGGGTTAGAGTGGGACCCCTGCCGAGGGACACAATCTCAAAATCAATACAGCACAATAGCAAAAAAGGAAAAAGTCATTTAAAGGGATTTTGTTTTGTTTTCGTTTGTTTTTCCCAAAAAAATTTTTGGAACTTACACCCAATGCCTGCAAATGTTCTTTTTAAACGTTACATTTAAAATTGGATGTCTGGAGGTTCATTGCTGACGTAAATACCAATAATGATTTCAAGAGGACTTTCAGGAGGACTTGATCTAAAGACTGGCAATCTCCATTGGTAAAGAATTGGATTCACGTTTTCTGAATCCTGCCTAACAAGTCTATGCGAAAGGTCTAGAATACGTCTCTATCAGTCCAACCTACCAAGTATTGTATGGTGTTCTTCACTTTGAAAGATATAAGTAGGCCAAAAAGCTTTTTGGCCAAGTGCCTTAAAATATGGAAGTTAGGAAATAGATTCTTCATTATTAAAGAAACTTTCTTCTTTTTCCGTTTTTTTTTTGTTGTTTGTTTTTTGTTTTTGTTTTTGTTGTTGTTGTTTTTTTGCGTGCTGATTTTTTTACTCGCTTGGCTATGGAAAGAAGTTAGGCTGTACTTGTCTATTCTTCATATTGATAGAAAGTTTTCATTACCAAACAAGTAAAAAGTCTGTCACTTTCTAACTTGGCCAGTAATTACTACTCGAAGACAAAAAGGAACATAAATATTCTCAAAACCTCTAAATCGGTCATAAATAATAAAATACCAGCCGTTCCTTGTTTAAGATGTTAACGTAGAATGGATTCCTCGTTTTGCCACTCATTAAATTTCACTTTTTCTCGTAACCATTGATGATCTGATTCCTTTTGAAATAGAACAAAAAAGTAAAGAACGCCTCCCGTTCAAATGGAAACAAAGAGCTATTAGATAACCAAGACGAGTAGCAATGTGATAGGAGGAGAGCTAGTCTAGATGGCAAGGCACCAAAACATAAGAATCAAGGATTACATACAAAAAATGATCCACGTAAAAGCATTGCTTTTATAAACTTTTTACTGAGAAGTTACAACAGAGGAATAAGAACTAGAATTGCGGTGGAATGAAAAGACCAAACATTGCAGTTATATTACATTTTGTAAAGAGTAAGTTAATTACATTTCTTGTGTACGTTACATTGACAAGGAAATATTTTCTTTAAAGCGCGTAATACTCGTGTTTTCTTTGTATATTTTTTCGAGCTCGTTTTTCATCTATCTGCTATAAAAAGAAGTTATGCATTACTTGTATTTTTATTGACATTGATCAACATTTTCAAGGCACAAACATGAAAGTCCTTCCAGTTTTTTATGCAGTCATTAACCTTTAGCAGGGAAGAAAATAAAATCCCTGATGCGGTAATAAATAATTCAATATCCGCCGTTTGTCGTTTCAGATGGCATTATCTAGTTTCCCGTTATCTCGTAGCTGTCTCTCTTTCCGATTAATCGCGGATTGAAAAAGAAAGAAGAACAAAGAGTTACGAGCTTAAAAAATAAGAGAAAGTCCAGCCAATCCAGGATTCTCGACTCTTCCTCATAAAGACACAGAGTAATGGTGGCCCGAGGAAAACGCCGACAGTTCAAATGAAAACAAAGCGATCAGATTACCAGACCAGTAGCGATGTGGCTGGAGGAAAGCTAGACCTGATGACAAGGTACCACAACGACAGAAGCCAAATTTGCACCCAGAAAGATGAACCGACGTAAAAGAAATAATTTTACAATTTTTCGCCGTATTTTTAAAGCACATAATAAAACGTGTCGGAATGAAAAGATTATAATGCCTTTTTGCCGTTTAAAAATATTCACGTGTCATTTGTCATTGCCTTATATAATTCTGTTATTACTTATGAGCTTTGTGATAAGTATGTTAGATTTCTTTTAAACATAACAGAGAAACCTTTAGTTTGTTATTTTTAGCTAAGTTTTCATATATTTTACTATTTTAAGAAAAATTATGATTAAAGTAAGGTATGAATTACTTGTATTTTCTTAATAGTAATCAAAATTTTCACAGCACAAATATAAATATCTTGGCAGTTTTTTAATGTATGATTAACCACTAGCGGACAAAAATGAACTATCTAATGTGGTATTAAACACTTCAATATCCTCTGTTTCTTGTCTAAGATTGTAGACTCTAGTTTCCCAGCTAACACTAGTCTTGTCTGCCCTTCGTTCATTTTGATTGCAACGATTAAGCGCCTGGTTTCTTTTAAAAATAGAAAGGGAAACCCAAAGAGTTAAGACCTTAAAAATAAGAGAAATTCTACCCAAACTATAAGGCGACGTCTCCTATCTTGGCATAGAAAGGTGGGCGCGGGGAGTGATGCTAGCTCGAGGAGAACGCTGTCTGTTAAATTCGGCCATTAATTACCACCTGATGTGAAAAAAGAAACACATCTTTTTGTAATCTCCAATGCGGTCTTAAATAATTCAACCTAACGTAGAATTGCTTCCCCCTTTTTCCCTTTTTTCAGTCATCAAATTTCATTTTACTCGTAACCACTAAGCGTCTGATTTCTATTTAAACAGAAAAAAACGAAGAGTTAAAAGCTAAAAAATAAGAGAATGTCCACCCATTCGACCCCAATCTTGGCATAGAAAGACACGGAGTAATGGTAGCCCGAGGAGAGCGCAGCCAGTTCAAATGAAAACAGAGCGATCAGATTACCAGACAAGTAGTGATGTAGCTGGGGAAAACCGGGCCAGATGACAAGGTACATGTACTACTGCAACATCAGAAGCCAAGATTAGGCTAAAAAGATAATCCCACATTAAAGCATTAATTTAAAAAAATTACTAGTAGATTTGAAGCACAGAACAAAATAGTTGCATAGGAATAAAACGACCAAACAATGTATGCCTTAAAATAATATCAATAAAAGTCATGTAAAGAGAATGAAAACATTAACTCAATGCCAATGTTTATAACTGCCTTTCTCTAATATATTTGCTCGAGTATTGAAATGGCTGTGAAGTTATTGTTTCACGTTAGAGTTTTTCCTGGTTTTGTGGGGAGGGGTGGGGCATACGGAGATACCATTAGAAAAATGGCTTAGCAGTAAAATGAAAAATTTTACGGTTACACAAGAGGAAAATTACCATTTAAAAATATTCAATTGCCATATATAATTTTGATTTTACTTATGAGTTTTGTGAAAAGTATGTCAGTTTTCTTTTAAACATAACAGAAAACCTTCTATTTGTCTATTTTTAGCTAATTTTTCATCTATTCTACTATGAAAAGGGTTGGGGTTAAAGAAAATTATGCATAACTTGTGTTTTCTTGATATTGATCAAAAATTTCGTAGCACAAACATGATATCCTGCCAGCTTTTAATATATGATCAACCATTAGCTGAAAAAATGAAACATCTTTTGTGGTAATAAACAATTCAAAATCCGCTGTTTGTTTCTGGTTTAAGATTGTAGACTAATTTCCCCGCTAACACTTATCTGCCCTTCGTTCATTTCGATTGCAACGATTAAGCGCCTGGTTTCTTTAAAAAATACAAAAGGAAACCCAAAGAGTTAAGACCTTAAAAATAAGAGAAATTCGAACCAAACTATAGAGCGACGTCTCCTATCTTTGCATAGAAAGGTGGGGAGTGATGCTAGCTCGAGGAGAACGCTGTCTGTTAAATTCGGCCATTAATTACCACCTGATGTGAAAAAAGAAACACATCTTTTCGTAACCTCCAATGCGGTCATAAATAATTCAATACTAGCCGTTCCCCGTTTAAGGTCTTAACGTAGAATTGCTTCCTCCGTTTTTACTTTTTTAAGTCATCAAATTTCATTTTACTCGTAACCACTAAGCGTCTGATTTCTATTTAAACAGAAAAAAACGAAGAGTTAAAAGCTAAAAAAAAAATAAGAGAATGTCCACCCATTCGACCCCAATCTTGGCATAGAAAGACACGGAGTAATGGTAGCCCGAGGAGAGCGCAGCAAGTTCAAATGGAAACAAAGCGGTCAGATTACCAGACCAGTAGCGGTGACTGGAGGAGAGCTGGGCCAGATGACAAGTTACTACTACAGCAACAACATCAGAAGTCAAGATTACGCCAATACAGATAATTCGACATTAAAAAATTAATTTAAAAAAATTACCCGTAAATTTGAAGCGCACAGGTAAGAGTCGTATTGGAATAAAAAGATCAAACAATGTATGCCTTAAAATAATGTAAAGAGAATGTAAACATTAATTCAATGGCTAGACAATGATTACAACTTCCTTTCCCTAGTACTATTTGCTTGAGTGTTGAAATGGCTGTGGCGTTCTTGTTTCCCGTTAGATCTTTTCCGGGTGTTTGTGTGTGTGTGTGTGGGGGGGGGGGGGGGCTACGTTGAAAAATGGTTTAGAACTAATCAATGTTATGGTTACACAAGAGGAAAACTTGCTTGAAATAAATGACCATCTTTTCCATTTTATGTTTTCTTTTATAGAAATAAATCTTGATATTGTGGAATACATTGCATTATTTTCGTTTAAACGTGTAGCTCTTTCACTAGAATTATCAAATGACTTGCAGTAGGCTTCAATAGACCAAACACTACATAAGTATAATTATTCATCCTTAGATTTACCTTTCCTTATACCATGAACGTTGTTTAACAAATTAAGTGTGCAATCATATTATTAACCGACTGCCTTTATGTTGTTGTTTGTTTGGTTGTTTTTTTTTTGTTTTTTTTTTCTTCGTAAAAGATAAATGCACTTTTAGCAATGTTTTGTTCCTTTCGTTTACATGTATTTACATCATTCGCGAAACTCTTTCACTGAGAATACCAACTGCTTTGTATGGTTCTCTTGGACTGAAGAACCTTCGCTTCTCGTCAATCTTAATGTAAGTTACCAATAAATTAATTTAAAGTACACTGAACTAACTTGTCAGTGCAGATAAGTGAAAGTTCTTTATCTGGCAAATTTTGCTATTAAATTATCAAGAGTATAGAGTTTCAATGCTGTCTGTTTTTTGCAGTAAGTGTTAAAGGAAACAGAATGAAGACCTGATATACTGCTTGTCGTAGGTTTTGTGTTGATCAATTGACTAGCAGGTTACATAATCAGTTGGGAAGCTGGCCCTGAAATATATATTGAAAGTTTACATTATACGTATAAAGAAACTCAATAATAGGACTGATATCAATATGTTTTAAAGAGCAAATAAATGTATTTTCTTGTTCTATACCTTTCATTCTGTGAGATCTGCCGGAATTTATTAAATTTGTATTCCTGTCGTTTGAAAAGAAAAAAAAACTCATTCTTTCATTTCTAAACTAAAAGGAAAGTAACGTACAAACTTGAAAAACAGGCATTTGAGCCTGCTATGTTAATCTTTTCCCATCACGCCGCACACATGTTGACTTTAAATAAATACACACAAAAAGAGTGGTATTAGAATTGAAAGATATTTCTTAAAACAATTCCTTTGGTTTTACATCTGAGTGCGGTGATTATATCTTTAGCTAAAAAAAGAAGAAATGCCACCGTGGATGAATGAAAAAAACACCAGTGTTTAACAAAAATTTTCAACCTTAAATGAACTAGGATTTTACAAAATAGACTTTGAATAAAATTACAAGCTGAATAAATTAAATGTGGAGGTAGGTAAAACAGATTATAACTCCATATCCTGTGGTAGGTATAGCGTAGCTCTAAATAACTGCACCAACACGCAAACTTGTTTTTCCTTTCGTTATGATGCTTAAAGCCGCACTAAATAACTACTTTTTAACGTTTAGGATTATTTCCAGAAAAAAATTTAGAGACGACGATTTAATCTAAACGTGTGCAATAAAAATAGCAAACGATTAATTGCATACAGAAATCATAAATATTTCTATAAAGGTATGCGTTTGATACAAAGCATCCATATTTTTCATTCATTAGCTGTCCGATTTTTTACTATGCCTATCTTTTTGTTTGTGCAAATCTATGTAAACTCATATTGTCTGTTTAAAGTATACATTTGCTATGTCCTATTGTCCTCTCTCCATTCAATATATTGTTCTCTTAGCATTCTGGTTGTTTTTCTCCTGACAAGCATTGAAGGCTGCTTATTGTGATTCGCTCTTAAACCTTTGTATACATGTTTCGTCTGTATTATAAACATATATCTTGAGTTTATTTTCAATTTACATTTCCTCTTAATGATCCAGGCTATTTTTTTGCTTTGGAATCATCAACAACTGCCTATTGAATTTTCGTTGTTCTGCTTTTGTGTAAACGTTTTGCCTATGTAAAAACCAAGGACTTAATGTGCCCTATTGTAACAAAGACTTGATATGCTCTAATGTACCAAGGACATTAAAAGCCCTATTGTCCTGTCTTTTAAGCGTATATTTTCCATATTAGCATTCCGGTCACATATCTCCTAACAACTGCCCAAAGGGTTTATCTGTTTTGCCTTTGTATAAATGTTTCGTGTCTGTGTAAACCAAGATCTTGTGAAAGATGTATACTTGTCCTCTTCCCCAATCAGTGTGTCACCCTCTCAGCCAGACCATCATGCCCAGACTAGGCCATCTCCCAATACCAAGACGTGGAGACCAGACTGCCCCAGCCAGGAAATAACCTGGATTAGACTGCGATCTGTACATGGGATGCTTTACCAGGCAATCAAACAGGCGAATGGCACGCAGCCTGTCGGAAGAGGTCTGGCCACAGAAGGATAGATTCGTTGGGACCCAAATGGACTTTTTAAACCTGGTTTGATGTTGTTCTTGTTGTTTTTGTTTTTGTTGTTGTTGTTTTGTTGTTGTTGTTGTATTTTGAATATTTTCAACAGAAAATATTTAATGCAATTTGCAGGGCATATACTTTGGGATATATATTGTATTACTCTGTTGACCATTTGAAAAGATACTAATATTTTTTCTACCAAATCATCTCTCACTTTGTCGCTCTGTCCCCGTCTCTCTGTCTGGCTCTCTATATCTTTTCCCCTGTCTCTCTCAGTCTCAGTCTCTCTCAGTTCTCATTTTCTTTCTCTACATCTTTCTTTCTTTTTCTCTCTACATAGCTTACAGTCGTCATTCTAATTAATCTCTCTCACAAACACTATATCTGTATAGCTAACTAGCTATCTCTATCAAACACCAAGAATAGTATGCAAACAATTAAAACGATTATCGTCGCCTAGAAAAGTAGGCAATATTGATTTTAAGGATATTGGTAATAGATGATAGCTGGAAATCTGAAAATATATTTAAGGTGAGAGAAGCTTTTAACTACAGCCATTTTTATTCTCCGCGCGAAGAAGATGGATAATGTGTTTTACTAAAATGCATGTGAATTGTACAGACAATACACTATATCTGTATAGATAACTAGCTATCACTATCGAACATCATGACTAGTATGCAAACAAATAAAATGATTATCGTCGCCTACAAAAGTTGGCAATATTGATTTTGAGGACGTTGGTAATTATTATAGATTATAGCTGAAAATCTGAAAATATATCATAAGTGAGAGAAGCTTTACAGCAGTTTATACTCTTCGGGCAAAGAAAGTGAATAATGTGTTTCAAGAAATGCACATGCATTGTGCAGACAGTTTGTAATTTTCCATGATCATATCAGAGAGTGCTAAAAAAGTAAAGGTTTCACGAGGAGAAATCTGCATAATTATGTCAGTCAGTTAAAGCGGTATCTTCCTTCTTTAACTTTTTCCCGTCAGCCCACACACATGTTGTGCAGGTTGATACGCTCTTAATATGCCAGCATCTTTTTGTATTGCCTTTCACACCTTCTACTTCAAAATAACAAAATAATATCAAAGCTTTTACCTCTTTCACATTTTTTGGAAATATCCGAAAATAGCGTGCACACCACCAGAAACAGGCCTAAAAAATAAAATGGGAAAGGGTAAAACCTTAGTAAAAACTAAGTTTGATTATTGGACAAGCGCCTTAATTTCAATACAGAAATAGAGGGATCACGCGTCCCTGTAGCTCCCCGTATCAATAGCACTGTGAGCTCTTTTTGTGAAAAGTCTCACTAGAGCCTATGATCTTATTACGAGATAGTATTTCCTTGCTTTTGAATACGGCAAAATCGAAGCCAACTTTAAAGCTGACCAATTAGCCTGTATTGCTATATAATGCATTTATGAGCAATCCAGTCGACTGCCACTGCTTTGTTTTTAAGTTTAATTTGTGTCTTATGTAAATCAACCGCCATGTCATATAATGTTTACTTCGGCATTTTTATGTAATAACATAGTTTGTTATAAAAAAAAATAATGTTCTTGCGTAACTGTTTTAAAGGAAACTTAAGCAAGCTCTGCCGTCCTTAAGAAAAAAAAAAGAAAAGACAAGACAATGTTTTAAAAAGTTGGTTGTAGATAAACAGATTTATTATATTTCCTACTATAAATATTACAATCAATTCGATACGAACATGCTGAAGGCATGCAAGTCCATAATAAAGAAATACCATATTGTTTACTTGTTCGATTGTTCAGATTCGTCGGAACAGCTTCCCTGAATTTCTCAGGCCTATTCCTTAAGGTTCAGGGTTTTTTTAAACAGTCTAATGCCCTTTTGTGTTACTTGTATTTTATCTGATAGATTTTTTTAAATATAAAAGTTCTCCACATCGTAAAATACGTTTTTCTTAAAACACGTAATTATGTCGAAATTCATTCGTAAAATTGAATAATTATAATCATGTTTAATTCTTTAACAAAATTTTTTAAACAAACACTAATTTCTATCAAAAAAGTTTTTCCAAAAATTATTTATGACTAAGATCAAAGAACGTATCAGCGAGAATATTAAGGAAACAAGGTGTTCACTTGAAGAATGGCGGCCAATATCCTTGATACAAGATCAGGGCTATTTATTTGAAGAATGGCGGCCAATATCCTTGAAACAAGATCAGGGACATTTATATAATCACAAGACTGCCCAGTGCAACGTTATTTTGCCGTTCCATTCTGGGCCATCTATTACTGGTCCATAGCGATCCTCATGCCATTTCCTCAAGGAATCGACTGAGGCAAATTGGCAGGACGGAGTGGAGCGGCCTAGGCTTGCCATAACACTCGAGCTTGTTGTGGGCTATAATTGGAGCATCTGTAAGCTTGGGCTGCTGCAAGGTTTTAGACATTGCTGGTTGTTTCTCTTACTGCTCGTCCTCTTCCCAGCATGTCTGAGAGTCTACTTACCCACCCAGTTAGTCTAGGTCTAGTCTGGTATCTCACCATCTCTCGCTCTTCCTCTCCACATTGCCGAAACTGTTAGTCTGTCTGTCTCTCTTCCGACGTCGGTCTTTCACTTTATAAAACCTCTAGATCTGTTGGGTTGTCTTTCTCTTTCTCGTGACATGTATCTTTACATATAGCAATCTATATTTGTTTTCACTGTTGCGTTTCAATTAATTGTTGTTTTTTTTTTGTAAGTACATAATTATATTGTTAATGTCTATTAAATTTCTATGGGGCACAGTAGCAGAAAGAAAGAGAGAGGGAGAGAGAGAGAGGGAGAGAGAGTGAGTGATAGTGAGAGAAAGGGAGAGGGGAGACAATGTATAATAAGAAAGAAAGAGAGAGACAGAGAACGGAAAATATGGAGAAAGAGAGAAAGATAGCGAGAGGGTTAGAGGAAGAAAATGACAGAGAAAGATAATATTGACAGACAGAGGGCGAATAAGAGAGTAAGAGAGAGCGAGAGGGAGGGGAGGGTAAGAGAAAGAGGGACAGACAGTCAAATAGACAAAGAGAAAGAGAGAGAGAGAGAGAGAGACAGAGAGACAGAGAGTGGAAGAGAAAGCTCGACACCCGATACGTACGTGAGAAAGTTATAATTTCCTCGAACACCCTCCATTAAACCATCGGAAGGGAAGCTCAAAATAACATTTCCCCTCGCTCTCGGATGTCAACAGCTTAAACATTCACTAGCGGTCACCAGCGATCTGCAGAAAGCAACAACAGTGTGAACACTGAACACTTCCAATAATGATATCAGATGTCCAACACACGGAGTTCGAATTTCAAGTACATGTAATGGCACTCGACCAGGATAACAATGTAATTTTTAAGATAGGTAAATGGATAAGAAGTTAAAAAAAAGGAAAGAGCACAGATGTAAATATAAAAAACTAACATACAATATGGATAGATTGATCGAGGTATGCTTATCCTGAGAATCAAATATAGTGTAAAACAACAAATATATGAATGAAGAGTGGGTTGCTCAAAAGAACTAAAGAAGGAGACAAATAAAGTCATAAATGGAAGAGAATTACAATGTCAAACATGTTAAGGCCACAAATGTGATTGTAAACGTAATTTTCGCCTTCCAACAGAATGAGCAATCAACATTACACAACCTTGTTAAATAGGCGAACACCATGGTTAATTTAACCTAGCGTGATCACTTGAGGGATGTGTTCGCATTGTCAGTTGATGTGTTCGCATTGTCAGTAAATGTGTTTGCATTGTCAGTAGATTTGTTCGCGTAACTCGTGGTCTCTTGTAAGAATCATCTTTTACCCAATTGTTTGTTTTCTGTGGAGCCGACATTAGAATGAACCTAAACTTGTCTTTTCTTTTCTTTTTATTTTTTTTCAACGTCGAATATGTACATAATATATATGTGTTTCTATAGAAACATATTATTCTACATTTTTTATTTTTGTTCCTTGGGAAAGATTAGCAAAAGACCTTCAAAAAGATTAAAATTATGCAATAATGTTTTGCTAACATTAAAAAGAGTGGAATTATGAAACTTTAGAGGAAAATAATGCGAACAAAATAGGCCAAAATAATAAAAGAGAAATGCTGAAGAATATTATAATAGCAATGTGGTTTTATATAGCAGCCATTGTGTTTCTTAAAGCACTTTTAAATTTTTTTCATCAAGCCATCGATAAAATACATTTCCTATGTACAGAAACATGATAAAGTTTGTATTAAATAGCAGTATAATACATTAACATTAAGAATCATTGTAATTAACTAGCATGTAAATTAATCGTATTATAAAATTAATTCAGTTATATACATTTTTAGATCATGGAGAAGTACTAGAAAATAGATGGTACATATACAATAAAAACAACAGAATACACTTCTCACAGCCTTGTGAAGATACATTTATTATTAACTAATTGGGTAGAATATTAGGGGATCGCATGTGTAAAAACTCAGAAACGCTAAAAATGACATAAGATATATTGCTAAAAGACTTGTAAATAAATGATATAATGAACGTGGTACACAGAGTGTATTATAATTATAAAAACACTCTTATGATTATTAGTAGCACTCTTTTCTTAAGATGTCATGGAGTCAATGAATGATGTAAAAAAGAAAGTTGGATATATTGATAGAGTGATTGATATTATTGTTGCAATAACGTCTAAGAACACAAGTATGATGTAGCAAGAAAGGGCAGATAGCTTTTCGAACATCAAGGGGAAATTGAACCATGGTATATCTTTTCTTTCCTTTCGATGCCAGTAATCCACCTTTAGGACTAAAACTGTCGACATTCTGTATAGCCCGCTTTCGGCTTTTGTGATAATAATAACCATTTCGCTCCAAACTGTTGACTACAATCGAACAATAGACCGCAATGATTACAAGATGGTACAGAATCTTAGGGGAGTTATTATCGTACTGCATTGATCAGTGCGTAAGTCTATTATTATCTAGGCATTTTCCCCGACCGACTATTGGTGCATGATGTGTCTGATTGTATACCAGTCATGTGTACAGTTCTCCATTTCCTTAAGTGGAGTAGTCAGCATTTGTAAAAGTACTTTTATAACAGATATGAGTGAAGAGTGATGCATGATTTATGTGTATATTAAAGAGAAATTACTTCTCTCCATTAAAAAAAACAAAACTCTTTTTGGGAAAAAATAAGACAATTTTTTTTGTTTTTTCTTTTGTGTTTTATTCCTTCCGATTCCTGCTTGGCACAGCGGCTATATCCGTACTTTGCATTATGAGGTGGATATTTTTCTCTTCTTTTTTTCATCCATCGTCTATCTTAAGATGCAATATATCATGAGGTGTTCCTGAAAGATTTTGTTTGCGTATAGTGGCGAATTCCATTTGCTTTGAGCGTTGGACGTAAATTATTGTCTTCGATTATAGAGGCTTTGGGCGAGTGTCGTTTTCATCGGGTCGAATTGCCTCCAAATGAGTTTCTGTTTTCAAGATTACAAACAGGCATAACGCTTTCTAAATGCTATTCCTAAAACTCAATCAAGTTTTGTGGCTTTCCTTGTATTGCTCATCCCATAAAGAGTTATAAGACGAATAATATGTAATCTATCTCTCAACATTCTTTACGTTTTAACATCGTTCAAACAGATGTAAAACTATTTTAAAATTCTGGCTTTATTTTACGCAATGGGATTTATTGACCTCATTTGCTAAATTTTTCCACTCATATATTTGTAATCATGCATCAATTTGATATTCCCATATTATCATTCCACACACAAAAAACAAAACATCTCCAACCTAAATTTAATTAATGAACAAATGTAACTGTTTCAAATTATCGTATGAGAAAAAGATTCTTTTTCTTCCATTCATATCTAGAACTATGTGGCTTAAAACGGTTTTCCTTTAAAAGTGTTGTTTCTAATGCCTTATAGGAATTGCTGGTCTGCCTTCACATTTGGATTCCCACTAACCAACACCACAGTTTCACATTGACAGGACAATCTATCGAATCACAGATTTTTGTTTTCGTCTTTCAAATGGAACAACAGTCTGTTGTATATTCAAGTTATGTACGTAGCTATAAACTCGTTTCAAATTCGTTGCATGTTGATCTAATTCCTAGGGACGAACATTGATTTATAAGGAGGAAGAACCTCAGAAATATTAGAAAGACGTTGATTATAAAATACTGTTTACATTTGTAGTAGGTTGTGTACACCTTTTTGCTCAATGCGATGTTTCGACACTGTCGATTTTCAGTCTGAAAATCTGATAAAACAGATGAAAAAAAACTAGTCGCCCTATTTTGTGGTGACAGGATCATTCTTGTCAAGTAGAAATAGATGCATTGCAAAAATAGATGTGCAATGACAAATTCGTGCAGCAGAATTCCTCCACCATTTCACAATCTATTACGCCCGCAAGTTTCGATTCTATTCTATGGGAAATGATTCTGTTGACAATGTTGAAGAAATAAAAGGGAAAACCCCAATAATGTTAGACAATTTTCTGACATAGAATCGGAAATTTGCTCAAGTGAAAATTTCTGTTCACGGCATGTTGTTCAAGAGTCATCAGATTATATTGCATGTTGTCTTCGTATGGAGAAAAAAATAGAGTTTCAGATGAAAGCTGAGTGGATTGCGTGTTAGGCGTGATGGCTTCTTGACAAATTCCGGAGACGCGCAGTAGGATACAGATGCACAACAATGATAGAAACTTCATACAGGAGAGAATAATAAAAAACAAAAAACAATATGCGAGGTAGCCTAGTTTCTAATGATGAGTTTTAAGAAACAAACAAAGTGTCAAAACAAATGAAGTTAGACTAATGTGAGGTTTAGAGCAACATTTTTTACAAACCAGAATGATTTTTAGTATTTTTCATCGCGTTCTTTGTTTGTTTGTTGTTAGTGTTGTTGTTGTTGTTGTTGTTGTTGTTGTTGTTGTTGTTGTTTTGGTTTTAGATTTCAAGTATTTCTTTGCTCCTTTTTTGTTGCTTATTCGTTGTATTTCAATTAATAACGTCACGTGTTTGCTGATGCTTTTGCAGTATGAAATCTTTCAATTGGAGAGACAATGAATACTGAAATTTAAAACCAATTTCTCTCGAGCATGTCTCGCAACGTGTGTATGGAAATCTAACTCGTTCAATACACTAGAAAATAATTATTGTCTTCAGGCATTAAGCAAGTATTAAAGCTTTGCAGTGGCTTAGGGCAATTAGCATGATGAAGTGATGGGATTTTGTATAAATTGCATAAGGATTAGAAAACTCATGCTAGATCCTTCCAAAGATAAAAATGCAACCTTTAGAGAAGACACAAAGATTAAATCAGCATCGAAAGCAAAAGCAACGAGGGAAGGCAAACACTAGGTATGAATGAGAAATCAACAATAGAAAGAAAATTTAAATAAGCAAAGATCTAGTTCTCTATGAAGGAACGGATGATCATCATCATCATCATCATCATCATCATCATCATCATCATCATCATCATCATCATCATCATCATCATCATCATCATCATCATCATCATCATCATCATCATCATCATCATCATCATCATCATCATTATCATCATATCATCATCATCATCATCATCATCATCATCATCCTTATTATTGTCCTCATCATCAAAATCATAACTATCGTATTATTTTTATTGGTAAAAGTAGTAGTAGTAGTAGCAGTAGCAGTAGCAGTAGCAGTAATAGTAGTAGTAGTAGTAGTAGTAGTAGTAGTAGTAGTAGTAGTAGTAGTAGTAGTAGTAGTAGTAGTAGTAGTAGTAGTAGTAGTAGTAGTAGTAGT